>JAHZTW010000004.1:74645121-74944448 GCA_020283515.1 Alliaria petiolata | reverse complement strand
ATGTTTCGATATCCCCAAATTCGCTTAGACCCTGAAATTCTTTCCGACAAAGGTTTGTCCAAACTGCCAGTTGGAAGGTACGATGTTCCATGAAGTAGAGGTTCTACGGTCACTGGCTGTGACACGGAAGGAAAGTGACTGACCAACGAGAACAGCATTAGACTGCCAGTTCTGTCCCCAGTTCCTAGTCAAGCCCATCCAGCCAGTTTTTGATCCTTTCACGCTCGTCCTCACGATGTCTCCTGCTCCCGCCACGTTCGTGATCAGCACCAAGTTGAAGTAACGGTGACCGTTGATCGTGAACCTTATCCCTCCACTCTTCCTACATGCCACCCTATCAAATCCCACATTTCTCATGCTTAGCATTTTGAATCAACCATTTTAAAAATGTCAAGTTAACCTCTAGTACGATTAGAGAATTGAAAACCGTGCGTATACTAAATTTTGTTTCACTTTGGTTAGTAATTTAAAAAAAGAAATCTGAGAACCTTGAACAATTGCATAAAACCGAATCCGAAACTTGGACTATTCATTCACCTGCGGTAAGAGATGGGGACAATGCCGGCCCGATACTCGGCGATCTTGAGAAAAACGGGCATGGCGAGGTCGAAGTGAGCGCGTGGTGGGTTGCACCAGCCGCCGTTGTCGCTAGGCTGAGCTAAGTTTGGTGGACAAAAGTTGGTTGCGGTTACAAAGACGGAAGGGCTGCCTGAGTGACACCACTTAGGATCGTCGACACATTTGATCTCAAAGCATGCGCCGCAGGTTAAGCCACTGTTGAAAAGCGCCGTGCTCAGCGCCGCCGTGTTCGTGCCGTACCCTTGGCTGTATAAATTCCCGTATCCGCATGCGCCACCTAAAAGAGAGAACAACGAAATTCATTTTTAAAAGAAAAACAGAGCGCTCTGTTTTCTGTTTTCTAGAGAGTTGGTAATATAATGATTAATGAAGTATGGTTTTTTGAAACTAGTCTTTGAAGAGAATGGACTGACCCATGGTTCCGGAAGCGTCGTCGCCACCGTAGAAAGTGGCGTGAGCGGTTTGCCAAGAGCCGCCGGAGTAGACGCCAGGCATCCCTGCGTTGGTGAAGCCCAAGAGGAGGAAGAGAGGGAATGTGGTTAGGATAATCGATGGATTCATTGCCATTTTCGAATGGAGGAGCTAGAATAAGAAGATTGGAGACTAATAGGCTGAGAGACTTGATGATGGTGGAAATTTCACTTGTGAAGATCGCTATTTATATAGGCGGAGAGATACTCCAAAGTTAGAGAGAGAGATATTATTGGCCGAGTTTAGTATTTTCTAGACAAAGTTTTAGAAAAGTAGATTACCACGTATATATGGAGAAGAATGGGTTTATAACCGTTTGTAATCTTATTTTTATTGCAATAAGATGAGATCATGGAGGGTCTTTTATCCTGTTAATTTAGGGATCTATTAGACTATTAATAATATAATGTGAGATACTCCAAATTAATAGATAAGTGCCAAATGTCCAACGAAATACGAAACTTTTACTGCTAATATTCATAAACAAGTCACTCATGCGATATATAAACTAACAAATACGTAGTTCGTCAAGAAAGCAAAGATGGTTATGTTTATTAAAAAAAAAAGATGTTGATTTCTATTAAACTGAATTGTAGAACGATAATATAGTAAAATTCTATAATAGAGAGAATATTTGAGTTAAATAAAAGATTTCAAAATAGTTAAGAAAGGATTTTTTATTAATAATGTTTAATTGTTTTATAACGAATAATAAAATACAACATAATAAAGATTTTACGTGTATAAAATCACATTTCCAACGTTAGAATTAACGTTAACAATATGATATATTATGTATTATGAAAATAATTTTTTTTTTTAAAGTTGTTGGTTATGTAGACGTACCGCGTACGGCGTACGTAATTTGAAAAAGTGTGAGAAATATAAATATTTATTCAATCATCGCCGAGTTTATATGTGCATCCATGCATACTTTTCGTAGAGCTTTGTAATTATTATATGAACAAACAAATCAGTGGACCAAATAGGTGGTGGTCTAGTAGTAGTGTAAGGGGTTAGTTCTTTTGTGTCCGGGTTTAAACTTTTTTGGGACGAAAGTGTATTCTTTAAATAAGAATATAGAAAGAGTTAACTCCGGATATTAGTGGAGATTACGGACCTAAGGCCAGAACTTTCACAGTCAAAAAAAAAACAAACAAACAATGTCAGCAACACATTATATGATGTCAACTGTTCAAGTGTAACGAAGTTCAGGTTTTTTGAATGGAATTTCATTACAACATCATTTTATTAATATGATTAGGAATGCCTTATATGTGTAAATGTTTATACACACCAAGGATACAAATGAGTACTGAAATTTAAAATGTTGATATTCAATTGGTTGAATTAGTTTCAATATAAGAAAAGAAAAGAAAACAAACAAAAAAATAGTTGGGAAAATACAAGTGAGAGTTGAAGCATGAGATGAAAATAAAGAACAAAGGAGGAAAACAGTTAGGGGCGGTGAGGGTGGAAGAGCATTAAGGACACTTGGTGGTAACTAATTGCAAATACATACCATTTTATGTATGCTAAAAACATTTGTTACGCAGGTCCGTTAGACATCAATGTGAGAAAAAAATTATTATGTCAAGCAAACAACAAAATATAAAGTACGAAAAACAGATCTGACATACTGATCGAAAGGACCAGAGCATGTACGGCTTACCGTACGATCATGTATATCACCATCTAATGAAAAACACGTTGGGATCTAGAGACGTTTGATGAAACATGAGCTATACAGCCTCATAACTCGATATATCAACCTATGTTATACAACTTTCTGTTTAAGACCGCACCAAGGCACTACAAGAATTGGATAACATAGCTACAATTTTTTTTGTGGATATAAAATTTTATTTGTAGCAAAAACAATTATTGTAACGAATTGCTACAAATATTTTTCGCGAGTATGGGGGCGTAGCTATTTAGATTTTGTAACAATTTGTAGCAAAATTGATACAAATTACTCATAAATCGATTTTGTCGTAATTAGATACGATATAATTTGTAGCAAATTGGTAGCAAATTAGCTACAATTTTGTTTCAAATAATGTGTAACAATTTTTTCAATACCTACAAATAGTTTTAAAGTTTTGTAACAAATGTGCTACAATTTATCACAATTTAATTGAAGCAAATAAATATAAAAGTTACACTTTTTGTCGCTAATATTTGACTAATACCACAAATAGCTACAAATATTATGTGACTATTTATAAATTTTCAATTAAAAAAAAATAAATAATAAATTACAATATTAAAAATGTTATTAAATTTTATTAGTGCAAAAATTCAACATTTAAAACCCATAAAATTTTACATCTACAATAATCAACATAATAGTGAGTAGTAGAGATTGTACTCATGAATTTCTCAAACAAAAATAAAGCCAACTTCATCTTCTAGTACAATTCCTTTCTTTGCTCCATCAAAATCCTTTCCAAGAGCCTTTTCCCCTTTCTGAAATGCAAAAGGAAAAAAAGGACATACAATCAGATCAAACTCCTCACATACACCAAGCAAAGAATGCAAGTAACACACAGTCAAAGAAGTATTTAAGTGACAAAGAACTGAATAGTTAAAGCTTTGAACAAAGTCTGTTCATTTGCTTACCATTGGTTCCAATTATGAACAAAATCTTCTACTTGAACGGTATCATTCATAAGAGCTTTCCATCACAAACCTATATAGGGTACAAGATCGATATGTTAGACAGGAAAATGATACATACAAAAACATAAAACGATTCCAGCCTATTAGAATCTAACAAGTTCATAAAGAAAACTCATATGATATCATTTAATTTTTCTTGTTTCACTTAAAAAAAAAAATCAATTCAATGTCTTAGCAAAACACAAACTATAAATCAAACTTCGGAACTCACTTACGATTTCTATAAATCAACTTAGATAGAATGAAGACGACAAAACTCAGACTATAAACTCAAATTCAGAAACCCAAAATAACTCTTATCTTAGCAAAACTAGAAAACCTAAGTACCCTTTTACACCCACAAAAAAATCAGAAACTCACCAAACCCGAACCTAACTCAATCTGAAGCCACACAAAGCTGAAAGTCACATAAATAAAACAACCAATATAGCAAATTAACCAATAAGTATGTGTACCCACATGAAAGTTTGAATACTAAAACTTCCAAATGGAATTTAAAAAATGAACAACATCAAATACAAAATAACAAACTCATCATAAACCTTCATTGAGCTTTCGTGGATGGAGAGACATGTTTCGTCTCTCCGGTAGACTCATCACTGCGGTTGGATTGTTGTGACGAAGAAGGGCCTCGAAGATTCATCTGCAAAAGAAAGTAAGAGTGAATCGCCGATTATTAAAAGTAAACGAAACTATAAGATAGAGATAGAGAGAGACGAACCTAGATTTGGGAGACGAAATATGAATGCAGACTGCAGAGTAAAACAAGAGAGTCATCGCCGGTTAATAAGAGCAAATGAAACTGAAAGAGACAGAGATAAAGAGAGAGATACGAACCTGGATTTGTGAAAACGAGTCGAATCAAGAAGAATCGAGGAGAGAAAACGTGAATGCAGAGAAAAACGAGAGAGACAGCCGCTGGTAGTTAAGAGCAAACGAAATTGAAAGAGGTGAAGATAGAGGGAGAGAGAGCAAGACAAACCTTGATCTAGTGACAACGAGTTAGATCGAAGAAGGAATCGAGGAGAGAACGAGTGTGAATCGGTTGAAAAAATAAGGAGAGAATTGAAAAAGTCTGGAGGCTGCGGAACTAACCGGGAGAAGAAACAAAGAAGGAAAATAGGGTTTTGAGATATGATTAAATTTAGTCACTTTAATTGGTAATAATAAAATTTGTTACAAATTAATTTGTTACTATCTATGACTCTTCGCTCCCATTTGTTACAAACTATTTTGTAACTAATTTTGCAACATATTTTTTTGTGAGTTTTTGAAACATATTTGTGACACATAAAACTTTTTCGCAAACCGTAGCAAAATATCTACTAATAATTTGTAATTATTTGTGACTATTCTTATTATTGTTATAAACTATTTTTTAATTAATTTTGTTACCTATTATTTGTGGGTTTTTGAAACAGATTTACGACAAATAAAACTTCATCGCAAATTGTGGTAATTTATCTACAAAAAATTACAATTTTGCTACAACTTATCATTTATTTTTTTTTGTAACAACTTCTCGCTAAATGTAACAAAATTTAGTTACAAATTTTTTTTGTCACAAAATACGTAGCTATGTTAACTTATTCTTGTAGTGTACGTTGTCTTGCGCGACACGTATTCGGTTTACTCATTCAGGTCACGCGAGTGGTTACGTAGACAAAGACGAGAAGCAACTACAATACCTTATCGATAGATATAGATTGCATCAGAGGGAGAAAGCTTCAAGGATGCGTCTTGGTCCCTACTTCAACACGGTTGAAGAGCGCGTCGCTCACTTCAAATCGGAGCCATACCCGTATCCCACGATGATCTGTGACGTGGAAGCTTCTCTCCGGAGGATGCACTGAAGCCAAAATCAATGATCTCAAGATCGTGTATTTTTTTCGCTCGATTTATTCGATTGTTAATTTTTTGTTTTTTCCTTACCATACAGCTACAAAGTCATTAGGGTTCTTAGGGTTTGTCTGAGAACCAAAAGGATCATTGTATATATAATAAAGCATTCGTCTTGAGTTACATATTTTGTTAAGCAAAATCGGTCGATTCCCGTTATCATACAATTGTTAGTCGAATCTTTGTGGAAACTTATTGTTTGGAGGAACCACCCGCAAATCACATCTGCGATTATTATTTCCTTTAAGCTGCTCGCTTTCCTTCTTCTTTTTTTTTGGGTAATTTTTTTTTTTTACTTTCTTTAATAATCAAAGTGTAGTAGGATTAGGATATGAGAAAAAGAACATGACTTGCTCTCGTCCAGTCCCTCCTGCTTTGTAAAACAGAGTAATTAAAAAACTACAATTTTTTTTGAGGCTGTTAACATAAATAAAATAATATAAAATCAACCATAAAAAAATATATTCATATACCATTAACCTTTTTCATAAAACTATAGATATATACCATGAATCTGAGTCAACTGATGGTTCACCCAAAGCAAAAGTTAAATTACTTTAATAACTATCATATCAATTTGACAACTCTTTTTTTTTCTCTGATAGAAATAATTGTACAACTATTCAAATTACATAACCTTATTACTTTGCATATGGTATAACTCGGTGGATATTTGTAGCTCTATATGCTTAAAAGATGTGCCAATTTGTGTCAATGAATGCATCCTAGTTGGACCTTTTGTAAAGCCCACTATGTCGTTATTGGGCCCCTTTTATCTCGCAGCTGTCGCGAAACGAAACCGCACGGAGGTTCAACCGGCTGAACCGTCCGTAACAAACAAATCGCTGAACCGACTGCTCGACAGCGAGGTCAAATCGGTCATTTAGTTGTACTTATCCCGCTTCTTTCCCTCCAATGCTCACCATCTCCAAATTCGCTTCCTTGAGTTCGCAAATCGCAAACGCAGTCAAAGAGATGAAGGAGAGACAACGAGAGAGAGAGAGAAGATGAAGTTACTTGGAGATTACAAGATTGCTTTCGTTACCTGCTTCGTCATTGCTCTGAGTATCTACGTCGCGCTTTACGCTCTCGAATTTGACAACCGCATTCTCCGCTTAACGAAAGATTCTCCGGGAAATCGTACCGTTTCCGAGAAATCTCCCCTCGAAGGCGATTTTAATAGGATATCGTATCATAGAAGATTGAATTGTGATATGATATCAATCTCGTATTTATGTACCGTAACTTCTGCTGTATAAATTGATTGTTATTGTATTGCTTTAGGAAGGTAGATNTAATAGGATATCGTATCATAGAAGATTGAATTGTGATATGATATCAATCTCGTATTTATGTACCGTAACTTCTGCTGTATAAATTGATTGTTATTGTATTGCTTTAGGAAGGTAGATACGCTCTTTGAGCTATATATCCTTGTATGGTCTTTGTGAATAATGATCAGAAACTTCTTCTACATGGTATCAGAGCACGAACCCTAAAACTTCTGATCTTTTGCTCTTTCTTCGATTTCTGTTTGTTTTTTTTTCTTTTTCCCTTCGAAACGAGTTTCACAACATGTCTAACGGGACACCTGTGCACACGAACGCGACGAACCCGAACTTCACAACCATGGAGACACGACGAACAATTTTACCCTACGATCTCACCGCTGCCGATAACCCAGGCGCAGTGATCTCTCATCCCTTGCTCAAGGGATCGAACTACGACGAGTGGGCTTGCGGGATCAAAACAGCTCTTTGTTCCCGGAAGAAATTTGGTTTCCTTGATGGGACCATTGCTCGTCCCGACGACGGATCCCCTGATTTGGAGGATTGGTGGACGATTCAAGCTTTGCTTGTTTCCTGGATCAAGATGACGATTGATCCGTCGCTTCGAACAAGCATCTCACACCGTGATGTCGCCAAAGATTTGTGGGACAACTTGAAGAAGAGGTTCTCGGTAACTAATGGGCCGCGTATCCAGCAACTCAAGGCGGAACTAGCTTGTTGCAAACAACGTGGACTTGCCATTGAAGCATACTTTGGCAAGTTGAATCGGATCTGGGACAACATGGCTCATTACCGACCATTGCGCGTCTGCAAGTTCGGGAAATGCGACTGTGATCTGGGCACAATCCAAGAACAGGATCGTGAAGCTGAGAGAGTTCACGAGTTCCTGTTCGGCCTTGATGACAATTTTCGCACTGTGCGATCAACTCTGGTCTCTCGAACTCCTCTTCAACCTTTGGAGGAAGTTTACAACGTTGTGCGTCAGGAAGAAGATCTCAAAACCACTGTTCGCACCCCTGAATAAACACCAGAAGTGACTGCTCATGCTGTGCAAATCAGGCCACGTGTGAACATTCCTCGACCTGAAGTTGACAATTCTGCGCTTTGCAAACATTGTCATCGCTCAGGACATCCTTCTGAGTCTTGCTTTGCTGTGATTGGGTATCCGGAGTGGTGGGGAGAACGTCCGCGTACCAGAGTAGCCACGCAAGGCAGAGGACGAGGAGCTGTTTCTACACCAATTGGGCGTGGGCGTAACGTTAATTACGCTAACGCGGTTCAAGTTCCCAACATTCAAACACAAGAACACGTGAACTACACCATCACAGATCGTGATCGTGACGGGATTAGTGGACTCAATGATGGACAGTGGCGTGCACTGATGAATCTCTTGAACGGTGGAGCCAACACAAGCTCCGAAAAACTCTCGGGTAAGTCTTCTGTCTCTTCCTGGATATTGGATACAGGGGCCTCTCATCATCTCACGGGAAACTTTGGAATTTTAACGGATGTTAGAAAAATGGATCCGGTTCTGATCATTTTGGCTGATGGTAGAGAAAGAATTTCAGAAACAGAAGGCACGGTAGTTTTGGGATCTCGTTTGACATTGAAATCAGTATTTTTTGTTGAGGAGTTTCACACGGATCTGATTGCAGTAGGACAGCTAATGGATGAGAATAACTGTGTTGTTCAACTCGCTGATCAGTTCCTTGTGGTTCAGGACCGCGTTTCGAGGATGGTGATTGGAGCGGGTAAGAGAGAAGCTGGAACCTTCAGCTTTTGCAGAACAGAGTTCGTTGCCTCGGTGAAGACTCGGGATGCTACTTCGTATGATATGTGGCATCATAGAATGGGACATCCCTCTGCACAAGTTGTTGGTTTGCTTCAGAATATTTCTGTTTCTGTTCCTGATGTTTCAAATAAAGCGTGTGATGTTTGTCTCCGCGCAAAGCAAACTCGATCTCCCTTTCCAACAAGTATCAATAAAACGACTGCAGTTTTTCAGTTAATTCATTCGGATTTGTGGGGTCCTTATCGGACACCATCACATTGTGGAGCTCGATACTTCTTAACTATTGTTGATGATTTCTCTCGGTGTGTATGGATTTATCTTCTCTCTGATAAAACAGAGGCACCAACACAGCTCAAACATTTTTTCTCCATGGTTGAACGACAATTTCAAACGAAAGTTAAGAGTTTCCGCAGTGATAACGGAACGGAGTTTACAACATTGTCGTCCTACTTCCAACAACAAGGTATTCTTCATGAGACTTCCTGTGTGGGTACACCACAACAAAATGGCAGAGCTGAACGGAAGCACCGCCATATTTTAAACGTTGCTCGAGCTTTGAGATTCCAAGCAAATTTGCCACTTGAGTTTTGGGGAGAATGTATCCTCACGGCAGGGTACTTAATCAACAGAACACCAAGTTCGGTACTTCAAGACATGACGCCCTTTGAGAGGTTGTATCAGAAGCTCCCAGATTATGATCATCTACGAGTCTTTGGAAGTTTATGCTATGCTCATAATCAGGGAAATAAAGGAGATAAGTTTGAATCGAGGAGTCGAAAATGTGTCTTCGTTGGTTATCCGTACGGCAAGAAGGGATGGCGATTGTATGATCTGGAGAAACATGAGTTTTTTTGTCTCCCGCGATGTTGTCTTCTACGAAAATCAATTTTCGTTCGGTGAAACAATACAGAAAATTCACGACAAAGAAGAGGATGAAGAAGGAGCTCTCTGGGCTCCACTTGTTACTGGGCCACTCATTGAAGAAGTAGTCAAGCCCAACACCAATGATAATTCTCAAACAGGCCCAGTAGTGAGCCCACTAGCACCAGAAGCCATACAAAGCCCACCTTCGACCCCAACAAGTTCTCCACGCGAATCTTCTGCGTCGCCTTCACCTGCTTCATCGACGGCGGCTGGTCACTCATCCTTGTCATCCAATTCCGACTCCTCCTCTCCTTCAGTATCTCCGGAACCCGTCGAGGTTCCTCCTCCTCCACAAGAAATACTTGGTCGTGGACAGAGAGCAAAGAAACAATCGGTCATTTTGCGAAATTACGTCACTAATTCTGCTCAGAGCCAGCTCCTCACGAAATCAGGTGCTCAATCGAACTACCCAATCACGAATTATGTTTCTTCAGGTCGTTTTTCGGATACTCATAGAGCTTATCTAGCTGCAATTGTCGACAATGTTGAACCAAGATCATTCAAATCAGCATATGTGAACAAACGCTGGCGAACCGCTATGAGTACAGAGGTTGATGCACTTGAAGAAAATGAAACTTGGACGTTGGAGGATTTACCGCCTGGTAAACGTGCAATTGGAAGCAAGTGGATCTATAAAATCAAGTACAATTCCGATGGCACCATTGAACGGTACAAAGCACGATTAGTCGCGCTCGGTAATAAACAGATTGAGGGAGAAGATTATGGGGAAACATTTGCCCCAGTTGCAAAAATGGGGACAATTCGATTGTTTTTGAAGGTTGCGGCTGGCAGAAATTGGCAGGTATATCAAATGGACGTTCATAATGCCTTTCTTCACGGTGATCTCGACGAAGAAGTCTACATGAAACCACCACCTGGGTTTTATCCGCAAGATGAGAAGAAAGTTTGTCGGTTACGGAAATCACTCTATGGGTTAAAGCAGGCTCCACGTTGCTGGTTTGCAAAGCTTACCAAAGCTTTGCGTGTATATGGATTCCAACAAACTCACGCCGACTACTCTCTCTTCACCTTTGATAAAGATGGAATTCAGATCAGAATGCTTATCTATGTGGATGACATGATTCTCACAGGCAACAATGACATAGCTTTACAAGCATTTAAGAACTACCTTTCTTCATGTTTCAAGATGAAGGATCTCGGACATCTGAAGTATTTTCTGGGAATTGAGGTCTCTCGGAACAACACAGGATTTTATCTAAGCCAGCGAAAGTATGCATTGGATATTGTTTCTGAAACAGGTTTGCTGGGCGCCAAACCGGCTCCCTTTCCGTTAGAAGAAAATCATAAGTTAGCTTTGTCTAACTCGGAACTCTTAACTGATCCAGCTCCTTATCGGCGATTGATTGGTCGGTTCATCTACTTGGCTGCTACTAGACCAGACTTGGCATTCTGTGTTCACATCTTAGCACAGTTTATGCAACATCCACGAGAGGATCATTGGCAAACAGCTCTGCGTGTGGTTCGCTACATTAAAGGAACTCCTGGACAAGGAATTCTATTGACCTCCGAGAATGATTTTCAAATCAATGGCTGGTGTGATTCTGACTGGGCAAGTTGTCCCCTAACCCGTCGCTCAGTCACCGGATATTTCGTACAACTCGGAGAGTCTCCTATCTCGTGGAAAACAAAGAAACAAGACACAGTAAGCAAGTCGTCCGCAGAGGCTAAATATAGAGCAATGTCATTCCTCCGCGACGAGCTTCTCTGGATCAAGAATGTTCTACAGTCACTCGGCGTGCCTCATGATCAGCCAATGCGGATTCACTGTGACAGCAAATCTGCAATCCACATAAGCACAAACCCAGTGTTTCACGAGCGTACGAAACATATTGAGAACGACTGTCATTCGGTCCGAGATGAAATTCAAAAAGGTACAATGTCTACTCATCATGTCTCCACATCTCAACAATTAGCTGACATTTTCACTAAGCCTTTGGGTCGACAAGCCTATCAATCATTTCGAAGCAAGCTGGGCATTCTTGATTTGCATGCTCCACCTTGAGGGGGGGTAATAGGATATCGTATCATAGAAGATTGAATTGTGATATGATATCAATCTCGTATTTATGTACCGTAACTTCTGCTGTATAAATTGATTGTTATTGTATTGCTTTAGGAAGGTAGATACGCTCTTTGAGCTATATATCCTTGTATGGTCTTTGTGAATAATGATCAGAAACTTCTTCTACAGATTTCATTTCCAAATCGTCCATGTTCGTGTCTATCGACGAAGGCATAGAACCACCGTACTCGCCGCTGCAGTATGATTACTACGGCGACTCTTGCCCATCGGCGGAGAGAATCATAGATGAAGGTATCAGAGAAATCTACGATGCCAGGCCTAGCATAGCTCCATCTCTCATCCGCCTCCTCTTTCACGATTGCTTTATCGAGGTCAGATTTTCTGGTGTTTTGCTTTCCCCTTTCTCGTCTTTTTTTTTTTTTTTGTTTTATCTGGGTAATCTTTGACGTCTTACTAGTACGATAACACTTATGGAAGATTTTTTTGTGAAACTTCAAACAATATCATGTTTCGGCAGTGTTCTATTGTGAAGTTCTCTGTATCGGATTTTTAAGATGTCAGTGGAATTGTGCTTGGTCAATAGATTTCAGGCTGCTTTAGCGTTAGATAAGAATCCGGCTGTTTATTTCTTAGTATTGGCTAAGAATCTATGTGTTTGATCCTTTGATGGTTGTTTGAATACTTTGTGAACTGAATTTTATGTTTCCTTTAGCCATTTCTTGAATTTGCTCATGCTGCAATTGGGGAATTGTGTTTGTCTACAGGGATGTGATGCGTCAGTCTTTCTAGAGGCAGATGAATTTCATACTTCTGAGAGAGAAGCACCTCCCAACCTGTCTTTGAAAGGGTTTGAGGTGATAAACACCATCAAGCTCGAGCTCGAGAACATCTGTCCCGGAATTGTTTCCTGCTCCGACCTTCTTGCCATGGCCACTAGGCAAGCCGTCTCTTTGGTAAATCCTTTCTCTATATCTCTTTCTTCTGGTGTGTGCATGTTAATGTTTCTGTAACCCCTTTTAATCATGTTGTCCTTGGAACTCTCAGGCTGGTGGTCCACATTATCATCTACAAACTGGAAGGAAAGATAGTGTAATGGCGCTCAAGGAAATTGCAGAACGAGAGCTTCCTTCACCACAGGCTAGTCTCTCGGAAATTCTTGCAAGGTTTGCTTCCAGAGGATTCAACCCGCAAGAAACCGTCAGTTTATTGGGTCTTCATCACTTCTTGTGTCAACACATCTCTCTCGTATTGCTCACTTCCTAGAATTGGTTAACTTTCTTTGGTGTCAGGATTATTTTCTTCTGATTGTTCCTATTGCAGGAGCGCACAGCATAGGCATTACGCACTGCACATTTTTCGAGGACCGCCTCTACAATTTCTCCGGAACTGGCAAGCCTGACCCTCAGCTCAATTCAGGGTTCCTCCAAGAACTGAAAACCAAATGCCCCTTCTCTGGCTCAGCTTCATCTCCCTCTCCTTCCCCTGACACTGATTTAGCACCGTCCTTGCCTGCATCAGAATACTCCAAGAACTACGGTATGAGCTCGAAAAACAGGAATGAAGGAGTGATAGACTTGAGCTTCAACAACGAAGGAGGTGATCTAAATTTCGGAATACGCTACTACAAAAGACTGATGGAGAACAAAGGTGTGATGTTTTCTGATCAGCAACTAATGGGCAGAGAAGATATTGCGATATGGGTGAGAGCATACGCCTCTGATCGACTGTTGTTCCAGCGGGATTTCGCCATGGCCATGATGAAACTATCAAGCTATCATGTCTTGACTGGTCCCATAGGTCAAGTGAGAACAAACTGCTCAAAAGTCCTGCCCAAGAACTGATTCTCTCTCTTTCCACTTGTCAATTGTATTCTATTGTGTACTCTACTCACCACGGTCACATAAATGGTCTTTTGTTTTCTGAAAAATTAAACGTCATCTCACATTGCAACTATGTTTGTTTTTTGTCATCTCACATTGCATTTTTTTTAGTATATATACAGTAGCCCCAGCCTTTTGAAACACTAACATTGCAATAGAAGTATATTACACGATCAGATAACTCCAACGTAGAAAATGCCTTAACATTTACTGCTGAAAGTTACTCACCTTAGATATCACTCGATTTCTCGCGGAACTTCACGGAGCTTATTAAGGGTATTAACAATTTCACTCAGACAACCGATTAGCTCGTCTCCTTGCTGTCTCACAAACTTCATTTTGTCGTCAATGCTAATATCATCCCCTGTTTCACTACCCTTTGCTAGATTTCTCCCCACTATTGCATGTATCAAGTCAGCTTTCTCACCTAGCTTCGCTTCCATCGCTTTGACCTCCTCTTCTATGCTCATCGCTTCCTCCTCCTCTTCCATGCTCATTGTTTCCTCCTCCTCCTCTTCCTCATCCGTGGAGATTTCTTCGACTGGCTTCTTCTCTTCCACGGTTTTGCTCTGAAGGTTTGCTTTTGCACGTTGCTCTCGAGTGTTTTCCAGAACTCGGTTTCTCCGTGGCTCCTCTTCTGTCTTTGACTTATGTGGAGGATTCTCCTTCACGAGGACCACAGTTCGCTGTCTTGGCCTTTTTGATCCTGCAAAATCCAAGTTTACACAACCGAGTGATTCAGAGGGGTTAGCAATAGCATAAAACGGTCAGTGATTCTTGACTGACCTGGGCTACTCCAAATGGACCAAAGAAGAATTAAGAGTTATATGTACCTAATTCAGCAGTGACATCAAGAACGTCACAGCCTTCTTCTGCTTCCGGGTCACTATCAGGTTCAGTCCCAGCTTTGTTCTCTTGGATCATCACAACCGCATTGATGGCTTCAAAAAGCTCGTTATCGACATTCCCCGGGAGATTCAGTTTCTTCCTCTTCTCAGTACCCAGGGACCAATACGAGTGGCCACTGCCTCGTTCCTGGGATTCCCACTGCTTGATCTGATTGTAATCAGACACCAATGAATCCCATTTCCTCCTGCATTGGTTCAGAGTTCTGTGTACATCCAAAGCGTTACAGTTCTGTGAGATCATTGTCCATTTCTGGAAGCTGGACAAAGCATTCGAACAATCCGCTTCAACCGCAGCGATCTCGTTCACGAGAATCAGACAGTCTTTGACAGTCCAGTCCGGAGCAACCTGAGACCGCGTTCTCCGTGAACCGGAAGTGCCTCCCTCCATTCTAATTAACTTTCACTGCAATTTGGTATATGAACCCTCGTGAATATCATCATCGGCTACATCTTACATCATAATTGTGAGCTGAAACATTAAACCCTATTGCCAATTGAAAAATGAACAAGAAGGTAGTAGAGTGAAATGCCTCTGCATGTTCATCTATGTATGTGTTTTGAGCAAAAGTATATACATTTGATATGACGCTTACTAGATCGAAACTCGAATAAAGAAAAAATCCGTGATTTTGAGCTGTTTCGATCCACAGTTTTGCAGGAATCTGAGAATGTAAAATTTTTAACAAATGTTAAAGATGGTAAATTCAGGAACTGAACACAGACAAATTCCCAAAAATGCAGCTCGGTGTTCGAAACTGAACAATAATAACACTCGGTGCCACGCAAATCTGACAGGAAACTTGAACAAGAATCCAACAAATTCACAAGAGAATTTCTAATCTGGCGAAAAAAAGAGAAACTTTGAGCAACAAAAATTCGGCTGAGATGAGCATTACCGGATCGTCAGACACGTCGAGAGCCGGCAAGACACTGTGATCCGACGGCGATAAATGGAGTTTGGAGATCTGTTTTAGTGAAGCCGAAGCCCATCTCATGAAAAATCTATAAGCTGTATCTCTCTATCCATAGGCCCAAACTATTTAAAAAAAAAAAGGCAGTTGTTTTTAAAATTACAAGTAGGTTTTTTAAAATAAGTGTAGGATCATACCTAAACGTTGTTTTTGATAACTAAAAACATAAAAATGAGTACAGAACCAGTCCTGGGCATATAACCCGGAACCGGCGGACTCGAACCGAACCGACCCGAAATGTCCGGTTCGATTCGGTTTCGGTTCTCGGGCAAAAACCGAATGGATTCTGAATAAATGTGATTCGGTTTTCGGTTCGGTTCGGGTAAAACCCGAGAACCGATCGGGTAACCGAACAACCCGAACCACATTTATGATTTCATACCAACCTCTACCTTACCTTATGTTTATGCAATTAAGACTTTATGTTTACGATAAAATCAAATCGAATGTATGCATCGAATGTTTATCAAATTCATTTGACCTTTGTAAAAAAATTCCCCTTTTCTATCGATACTCCCCAATTGGGAAAACTGGAAAACCTAATTTACTCTTCATCATCTCCTCCTTCTGCGAGGTCTCGAAATCAATCTCAGGTAAGAGCGCTCTTCTCTGCAACTTCTTCTCTTTCTTTCTCAGTAATTCTCTGCAATTTCTTCTCCTTTTTCTCGGTGATTCTCTGCAACTTCTTCTCCTTATTTCTCTGCGATTCTCTGCATCTTTCATTCTCGTGATTTTTGGTTTCTAAAGTCTATGTTATTCTATAGATCTGTGATTTTTGGTTTCGAAAATCTTTGTTACTCTATAAATTGGAGCTTTCGTCTCTGTCTCGGATAAACCTAACTCAAGGTTTTGATTTGAGAATGTGTGTAATGTCTGATTCTTGTTAGTTAAAAAGCGTGATTCTTACTAATGTGAATTGAATTGAGAATGTGTCTGATTTATATTGAGTTAGGTTTCAAAACTGTATGTCTTTTCTTTTTGTTTCTTTCATCATCGATGTTAGACTTACGTCTCTGTTTGGGTTGTGATTCTCTGTAACTAATATGCATAGATTAATCTGTGTAACTTCACAGCTTGATGTTCTCGGTTTACAGACAAAAGAAGTTTGCAAACACAAACAAAAAGTGTTTGTCTTATGTGTCTTACGTTCTGTCTATTCTCATTAGTTGCAAATGATTTGATAAAGTGTCTTACGTTTATGTTTGGCAACTTTGACAGATGGATTCATCAGCATCTCCGGATAAGAATAATTCTGCAAATTGTGATGAAGGAATAGAAGTCGAAAGAGATGATATCGAGTCTCCAAACCGTAGAAGTAAAACGATAGAGAACCCGAGAAGAGCAAAGAAGGCTAAGAAGAAGGTTGTTGTACCTACAAGGTCTCCAGTTTGGGATCACTACACAAAAAATGTGGAGAATAGGAACAAGTGCAAATGCCATTACTGTGGGAGAATAATGTGTTGTGCAACATCATCAGGAACGTCAAGCTTGACTAAGCATCTAAAAGCTTGCAAGTCTTACCTGGTATGGCAGGAAAGTCAGTCTCAAGATCAACAAGTTTTGAATGTAGAAGGTGATGATGGAAGTGGAACACTCGCATTGGCAAAGGTTGATGAATCAGTTATTAAGGAAGCGACTAATGAGTTGATAGTTTTGGCTGAATTGCCACTTGCATTCGTTGAATGCTTAGGTTGGAGACATTTTTGCAACAAGATCAAGCTTCCCAAGCCTGTATCTCGGAGAACATCCACTCGGGAGATTGTGAAAATGTTTGTGAACCAGAAAGCACACATGAGGAGGTTGATTAAAGAGAACAAGCAGAGGGTGTCTTTGACAACAGACATTTGGGTTGCTCCAACTACTGCATCTAGCTACATGGTAATCACAACACACTTTGTTGATAGAAATTGGCGCTTAAGGAAGCTGATCATTGGATTCAAAAACATTTCAGATCATAAAGGCGCAACCATTTGTTCAGTTCTTCATGAGTGTTTAGCTGAGTGGGGAATTGACAAGCTGTTTACCATCACCGTAGACAACGCTACTGACAACAATTCTGCTTTGAAAATGTTTAAGGAGGGATTCAGATTACTAGGAAATGAAGCATTGGTGTTAGATGGTGAATTTATGCATATGCGGTGTTGTGCGCATATACTGAATTTAGTTGTCAAGGATGGCTTGCATGAGCTGATTAACAGTGTGGTTGCAATTCGTAATGCAGTTCATTATGTGAGAGCTTCTTCAACAAGGGTGAATTCTTTTGGTCTTCGGGTTGAGACAGGAAAGATGACAAGAGGCAGCTTGTCTTTAGATTGCAGAACTAGGTGGAATTCAACATATTTGATGCTAACAAGAGCTCTTAAGTTCAGGTTAGCGTTTGAGAAGACCTTGACTGAAGATAAATTGTATAATGATCATTTTCAAGAGAAAGTGGAAGGGAAAAAAAGGATTGGACCACCAAGTACAGAGGATTGGGAAGGAGTAGAAAGGTTAGTACGCTTTCTCGTGATCTTTTACAATGCAACTTTGGTAGTTTCAGCTAGTAATTATGTGGGGTCTTACAAGTGCTATAGTGAGATTGTGACTATTGAGAGAAACCTTATTCATCTTAACAACAATCCTGATGAAGAGTTGAGGAAAAAAACAAAATCTATGAGAGACAAATTTGACAAGTATTGGGAGGGAGTAAAGGAAATCAATAGGCTATTGATTATAGCTAGTGTATTTGATCCTAGGAACAAAATGAAGTTTGCAACTTGGTGTTTTGATACATTATATGGTATAGATAGTGCAGAATCAAAAGACATGTATGATTCAGTCATGAAGGTTATGAAAAATCTGTTTGAGGAGTATAGCAATCGTGTGAATGTGCCAGTGTCATCATCTCAGATGGCTGCATCTACCTCTTATAGTGAGCAAGAGTCACAAGAGCCTCTGCAAGAGTCAATGGAGTTAGATACTGACCACGGATATGAGAGAATGGACAATCTTTATCAAGAGATGGTAAATGAAATAGGTAACGCCAATCCAAACACTGAGTTGGAAATATATCTGAAGGAGGAAGTGGTGAATCCGAAGTCAAGTATGTTGGGTACAGAGTATGATGTCTTGAATTTCTGGAAGGTCAATAGTTTTAAATTCCCTGTTTTGTCAGAAGTTGCTAGGGATGTACTTGCAATGCAAGTGTCTTCTGTTGCATCTGAATCGGCTTTTAGTACGAGTGGCAGAGTTTTAAGTCCATCAAGGAGTTGTTTGACCCACTATATGATTGAAGTGTTAATGTGCACGGAGCAGTGGATGAAGAGTGACCTTCACTTCACGGAAAAGGGACTTGTTACCATACAACAATTGCTTGGGGATATTGAATTGCAAGATGAACTTGAAGAAAGTAAGTTCTTGTCTTTATGTCTCTTTTCAAATATAAATTGTACTTCTCCCTTTTAACTTTCTGTTTTTCAAATTTCACTAGAGAATAGGTCTGCTTATGGATGAGCATGAGCCGATGAGTGATGACTTATACGACTCCTTCTCGATTTAAAGGTACCATTTCTTGATTCTGAAAATGATGAGATTAGGACTCATTCTTGGTGCTTGTATGATCCTTTAGGACTTGTATCAATTATGCATTTGATCACTTTGTAATGATCACTTTTAAATTTTGATGTTTATGATTTCCTTTTCTATGATAGGAATAAGACATGAAGAGAAGTTGAGAGTTAAAGAATTTGTAATGAGAGAGAGACCACAAGTTTGACAAGGTAGTCTTGAACTTGTTGTTTTTGGTTGAATTTGAATTGGTGGTTATGACATTTGTGTTATGTTTCGGTTCTTTTAAGTTTGAAACTTCAATTAAACGCTTATGTTGTTTTATTTTGTAAGTTTTGCACAATTTGAGATTGGAAGTTTATGTTTTCAAGAGTTGGTTTTTCATATTTTTCGGATCGTTTCGGGTCTATTTGTGTTTTTCGGGTCTTATTTGGTAATTCGGGTCCAAACGGTTCTGAAATTTGGTAATTCGGGTCCGAATCGGATCCAAACGGTTCTAAAATTATTTTGTCGGATCTTTATCGGGTTTCATAAATTTTACAAGAACCGACCCGAACCGACAATTACCCGAACCGAACCGAACCGAGAAATTTTATTTAACCGAATGGTTCCTAGGCAACCCTACCCGAACTACCCGAACCCCGAACTATCCGACCCGACCCGAATCGAGGACCCGAATGCCCAGACCTATACAGAACTATGCAAATAACTGTTTCAGCTTTTAGTAATTCGCTTGTGACACAAACGACAACAAATATAAATGGAGTGAGACGGATCTTCACAGTCTGACTCTAGATCGTTTAGGTCATATATATTGTTTTCGACATTATACCCCCAAAACAAAATTATTTATATCATCAGTAGAAAAATTTCATAAACAAACATATTACGTCACATATCCCTTTCTCTCTCTTGACGTGGTGTAACAAAACCTTCTTTATGTTCTATATGTTTGCCAACTTTTTTTATGGTTTTCGACCAATTCATATGATCTTATTACTAATTTGAGTGCTAGAGAATTCACGGGAACAACCATCATTATACCGGTATTCCAAAAACTAAGAGCATCTCCATAATTATATAAGAGAGAGAAACGTATCTTATATAACAACTTTGAGAACCGTTTCTAAACCTATAATTGTTTCTCATTAGTTCATTTTCTTTATATTTAAAGTTTAATTAAATTATTAAATTATATTAATAAACTATTGTTAAATTACCTTTTTAAGAGACCTGAGTGATGGAGATGGTCTAAGACATGTATATTTCTTACTCGTATGAAATTTATTTTTCTATAAGACGAATCAGCTCAAAACGAGTTTTACACAACACAGTAATACATAATTCGTTCTTTCAAATTTTGTATTTGAAAAATCAAAAATGGTTTCGTTTAAAAGAGTTCTCGTTTTTTTGCCTTGTCGGAGTCTGTTATGGCGGAAATCGTGAGCAAGCAATTGTCATGGGAAAAGTGAAATAAATTACTCTTATTTACCTTAAGTTAAGTCCCAAAAAATGGTTTTTTTTATGTAGCAACGACGTTGGTAATGTATGTATCTGCGTTTGTGTAACAAATACATTCTGACTCTTGTGTTTTCATTTGATTGTGTCTTTGTTTGTATAAATATTTAAAAATGAAAAACGAACACCTTTTGTCTTCAGAATTGACAATAGAAAAAATATATGAAAATCTGTCATTGGAGTAAAATTTAGAAATTAGGCTCTAAATTGGGTTATGAATTAGGTTCTTTATCCGTTTCGAGAAAATTTGCATCATTTGTTAGGTAAATATATTTTGGAGATATGGGTTCCCATTAAAAAGAAATCAATTTGAATAAAGAAAATAGATTTAGATTCCTTTGTTTTGAGAAGAAAGATATTTTGGAAAGGGCAGAAACAAGCGTCACCGGCCCGTCACGTGACGAATAATCAGATGGACTCGAAACAACATGCGTGGCATGAACACACACACCGTTCTCTCTTATATTTCTATAAATGCTCTTCTTCCTCCACATCGCCTCCTCCTCACCTTGATACACCTCGAAAGCAGAGAGAAAGAGGAGAGAGAGAGAGAGAGATTCAGAGAAAGGAGGGAGAAGGAGCTGAGTGGTCTCATTACCAGTACTAGCTCCATACGAACCGAAACGACGTCGTCCCCTCAAATATCCTCTGCAATCTCTCCTCCCACGACTTCCTCAGCTTTTCTCGGGTTGTAATTAATCTAATTACGAGACGAGATCTTGTCTCACGGTGGGATTGAGTTTTTCTCTTCGCGAAGATCGTGCCCCAGGGTAAAGTTTTGATTTTTATATCCCTTTTTTCCTTCCGCATTTCGGTTTAGCTTAGCTTCTGTTGCATCTTCTCAGCGATTTCCCTATCTGGTGAAAGTGAAACTCTATGTTTATTGTAACCGAATGAATTATTCTTACTGTTTGATTATGATTATTGCACCAAATCTGTATTGGAAAAGTTAAGCTCTTTTTCTAGAATTTGGGACCACATGTCTATTGCTGTCTCTTATACACATCTAGATGTGTATAAGAGACAGCTATTGGGTTCTGTCTTTGTCCAAAGGTTGGTGATTCAAGCCCCTTACCTGCATCACTGCCATGGAAACTAATAAGTTACCTAGAAAGTATTCCTTTTTTTTTTTAAAATTGAAACAAAGAAGAGTTGGGTCTTAAATTTGGTCTGAGCTGTCCTGAAGAGAACCCAACAACTGAGCTTATCTGTGGCCATTTAAAGCTGAATCAACAATTGGAACGCTGGTCCACCCCTGATTTGTCTTTATTGTTCACTGCACATGTGTACTTTTAGCTCTTGTCTTGTCTTTACATGTTGTACCTTTTTTCTCCGGCATTTACCCTCCACAAAATCATGACTTGTGTCTTATATATTCTTAGAATTTGTCTTTTGGTGTTTTACAGCATCTAACTTCAGAAAATGGTGATGTGGGTCTTTGGCTATGGTTCTCTTGTGTGGAACCCAGGATTTCACTACGATGAGAAAGTGTTGGGTTTCATCAAGGGATATAAACGTGTCTTTGATCTTGGTAACGCCTTTTTGTTCCCTTTTGCCTATTTGATTGTCATCTCTTCTTCCCAAATATTGATGATTGATTCTTTTGTGTTTGATTTGATTTGCTAGCTTGCATTGATCACAGAGGTACACCAGAACACCCTGCAAGAACTTGCACCCTCGAGAAAGATGAAGAAGCCATATGCGTATGTAGAAATTCTTACGTGTCTATATGATTAAAAGAGTTTAAGGATCTTAGAGTCTGGCCATGAGATTTAGTTTAGTGTACTCAAAAATTCTTCATTTCTTACTAACAGTCCAATATTTTCTTGACAGTGGGGTACTGCATTCTGTGTCCGTGGAGGACCAGAACAAGAACATCTGGCTATGGAGGTATATCTCTACATCTAAAACCCAGAACGCTTGATGTGTCATGTTCATGCCTTTGTGTTGATCATTCTGTTTATGCACAGTACTTGGAACGTAGAGAGTGTGAGTACGATCTCAAGACATGTGTGGACTTTTACAAGGTAAGTCCTTACAATGCCCGATTCTATTGAATAAGAATGTTCCTCAAAATTGACCTCAAAATTTTCTTCTCTCTTAACTTACACAGGAAGATGATCCCCTGAAGCCAGCTGTAACTGGAGTGATGGTGTAAGTTGTTTTCTATCACACGGGTCCTTTAGAGACTGTTCTCACATCGACGAGGCGGCAAACCTCGCTGTATCTTTAGTTTTTCTTCTACGAGTGTTTGTGCTGTGATTTGTTTTCGATGCATTTTTTTACAATCTTTCAGATTCACTTCTACTCCAGACAAGGTCTCCAACAAGTATTACCTTGGACCTGCGCCATTAGAAGACATGGCAAGGTAAACACTTAGCCTTCAAACCAACTTCTCTTATTCCTTCAATATAGATGCCAGATTCTTGTTCTAACACTAGCCCGTTGTTTTTTTGTATTCAAAGACAAATTGCCACAGCCAATGGACCATGTGGTAACAACAGAGATTATCTCTTCCTGCTAGAGAAGGCAATGCACGACATCGGTTAGTCCAAAGCTCCCTTTTACTACAACATGATTAAGAATTACGAGTTCGGGGTTTCAAGTCTTTACCCGAATAAAACATTGATAATCACTCTTCACACAGGGCATGAGGAGGATTATGTTATAGAGCTGGCGAACGAGGTGAGGAAAGTTCTTGCAGAGTCATCGACGAAGAAGGTGTCACCGGTGAAGGAATCAAGAGCGAGCCGTGTGGCTAACAAGTCCAAGAGCAATGTCCCCACGGCTCATCAGATACTTCCTCATCAACCTGAAGCTGTTGCCACTACGATATAGCTCTTGTAGTTGTCTTTTAACTGGGCTTTAGAGACGAGTGACTTGTGAAATCAGAACGTATTGCTTCCTTTATAACAAAGCTTGTTTTTTTCTTTCCCGAGTAGAGAAGACCAATCTTTGTGTGTTTGGAACTCTGTTGTGTTGCGTGTTGTCCTAACCGGTGCTAGTTGTGTTATCTTTCTGCTTCTGCACTTCAGCATCTTTTGAAGAAAACAAAATATGCTTAGATAAGATGATAAAAAAAGCCGCAAAATATTGTTGGGTTTCAAAGCTCACAACAGGCCCTCTCTTGCTTTTCTTGTATACGGTGTATAACTTTTATGAATGGAAGAATTTTACAACACTGTCCTAATGTAACTATGAGAGAAGAGAACTCAAAAACTCTTAACAAAATAGTTTCAGGCAATTAGGTATTGGGCTTGTATTTGGGAAGGTCCACGAAGACAGTTAGATCTTGGGCTTTTTCGTAAATTACGTTTTTATCTTTGCTTAATATATTGGACTTAAGAAAAATGAACACAAAAAAAAAAAAAAAGAGAGAGAACCCGACTTGGGGTATAAGCCAGTTCTTCTTCCCCTACAGTCATCACCGTGTGTGTAATCTTCTGGATTATTAGTCGTCAAACTCTCAACTCAGGGATTCTTTTCGTTCCACACAAGTCTCGAATTCTACAGCGATGGATCTCAATCTCGATGCGCCGCACTCGATGGGAACAACCATCATCGGCGTCACTTACAATGGAGGTGTCGTCCTCGGAGCCGACTCTCGTACCAGCACCGGTGAGATTTCTCTTCTCTACTCTTCTAGTTTTTTATTTTTCTCGTTGGGTTTATCTTTGAGCTTTGTATTCATGTCAATCGGAACGGAGAATAAGCCTATTCGATTGTTCTATTTGGTAAAGAGCTGATGGAATTGGGATCTGTTGTTACTCGCGCAGGGATGTACGTAGCGAATCGGGCTTCTGATAAGATCACTCAACTCACCGACAATGTCTACGTCTGCCGCTCTGGATCGGTAATTTTTCGTTTTTCTTTGGATGTCTATTTAGGGATTTCATTTGTTTTTTTTTTTTTTGCTTGACCCGTTCTCTTTTGCTCGCTAGGCTTGTTACTCGGATGTTTATAAGTCACGAATAGCTTGCAATTGGGTTTTACTGATTTCCACTGTCTCTACTTGAAACTCTTTTGCTTACTAGGTTTCTTACTCGGATGTTTGTTGTCCATGATTAGCTTGTGTTATTGTGGCTACATTTGACTGATTACCACATGCTCTTCTTCTTCCTTCTCCAGGCTGCTGATTCTCAGGTTGTCTCCGACTATGTCCGCTACTTTCTTCACCAGCATACGTGAGTGTTTCTATTCTTCCCGTGATTCGACGTGTATACATGACTTGATACTTGTGCTATCTTTTTATATCTGAAGATAAAATAAGTTGTTTGATTATGGTTTGCAGAATTCAGCTGGGACAGCCTGCGACTGTAAAGGTTTCTGCCAACCTCATTAGGATGCTCGCATATAATAACAAGGTACAGGTTTGCTGTAAAGCTTGCTGTTTGTTTGGTTGTTTTACCAGAAACTTTAACCCAGAGTAGTGGGCAATGTGGATGTTGTTCCATTTTCTACCAGGGTTGTTTCTTTTAGAGAAAACATGCTCTACAGAATCACTGATAACTTTTTTTGCTAAGTGTGACCACGGGAAACATGGCAACTTGCTTACGTTTCATTGCTTTATGACTTAAGCTCAAAATTTTGTGGCCATAGAGATTGATGTCACATGTCAAACCTAGAGCATATATGAATCTCCTATTGTCCGTAGTGTTGCTGTAATGGTTGTTCTCTAGTCTGCAGAACGAAATTTTTAAATGAAAATGTAGAAATTCTCTGTTCTCAATGCAACTGTATCCAGTGCTCAGTATGTATTCTATTGCATATATATCCTACGATCTCAATTTTCTGTTCTCTTGAGTCATATCTATCTGTGTTGTATAACATAGATGCATATCCAGTGCGCTATTGTATGCTTATTCCTTGTTTTAATTATATGGATTTGTTGACTGAAGCATCGTATGTCTTTATTGGGCAGAACATGCTGCAAACTGGCCTCATTGTTGGTGGCTGGGATAAATATGAAGGCGGAAAGATCTACGGGATTCCACTTGGTGGAACTGTAGTGGAGCAACCGTTTGCTATTGGAGGTAAAAAACAAAAAACAAAAAAAAATTGCGTCTTATGATCTATGGGGTTTAATATAGCTGCATTCGATTACGTTCTCTTCGCTATTTACTTATATGATACTTAGCTTTCCGGCTAATAACTAGTGGAATATGTGTGTGTGTTTGTGTAGGCTCCGGCTCGAGTTACCTTTATGGGTTCTTTGATCAGGCCTGGAAAGAAAACATGACCAAAGAAGAAGCTGAGGTAAGGCGGTTCAGATCATCATTATATCTCTGCATATGCTAAAAACTCAGAGACCCATTTGTTGTAACGGTCCTTGCTATTGTGTTTACGATGTGTACTGTGCAGGAACTTGTTGTGAAGGCGGTTTCACTAGCCATCGCCCGTGATGGAGCCAGTGGAGGTGTCGTACGGACTGTCGTAGTAAGATATCTCCTCTGGCCTCTTAAGCGAGACTTATATTAACCTCTCCGATGGAACTCAGTTAACAAAACTGGTTTTGATGTTTTTTTTGAACAGATCAACTCAGAGGGAGTGACGAGAAATTTCTACCCTGGGGATAAGTTGCAGCTTTGGCACGAGGAGTTAGAGCCCCAAAACTCTCTATTGGATATCCTCAACGCTGCTGGCCCTGAGCCAATGGCCATGTGATGCAAACAAACAATCATTATCTTACTCTGTCAAACAAACGTTTTAGATGTTTCATTACATTTACCAATGTCTTTTTAAGACTCCAAACTCTCTGTTTGAGGTTCTTTTGGATTGACCCGATCGGTCTTTTTAAAATGGATATCGTGTTTTGTTATGGTTATGGTTTTCATTCCTCTCTTCTTGACATTGATTTAGTAGAAACGTAACTAACTATCTTTGCCATGATTTTTCATACTCTCCCGAAACCAAAAAAAAAAAAAGCAAGAAATTTATTGGAATAAAACTAGTAATTACTAGTACGTTTTGTATGCTTGACACGTGGCCGGACAATGGACTTTTTATCTGTAGAGACACTAGACACATACGCTTGAACTGGGCGGAGTCGGAGAGACAGAGGAAGATGAGTATATTGTCAGGGAAATCTGGTCACGATCTCTTTGTCTATGGCAGTCTCCAGGATCCTCAAGTCGTTTACGTGCTTCTTAATCGCGTCCCTGAGCGTGTATCTGCCATACTCCCGGGCTTGTACGTCTCAATCTCTCTCACTCAAATCTGTATTGATTTCATTCACTTTTTTTTTTATCAAACTGAGGTTGTTGATTAACGGGGATTCTTGGATTTGCAGTCACAGGTTCAGCCTCAAAGGTCGTGTGTATCCAACTATTCTACAGGACGGTGCCGGAGAAGTCACCGGAAAGGTTCATTAATCATTAACCCTGATTCTCATTTTCACAATTGTCTCTTCATCTCTTGCATGTAAAAATGATGGAAAAACATAGACTTTAAATGCATAGTTAAACGCTAAGGCCATTGTTCTTTGTTGGGGATGTAATTTATGTTGTGTGTTTAGTTTAGAGATGGTTTTGTTTCCTTCTTTGTTTTGTGTATAATCCTGAATTTGAGGTTTTTCTCATATAAAGATTTGAGATCTTGCGAAGAACTTTGCTGTCAGGTGATAAAGGGCATAACAGATGATGAACTGAAGTTGTTAGATGAGTTTGAGGATGTTGAATATGGCAGAAAGGCCGTTGAAGTGGTGCTGACGGTAATTGCTTTTTGATCGGAACAGCTAAATTCTGTATTTACTCACGGGTTTTGGGTTTTGTTAAAGAATTAGATTATGATATAAACCTCTTGTTTTGCTTTTTTTTCAATTGCAGGATACTTCAGAGAAGCTGCAAGTCGGAACATATGTATGGAGGAACAAAGATGATCCGGATCTGTATGGCGAATGGGATTTCGAGGTTAGAAATCTTATATTATACTTTCCTTGTTGCTTTCAGAATGTTGAAAGATTCAGTCTGTGTTAGGAATGGAAACGACATGACAAGGACGATTTCATAACCGCAACAAAGAAATTTCTGGAAGGGAGGAAACTACCAGAAGCAAAGACGAGGATCGACACGTTCAAAACATTCTTTGAGCAGGATATTCAGAATGGGAAACCTCTGGATTCTTGAGGCGCTCTCTGGTCTTCGGCTGTGTGAATTTTGGTTCACTTGAAATAAGACTCTGGAACAATGCTTCTTGGGAAATTATAAGAAAGAGACACTACAATAGAGACATGAATTGGCTTTGCATGATCATGTAATCACATGAACTCTTATGATTTGTAATTTCATCGAAGAGTGACTTTTTTTTTTTTTTTTTAAACTCAAAAGGGCTATAGATTATTCCACGGCTTACACTAAAGCAATTTGGTTTTGTTTGTAATCATCTCTCTAGTTCATGAAAACAAGTTCAGTGTTTGTTTTGGTTCAGCTTTATTGTGTGCCCATAGTACGTAGTCCATCATATTCAACCCATTATAGGCCCATTGTGATCACTTCCAATGACTCGGCGGATTGGGAAGAAAAACGCAAATGGCGACGTGACTAATTTAGCGATTCAGCTTCAAAACAGAATGTGTTTGTGTACCACCAGCTGTGAAATGTAACTTAAAATTGATGATGGCAGCAACATTTTCCTAGAAAGCTCCTTGTGGAATCAGGAACTCTTGTTAATTATTTCGGTTTCAGGTTCCTTTCCTATTTTCTGTTTTGTAAGCAGTTGGTTTCTTACAATGCTTCTTGTCTCTATACAGATGATGTGTCTGTGTTCATGTGAAATGCTTGCCTGGCTTTTGGTCAGATTGGTGACTGTCTATATTTGATCAATAATAGGGAATGCCTTAGAAAACAAAAAAACCATTCCCTTGTTTCCTCTAATTGTCTATTAGCTCATAACTTTGAAGACCAAACTGTTTTAAATCAGTAAACCAATCACGAGTCATGGACGTACAGTCACAACGGTTTCCGATGGCTTTAGATGGTGTTAAGCCTCACTCAGGGTGCAGATGTCATGTGGCTTTTCCGTTTTATCAGATCTCACTGCTTAAGCTTTGACTTTGACCATGAGAGAGAGAGAAAACATATCATTCCAAGATCATTCCTTTTGATTTTGCCGTACTCTCTTTGGGGGTGAATCGTTAATTGCATGTGAGTTCAATAATGACGGGGTACTTAGTTTAGAAAATGTGCCTGTGATGTTGTTGTGACTTTGTTATAATATATTCACTAATTAACATACTTATTATAGCAAAAGTTTTCGGTTGTAAAAGCATAGGATACTGTAGGTTGTTAATCTAAATAGTCCTTAACAAACCACAGTCTCCCACTTGATGATTAAAAAGTACAATGCCGTAGGTACTGTACTCATCTTTTTACACTTATTTTAATTGATGCTAATTACTCTATTAGTTTATGCTAAGCCTCTGGTTACTTGGCATAACTGCAACATCCATACACATGGGTAGTTCCCGGGAAGAACGGAGGATGCATAGATAGAAACATGCATGAACCTTTTGCTCTTCTTTTTTTTTTCTTTTGGGTATCAAGGTCTCCTAAGCCTAAACCCTGGGACCTAAAACTGCCATATGAATAGCACAGCGGTCGAGTGTAACATCCCACAGTTTATGCTCTAGCCACTAGAGCATTTTGGGTTGATGTTGGTTTGATTTCTGTTCAGAGTTAAAGAACAAATTAAGATGTTGGAAAAGGAAACTAAATTACCCTGTAATTGCTTTTGTTTAGATGTTTGTGATTAATCATTCTTAAACTACTCACGTAACAAATTCTCCTCCATCTTCATTCATACGGTGTTATTCGCTTAGATGAAGGATTGACTTTTATGATACATCAAACTAACATAGATCTGGATTTTTCCTAGATGGGAGAGAGATGGATTGTATTGTGAATTTTCCTTCTCGCTTTTATATGTTTCAATTTTAACCAAAGAGGATTGAATGGATCTAATGATGAACAAGAAGTATAAATCTTTACTTCCTTGATTCTTTTTAGGGAAAAGAAAAGAAGAGAGATTTTTCATATTTTTCAATATATCTGTTTCAACGATCCGTTTATACATTCCATTATTCAAAAATCTTTCTATCTCTGATCACTCTTTTGCTCATTGAAGTTACAGAGTACACAAGTCCAAATCCCCAAGGGAAAAAGTGGGAACATGCATGGGGGAAGACCGGAAGAGGAAGAGGAATGGTTCAAAGCAAGAAGCAAATTTAAAACAAAAACTATCTGCACATTGGGCTGTGAGGTTGGTGAGAAGGAGTCCGAGGGCAATCCGAAGGATGGCGATAACTCATCACTTCCTCAGTCGTGGCATTGAACCTGCACTCCTGGGTGGTCAGGCACGCATCGTTCTTGCTGTCCTCCATTATCTTCAATATGCTCTCGAACACGGCAACTTCACAAGGAATCTTCAACACACCAGCTTGTTGAAACCCAAACTCTTCTTCTGCTTCACGCAACAGCGCGTGGAATGCTTGGTGGCTAAGGTACTCCGTTGGTATCTTGTATCTCTTCTCCTCCTTCCCCACCGAGACAGCTAAGTAGCCTTTAGGAACAGCTGTTACATCTGTGAAGGATAGTGTCCTCTTCAGAAACTTGATGCTCTTACTTCCAGTACTTCCACTTCCACTTTTGTTGATGTTGTTGCTGTCTTCTTCGTTGTCAATCTTGTTGTTGTTGTTGGCTTGTTTTGATGCATGAGCGACTTTTCGCCATTTCTTGAGGATCTGTTGAAGCTTTACGATCTCTCTGATTTTGTTTGACTTCTTGGCTTCCATGCCGGAAACAGAAGAAGAAATGGCTCTATTCTTTGTGTTTGTCTATCTATCTCTCTGTTTGTTGTGTAGTAGTGATGGAGACATGGTGTGTTTTGGAGATTAGAGAGATATATAGAGGTGTTGATGAAATTTGGGAATCTTGTTTTCATTATTTTACAGATTAGTTTTGAAATTTAATGTTAAAAATATTGGACTAATCATATGCTTTTGGTTTTCTTAATAGTTAATACCCACCCAACTTGAAAACCTCTTGTTTGGGTTTGACCTTCTCTTAAATTAAAGTCGTTATTAAGGCCATGTTTGTTTATGCTTTTGGGATTGCGCTTTCTAGTTTCTAACACTTTTTTATTGATAACACCGAGAAATGAAAAATTACAAAAACTAAATTTGGATATTACTCATTCTACCATTTTCTTATCTTCATAAAAACTTTTTTTTTTGTTGCTAAAGATCTTCATAAAAACTTATAAAATAACTTATCTTCATAAAAAATTATAAAACAAATATTAAACCCTCAATATATATTTTTTTAAAAAACCTAAGATATTATTTTTGGTGAACAACGCAAGATATAATTTCAAAGTGTATTTTTCCGATTAATTTGCTAAAACAGCATAACTGATTTCATACTCAGGTTTGAAAATACAAGTGTAAATTATGAGATAATATATATCAAGTTTGTACAATTAAGTGATTAACTATGAATTTCAAGTCTGAAACACCTAATTTACTACTTCAGTTGTTTAACTATTTTATAATTAATTAGCTATTGTCTAGCCAAAAATTACATTGAAATCTTTAACCAACAATTTTTTTTAAAAAATTACAATAATACGCTTGTCATCATAACTTCATAGACGTATTGTCTAATATTCCCTCCATTTTTATAGGATGTTTAAGACAAAATTTGTTTCAGTGTATTTGATATAATACAGAAATTATGTGAGAATTGAATTATGTAATATTTTATGATGGTTATTAATTTCATATTTGTAATACTTTTTATTATCCGTTGGATTGTTTTTTATGTAAAAAGGCCAAAAAATATAATGTAATATATATAATTTTTTAATACGAATGTTTTTCTCCAAAAATATTTAGAAAAAAATAGAGAATAATCGTAAGAAATAAAGTCGTTTAGTAAAAAAATAAGAAATAAAAACGAAATAAAAGTCGTTTAGGCAAATTGGTTTTGGGTTCCTTCACTTTTTATTCGAACTGTAAAAGAAAAGAAACATGAAACATGGGGAAGGCTTCAGTTTCCAAAGCAAACGGCTTCAGAGTTTAACAGTTCAGTTCCTGGGAATCTAGTTCTAACCATTGGATCTCTTCTTCTCTTTTTTAAAGCTAAATACTGCTTTTTTACTAACTTTAATATCACTAACGACAAAAAAAAAGTGATATTATAGTAAAAATTTACTATTTTTTTACCGACGCAACCGTCAGAAGTTCCCAATCGAACATTGAGAGCCGTGCCTGTAAAAGACTTGTACTTCCACGTCACTGTTCGTGCGGTTTCGGGTTTTAACTGCACGTACCCCATGTGAACTTTTTTACTTTTCTCTTTTCGTAGTCGATATTTATTTTCCCAGCTCCGATCATCTATAATATATGAGCAAGAACGATGGTAGTTCTTATAAGAACTCTTAATATATATTAAACAAATAAAAATTATTATAATAATAAATAAGTTTCTTAAAACTTAAGAAAAACACTCAAAAGTTCTTAAATAAGATACTTTCTTAAGTTTTTAAGAACCAATTCATTATTATAATAATTTTTATTTGTTTAATATATATTAAGAGTTCTTATAAGAACTACCATTGTTCTTGCTCTAAGTTCGCATGTGCTTGTTTCTAAAGGTAAATTTTTTTCTTTTATAAACTAATATAGTTTCATTTTTTCGCGATCCAATAATATTAGAAACAAAAATATGTAACAAGTCGTTAAAAAGAATACAGTGTCAGTCTAGTTGAATCACATATCTGAATTTATCAACTTACCTTGTATGTATATATATATATATATAAATCAAGTGAGATTTGCTGAGAGAGATTAGAAGAGAATACAAACAAATAGTTTACTAGAAATTTTGAGAATACACCAAGACTACAAGAGAATTGTTCAACAATCGGTGAAGAACAATCTCTCCAGACTCTCTATCTTCTATCTTCTGTTGGTGATAGATCATAACAAACTTTCTTTTCCCTCTCATATGTGATACAAAAAAAAAGCTGGTACAGTCTGAACCAACTAGATTATTAACCAATCCAGCTATCTTCAATTGGACCATTGAGCTAAACTAATATGGTTTACAACTCAATAAATGAGTGTAGTTGTCACCTAATTCCATTAACAAGTGATTTTAAGATTAGATGTCTCGATGATAAAACTAAAAGTTCGATCCCCCTTTCTAGAGGCTCAAGTAATCTAGCTAGCTTTCTAAGTAAATCAATAAAATACCAAAAAGAAAGAATTTTTGAAAATTTTATAAGCAAATAATGATTGGCTTCAACGACTAAATCATATATGTTTATAAACCATAGTAATATTCTATTTTATTTAATTTCTTATGATATCAAAACGAAAAGTCGGCTTAATTTTACGTAAAATACATAATAAAAAGTTGTCGCCGATTTAAAAAAAATAAGAACTTATCTTGAATGCCATGCATATATTCAATATAATAGCATTCAAGTTTTCAGACTGGCGATCGTTGCATGTGCTGGTGATGAACTAGAGGGGAAGCAATGAATATATCAGCAACGATTACGCAAAAAGCATCAAACATTTTATAAACGACAATATTGATATTAGACTGGACTCTTAATTTTTTTCAAAAACGAGTTTAGACAGCAAAAAAAAAAAAATAACGATTTTAGATTAGACTAGGAAAAAAAGACTCGTTATAATACACCAGACAAATAAAATTATCGAATATTTTAGTATTTATGTGTAATGTGAATATGTAATTGTTGTCATTCGGTCTCGCATTCTTTTAAATGATATCAGCAATTATTCTAACATTTTAAAACTAAAGGTTGTGATTATCAATAAAAGAAAACAATATAATTAAATTGTAGCCGGAGAAGTCTATCTACTTGATTTTTTTGGGATGTGAATGTAAATTTTAGTGAAAACTGAAAGTGTGGAACATCATGATATATAGTAGTATATAAGTAAGTGGTCAGGTGAAATAATGTGGTTTAAATTCGTTTTTTCTTTCTAAATTTGATTTTTATCAAAATAAATTATTTTCATTTGGTCAGGCGAAATAATGTTATATTTTATATCTATTAGAACTTTGATGAATTCACTCCTAAATAACTATATTTGTTTTAAAAAAAATAACTGGATAGTAAAAACTCAGATATCTCGTAAATTTTTTTATAAGAAAATTTAAAAATATATTAAGCAAAAATAGTTGATGAAACTCGTAATAGTTTCTGACATGTCAAGCCTACGACTTGCTAAATTTATATATTATGTTTGAGATTTAAATCATAAAAATGAATGTATAGGAAATTAGGAATATAAGAGCATCTGTATTGGTGAGAAACTCATATAAGTCTCTCATCAATTTAATAATAATAATTTTAATTATATTATATAGTTTTAAATTAAAAAAGAAAAACAAACCAATGATATAAAAATGATATAAAGATAACATATGAGATGAGTCTCTTATGGGTCTCTCATAGTCTTTCAAATGAGAGACTCACTCCATTCTCTCTCTTCTCTTTTTCTAAGTTTATTAATATTTTAGGTTGAGAGACTTGGTGAGAGACCACCAATGCAGATGGTCTAAGATGTTAATCAACCGGTGTGGGTCAACTACTCGAGAAAGCATTGTCATCGTAAACTGCTATCCACGAGACCGTTTCCATTAGGCCACCAATCCACCATTTACTTTATATTAAACAATTAATTAATCTCTAAATGATTCATACGTAGTGGCCCGTACAACATGGTATTTATCACTATTCACGTTCTTTTTTGTTTGGCACATCTCTCATTTTGAATGATTTATGCTACTTGCTCCATATTCAAATGATTAATTACTTACTCCGCCCTTCCAAAAATAAGAATTACAGTTCTATTTTTTTGGGGTTAATTAGTAGGTTTGTAGTTCCGTACATTATTCATGGTTGGAAATTTTTTTAAAATAATTTATCTGAGGTTAAGTTGTTAAGTGGTACTAACCACCATGAAGAAACAAACATAAATGATTGAGCCCCTATGAATAATTGAGAAAATGTAAATTAAAATTCGAAAAAAACTAGCTGTCTTTTATTCCTGATCTTTCTACGTGCAACAACCCACAAATCAATAATAATTATTCTCATGATTGTTATCAGTTTTAATTAATTAAATGATTATATGAAAATAGTATATATAAAATCTATCAATCATATGATACAGATTCCAGTTTGCTTTTTGTTTAATCAGATCAAGTAAAAGCAGTTATATTGGAAATCAGATCAAGTATGAGACATCTGATTTCCAATGTCTTAAAGATCTGATTTGTTGTTTTACGTACAAAATGGATAGATGTATATTAAGGTAGCCACAAACGGAGGATGGGTGTATAATAACATCCCATTGCATATATAGGCCGTTATATAATATGTTTTTTTTTAATATTGTCCAATTTGAATCGAATGTTTTTTTTTCTTCAAATTTCAACAGTAAGATTCAATTTTATATATAGAAATGTGGCTGATATTTTGTATCTACTGAAAAGAATATCAAATCAGGATATCACATTATAAACAACACAAGTTTTCTTTCGAGATAATGATAATAATTTAGTTTTACCTTAATTCGCTTAATTCTGTCACTTGAGTTTTTGTTAAAGTAAAAATTTTAAATTATACTATATATCAAACAAGACATTTTGTTGAATGGCTAAATAGTGGACGAGAATTACCAATAATCCTCCTTATTTTGCTGCTAAACAGTTTTAGCTTTTATTATATGTCTTCACTCTTCTGTACCACACTATACCTCAATAAAGAAACTAGGCCTTGAAGGTTGAAACATGCAAAACCGTTCTTTTTCATAATAGATATGAAAACCCATATACGCCTGAATTTTACAACTCTCAAGCCCAAATAGAAACTAGGCCTTGAAGGTTGAAACAAGCAAAACCGTTCTCTTACGCCTGAATCTTGTAGTTTATATTGGGCTAATAATAGTTTGAGATCGACACACATTTTTCTAACCAGATTTGTTGATGTGGATAGTTCAAAAGATATAGTCTGCAAGTATCTAGTTTCCAAAAGAAATGATAAAATATGCCATTGAGAACATCAACAGTATGGACCGAGCAATGAGAATCATACCTTTGAGACCATAACCGAATTGCCTTTAATTAGCAAACTGTCTTTATCTTCGGTGCGATTAATCTCCAAGTTTCCCTCTCTTTCATCTTTCTTAATTAGTACAGTGACGTTGTTTGTCCTCGCAGGTGACCGAAGTTTCTAACTATAGTATGCTATCGAGGTACCCTGATCTTTCTATAGTTTGATTTTGATGTCTTGTGACTCAAAATATGTTTTTTTTTTTTTTTTTGTAAACGGTTTGTTTGATTTTTCTTTATACAAACGACTCATTTGATTCTTTGAAATGTTGTCTTTTTTTGTTGCTATAAATACGCTTTTATATATAAAAGAAAAAAAAATAGCCCCACGAGTTTCACCTTCCGTCTTTTGTTATGTGTAACCTCATGAAATTTTCTTTTTCAGTTTTCTTAACAAAATTAAGCTGCCCAAGAAATTATATATATTGTTACTCAAAGCATTACTTTTTAAAGTTGGGTTCCACAAATGAGAGCATATATCTTTATTCCATATGTGGGAAACAGGATTCGAACATCAACGCCTACACATGTCGGATCTGTGGCGAGTGACTAAGCTAAATAACACTGAAATCCAAAATCACAATACACATTATCACTAGGTCGATCTCTCCACAAAAAAAAAACTATGCAATAAATGAAATTATAGCTTACTAGTCTTTGAAATTACTTCCCATAGTGTAAAATAATAACTAAGTTATTATTTTTAATATTAAGAGTATACATATTTTTCACCATTGGTTATTTCCTTAATTTTTTTGCTTCGTCAAAGGTATCCCCTTAATTATTAACCATTTTATTTTATGGCATCTCTCACATTTCTTTTATAGAATAAACTAAAATTATAATTTTAATTGCTCTTTTTGGATTTTTTTTATTTTTTTATTAATGTCTTCTGGATTTAAAACCGGAAGTTGTTTCCAACCATGCGTTAAGCAAGGCCGAGCCTCACTCATGCTAAATGAAACACTGGTAAGCTAAAGTTAAGAGGTTTAGTTTAGACTACGGGAAGTAAGAGCATATGCAATGGAGACATTTACATGTCTAATTAGATTATTATATTAATAAAGCTTAAGATGAGAGATCTAAATATACAAAAAAGAGTCTAATATAAAACATAATTTTGGAGTTTAGACAGCATGACGTGGCGGTTTTTGATTGGAGAAATATTAAAATGTCTCTCTCTCTCTCTTCTCTCTTTCTCTTTAAGACCATCTCCATCAATGGTATGAGAAGAGTTTCTTAAGATATAATAAACAAATAAAAAGTATTATAATATTGATTGAGTTTCTTAAAAACTTAAGAAATTCACTCAAAGTTTCTTTATAAAGATACTTTGAATGAGTTTCTTAAGTTCTTAAGAAACTCAATCATTATTATAATACTTTTTATTTGTTTAATATATCTTAAGAAACTTTTCTCATATCCTTGATGAAGATGCTCTAAGACACTCAAATTAAAATGTCTCCAATGAAACAATGAAATTAGACACTCTCTCTCTCTTCTCTCTTTCTCTTTGGACACCCATTTTTAAGTCTCCAATGCACATGCTCTAATTTCAAATAACTTCAATTAATACCTAAAGAGTAAAGAACAACAACAAGAACCAACTTGGTTATTTAAATAATTATAATGCTGAGTGTTTAATACAGTTCGAAATTATTAAAGAATTCAATGTATTGCTCGATGATTAATTGGTTCAGCTTTTTAAGTTTCCTTTTAGTAATTAGTACTAAACTAATAAGAATAAAAAGAAGGAGCACTATAAAGTTTGAATTACAAAGGATTCGAAATACGAACCAAGCCGCATTTCCCGTCCAAGAACGACGTCGCGACTAAAGCTTGACTCTCTTAAGCAATTCGTCGTATCTATGTATTTTGCTTTATTATCATTTTGAGTTGATTCCTCAAATATAGCAACGAAAGATTCGAAGAATCAGTTGATCTATAGTATAAATACTCTACAATATAATTCGAATCATAATATATATAGCTTCATGCATAGATGAAATAAAACAGATCAAAAGTTGAACCGAGTCATCAAATTGATTAAGCTGTAGCTTCTTTTTTCATGTAAATCCAAGACCCCGTGTTAGTCAATTCTTCTAATAAATATGTAAATATGCATAAACAAACAAACTATTAAAATTGGATTATATTATATATATATACGTATCAACTAACACCACAACACGGTTCAAACTCGGTATTCGGGGTATATCATGTGTTATTTCATTAATATTCGGCTCGTTATTCTCTTAACCCAATTATACATTATCTTTACATAGTTCAACGCCCAAAAACACAAAAGTTCTTTCTACTATAGTACTGATAGATATATCCTACCCTATATAGGTAAGGTTCTTCAGTGCTGATATATATATCTTATTTAAAATAATAAAACATCCGATCCAAAATACTTAAATTCTTAATCATTTGAGTTATAATGTTTGATATCCAAGATATATGCTCCAATATCCAAATATCATATCTGAAATAGTCAACATATTCTAAACTTTTTTTTGGTGGTAATGAGTCAGACTAACTTCATGCATGCACTGAAATTTTCACTGGATGTCAATGATTTGGTAGATTGATAGAGTGACTATCAATACAGGATATCTAAACTTTTCAGACTGCCGATTGTATATATATATGAGATGAAACCAAGACGCCATTTGGGATAAAATTGGTCATTGTGGATTTATTAGTAGTATTCGTCTCTTTGTAGCTACTAGCCTACTAATACTATGATCCTCCGATCTCCACAAGGAATTTCCAAACAAAAAAGAGGTTGAAATAAATTATGAAACTGAAAGTAATAGCTAGTTAGGATTCCAACATGTTGGAAGATAAGTGGAGTGGGTGAAATTAAGACAAAAAAAAAAAACAAATAAACTAAGTCATGAAAAGGTTTGAAATGGCTAAATATAAGGTCGGCCTCATGTCTTCTCTTATCTCATATGATATGGTCCTCGTCAGATTTCACTCCGTTTAAATCATTTCAAGAAAATCTGAATTTTGGTACTCTTAACTTCAAAGTGAATTCTTTAACCACTAAACAATCGATTGTGACTTTTTTTTTGTTTGTTATCTATTAATATTAAAAGATTCAGGATGGAATACAAATATGAAATACAAAGTTGGAATCCAGAGTTGGCGAATAACAATATATCTCCATAAATAGAATCTACAGAATATAGAATTCTCCAGAAACAAAACCTTCAAACAAAGAAACAACTACTTAGTTAACATTAACAAAACACAACATAAAATATAGAAAATCAAGGAGGAGTTTGAAAATGAGAAGGGATATCAAAGTTTAAAGCTGAAAACTTAACCAAAACCGACCATCACCTTACGCATAGAACTCAAGAAAAACTGCAGCCAGCCAGGCGAGAATCTTGAGAACCGAGAAATCTAAGCACATCTAGCAAGACGCACCTCGAACCCAAATAACAACCACAATTAATTATAACTTAAATTCAATATTTTTCAATTCTTTATATTTTACGCTCGAATCCGATGAAATTTGTGAAAAGTCTATCCCAAAAAAGAAACATTAAGATAAAGCAACATTATATTTGTCAGCTTCACCAGATATTAGGAAAGTAAATTCGACTCTGAATTTCAAAGCTTTATTGTAGATAACATGTATACGTGTCGGTGTGCATGTATTAATGTATACATACATACATACATGATATCTATATTAATTCTTTTAAAAATCAAGAAAACAATTGTATAAATATAAATATATATATATATATGCATAAAATTTTAAAATATTTAACTAAGAAAATGAAAAAGAATAATCAACATTAATAGGAATATTTAACACATACAATAAAATGTTAATTATATTGTTTAGTTTATTAAGTTGATATACTCTTATAAATAAAAATAATTATTATTTACACAGATCTGTATTTGAAACTATCATCTAATTTTACATCGAAACTCATAAACACTTTTCTATATAAAACCAAAATTATAAGCGTAAAACATCTCCTTTTAGGAAATGGACCATAAAATTTACTTGACGACTACATATATATACGCGATCCATATAGGCCTTATTCAAAATCTATGACTAGAAAGAAGAAAGAAACAGAAATGATAGAAGATAGAAATCAAAAGCGTGCAATAATTATAAATATTATGATGGGCTCCAACTAGAGCTCACTTATTGACAAAGAAAAAAAGAAGAAAGAGATCGTCACTTTGGAAACTAAGGGCATCAGTAATGGTAACAATGGCGGAAAAAATGCCTTTTAAAAAAAAAAAAAAAACAATGGCGGAAAAAATGACAAAATATGCCACGTCATTCCCTCCCTCCACCCCAACGTGCCTCTATTTTCGTCTTTTTTTTTTCTTTTCTTTTCATTATCATTTGTCTTATAAATATGGTCTTTTTCTTCTCCAAACCTTCCAATAAGTCATTCATAAAGCGGCGTTATATAGACACAACAAAAAATAAATAAAAATTGAGCTGTGATAAGTTCTGAACTAGTAATGGAATGGAGAGAATGTTATTTAGACGTGATCTTGGTGCCGCTGGGGCTAATGGCATATGCAGCTTACCATGCTTACTTGTGGCACAAGTTACGTACACAGCCTCTTACCACCATCATCGGTACTAACGCTAGAGCTCGCCGTTACTGGGTAGCTTCCATCATCAAGGTAATCGCCAATCTCTTATATATGTACGCATAAATATATGATTCTGCTTATATGTGGTTGATTATTTAATCATCAGGACAACGAGAAGAAGAACATCTTGGCCGTTCAAACGCTGAGAAACTGCATAATGGGATCGACTTTAATGGCAACAACGTCGATCCTCCTCTGCGCGGGTCTAGCTGCGGTTATAAGCAGCACATACGCAGTGAAGAAGCCTCTAAACGACGCCGTTTATGGAGCTCACGGAGAGTTCATGGTGGCTCTCAAGTATGTCACAATCCTCACCATCTTCCTCTTCTCTTTCTTCTGTCACTCTCTCTCGATCCGATTCATCAACCAAGTCAACATCCTCATCAACACTCCTTTTCCACCGGAGGAGCTGGAGGAGGAGATGATGATGACGGCGGAGGAATACGTGGCGGAGTTGCTAGAGAGAGGGTTTGTTTTGAATACGGTGGGGAATCGGTTGTTCTACGCGGCGTTGCCTTTGATGCTTTGGATATTTGGACCCGTGCTTGTGTTTTTGTGCTCGGTCGTGATGGTTCCTCTTCTTTATAACCTTGATTTCTTCTTCTTTGGTAAAGAAAGACCAAAACTCGATAAAAAATCTTGTTTTGGATCTGTGTAGATTAATCAAGTTCTATTAGCAGAGCAAAGTGATGGTAAATAAGTGATTATATCGTCCTATTGGTTGAGTCCCACGACTGTTGGACCCGTGATCAATTTACACGACGGTTGCAGATTTCGAAGATTATAGTTAGTTTAGGTTTCCATTTAAGATCTTAATTTGGTTGGTTCCAAATAATTTTATAATTATATTATGCCTAGTATAGGGTTTGTTGAGCGTTAGATGATGATGAACGAGTGTGAAGATGTACATGGGAACTTTAAGATATTAATTATTATTGGAGTGTGTGTTGTGTGGTTAATGTGTCACGTTTTGGTTTGTTGAGACTTGTTGAGCGTTATAATTGGCATTTCCATGTGGGTAACTTTATAACGGATACGCGTATGGATGATATATATATATATATATATTCTTGCGTTATTTTATTTTATAATTCATGTGACATATATATATAGGTCGACCAAGAAATGGGCCAAAAAATGCGATGTGCATATTTATTCCGTGCATTAGTATCTCTCTTAGTTAGTTACGTTGTTATATATGTGTCAGAAACAGTCGTCACAATTCGAGCCTATATAAAGCAATTCCCAGTCTACACGGCTGTTTTTTTATCTGTGTAGTATGAAATCACAAAAAGCTTAAAACTCCACTCAGATTATGATGCTAATACTGTATATCGGCTTTTTTTTTGGGACACGAAAAGATTTTAGAGTTGTTTTGGACTACCAATAGAAGTTGTCCAAGTGGACATAAAAAACGTGCTGAACCGAAATTGAATCAAATTTATTTTCAAACCAAACAGTAATAAAAGTTGTATGTTGAACAATTCGAATTGAAACTAGAATTTTGTATATGTTTGAAGAGTTTATAAAATGAATGTTTTTAATTTATAAACTTCTGAAGCAAAACTGAGGGAAGCAATTTCATTTATAGTTTCCACTTTTGTATACAAAGGATTTTTTCCTTTAACAATAAAATTAAGATTTTAATAAAATGTATTTCCCAAAATATTCCTCATGAAATTTTTGTTGTTTCAAGGTTTATTATGATGAGCCGACATATGATGAAATAGGGGGACCCCTTAACCAGACCCGATCCAAAACTTCTTGATTACAATGGTGGTTGTCATACCAAAACTTTTTTTTTTTCTTCTGTAAAAGAGGAAAGATATATTTTGGAAGAACGAAATTGCCCCTGAATTGCATGAGAACATGTTTTTCGAATCGGGTAACTTTATAACGTATACGGTATACCCGTATGAAATATATTATATATGTGCGTTACTTTCTTTTATAATTCATGTGACATGCGTCGAGCAAGAAATGGACCAATTAGTATCTCTCTCGTTAGTTGTTATGTGTCAGAACCAGTCGTCACGATCGAGCCTATATATATCCTCCCAGTCTACACGGTTCTGCGTAGTATGAAACCAGAATGATTAAAACTGATCAACTTAGATTATGATGTTAACTATATCGGCTTTTTTTTGGACACGAAAATATTCTAGAGTTATTATGGACTAGATAGAATTTCAGTTTTTTTTATAATCAGCTCTAATGGAGTTGTGCAAGCGCATGTTCGGACAAAATTAAAATTGTTCGTTAATGAACTCCATCTTCTGATTGAGCAAAACGACGGCGAGAGTTGAAAACCGGACCAAGCTGGAAGCCAGACCGGACTAAGCCGGAAGATTTATCGCGCCGCAACGGCGAATTAAAGACCCGATCACAGTCATTTACTACTATTAATTAAAAAGGGCTTCTACTTTTACTTATCTCAAAATTAGAGTCGAAAAAAAAATCGGCACCAAAAAAGGCCCACGCGAATACCTAGCTCTCGATCCACGGTTTACTCCCCTCCACTGAAAAGTGAAACCTCACAGAGCCGCCGTTAGAAGCTACTTTCCGATGTCAGATTCAGCTATGGAGCACATTCTAGCCACAGCTGAGAAAAAAGTAAGCCTCTTTCCTCAATATGTCTGTAGAATTATTTCTTGATGGGAGGGTCGATTTTAGTTTTTAAGATTTCGCATGGCGGGATGTAGGTACTGGTAGAGCTGGTGAAACAAGTGCAGAAGCGACGTTTGGAAGGCAAAAACGGAGGATGGAAGGAGTTTCTAAATGTTTACGACAAACAGGCAGGATCCAGCTTGAGTGATCCTTCGAGGCGCTCCAAAGATGTCCTTGTTGCTTTCCTTACCACACTCGACAAGAAACAAGATTTGCAGGTTGTTGTCAAAAGACAAAAAGCACACACACACACCATTGTTTCATTAATTTTAATCTTACTTAGATATTCGTTTAATATTTATGGTTTTGGTTCAGCTATTGGCTACGGTTCTGAAACCCAACTCTTATCTGGCTGAGGAATTCAAACAGGAATCTCCAGATGAGTCTGCTGAGCAGGTCAGGAGTAATGTTTTGTGTATTAAACATAAGTTTTGGCTGTGTAATGCGATTAGTTTAAACATTAAAAAAATGTTATTGGTAGTGCAGAGGCTAGTTCGAATGACTATCACGGATGATGAGTACCTTTTAGATTATTTGTTCCCATCTAATGCTGAGGTTTGTGTGTTTCATCCAATTTATTATTATCTTATCATTCTTTTATGCTGTGAGATTGGAGACGCTAAGCTTTTAAATTGCATAAGCAGGACTGGTTGGTAACGGGGACTGGAAAGAATAAGTCAGAAGCCATGAAATCGACCAAAATCGAAATGGTTGCTATTGACTGTGAGATGGTTCAATGTGAAGATGGGAGTGAAGCTGTTGTTAGAGTTGCTGCGGTTGACCGTCATTTAAAGGTCTTAATCTTTATTTTCATTGAGAACCTTTTTTTCTTTCTATAAACAAACCGTGTTTTTTTTTAAAATATCTGATATAAGTCATGAATCAGGTGATTCTTGACGAATTTGTGAAACCGAATCAACCAATTCTTGACTATAGGACCGATATTACTGGACTTACTGCTGAGGATCTTGAAAATGCTACTACGGTCTCTGTGGTAGATATACAGGTACATCGTGTACTATATACAGAGATTTTTTTTTGCGGTTTCAACACATTGTTTTTGATGCCATCTAAATGAATAATTCTGCAGGAAAAGTTGCAGATGTTTCTTTCTGAGGATACTATCTTGGTAGGTCAAAGTTTGAACAATGATATGAAAGGTAACTAAAAAAGTGGTCCAATTGCTTCCTAATCTTTCTTAACCCTGCTTTCTTACGGTTTACTTTGTTTGCTCTCAGTATTGAAGATAGACCATGCAAGAGTGATCGATACTTCCCTGGTGTTTAAGTATAAATATCCGGCTGCAAGAAAGCCTCGAAGACTTCAAAGACCTTCTTTGAATTATCTGTGCAAGGTAAGCCTGTGAAAGCTTAATTTCTCTGCTCTTGTTGAGAAATCAAATCCGGCCGGAACACGTGAATGACGGATAAATCACATTGTTTTTTTGTGTGTGTGTTCCCAAGTCTATATTGGGATATGAAGTGCAGAAAGACGGTGTTCCCCACAATTGTGTTGATGACGCAGCGGCTGCTATGAAACTTGTACTTGCTATAGTAGAGAAAGGAGTAGAAACCTCCATTCCAGTAACTAGAGAGGTAAGGCGGAATTCTACATACTTTAATAGTTCCATCAAAAAATTATGAAAAAAAAATACTTTTGTCTGCAAGATGTTGGAAACTGAGAAGTCAAGACTCTACCTTCATAAAATCCCTCACAATGTAACATCTGAAGAGTTGATTGAAGCTGTTTCCAGGGATTTCACACCCAAAGTTAAGGTATGGATCCCCCCAACACGTAGATTTTCAAATCCTAATCTCCTATTCCCGTATTTTTTTTCACGAGGGTTTGTTGTTGTTTCTTTTGTTTGCGAAGCCATCGAAAAGACAAGGAGGTTGCTACTATAGTGCCATTGTTGTTTTTAATAGTCCAGCAGAAGCAAATCAAGCTTTTGAAAACATTGTTGGAGACTTGGGAAAGGTATTTTTAGCATCATATCTCTACTCATTTTCAGGACATGAAGCAGATGAGTGATATATATATATATATAATAAGTTTCCACACCTTTTTCTTACAGGATTCAGCGGGTTTGCCGCAAAAGCAGGTTTTTCTAAAGCCAAGTTCAGGACCCAGATTATACTTTCACGTTCGTAAAATGGTTGAAGATGATTCTGTTGAGGAAATCTCTGCAACAAAGAGAAGTTGCCAAGAGGAGAAGAAGGCGAGTTGTAAGAAACAGAAGAGAGAATATGATTCTGAAGAGACCAGAGAAGCGGATGTCAACCATAGTGGAGAAGAAAAGACAGAGGAGAAAACGGAGAAGCTACGTGAAGATGATGATATAATGAAAGTAATTGAAGAACTGAGGGTGAGTTGTAAGAAACACAAGAGAGAATATGCTTCTGTAGAGACCAGAGAAGCAGATGCCAACCATTGCCGACACAAAAAGACAAAGGAGAAAACAGAGAAGCTACGTGAAGATGATGATATAATAAAGGAAAATGAAGAACTGAAGCAGAAACTCAAAGCGAAGGATCAGATGATAGATTACCTTCAAAAGCAACTAAGGAAGAAGAAGAAGAAGAAGACTCGGTAATGTTTTAACAATGGCATGTGGAAGTTGATTGCACTGTTTTGTGTTTGATCATCATCGATGCCTCAATTACCTGGAAATTTTGTAGGACAGAGCTCTTATTTCTGTTACCGCTTGACGAATTTATCAATCAGATTTACCAACTTTACTATATGTCAAGTAGAAGAATATTATCATAGATTATTTATGACCTCAGATGTTAACAAGTTATGAAAACAGAATCTATAGTGAAGTTGCCATCCGTTGGATCCTAGCTTCTGCTATATACTGGCTTACTAATTTATCAGCTTAGTAGATGATTTGTTTCTGTTGTTCAAAACTTCTGAAGCAAAACTGAGGGAAGCTATAGCTTCATTTATAGTTTCCACTTTTGTATACAAAGGATTTTTTCCTTTAACAATAAAATTAAGATTTTAATCAAATGTTACATTTCGTATTTGCACCCAAAAAAAAAAAAAACAAGAATGTATTTCGTAGCTTAATCGGTTGATCTAGAAGACTTTTTTTTTAACGAGGAGACGGATCAGATCCTAGATTCAAGTTTTGACGGTTGGTGTAGATTGTTCACAAATATATATCTGGTCTAATTTCTTCTATCAGTAAGATTTATGTACTTTTAATAATTGGCTGTGAATGTGATTTGTGTATTTTTAGTTGATATAAAAAAACGAAACAGAATTTATAAATCTCCACTGATTTTTAAAATGGAATAAGTGAAATTGAAAATTACACGAATTGATTTGGTTGTGAACTAGATTATGAAAAAAACGTTTACCAAGTGGTGGTGGTCTAGTGGTTCCCACTTGAGGAGTAGTTGCTCTGTTGATCTAGGTCATGGATCGATTCCCCTCAAGCGTGGAACTGTTGGGCGGTATACAAATATAAAAAAACTATATGTTGCCGACAAAAAATAAAAATAAAAAATATATGTTATTCATTGTTCCAGGCAGATGACCGTTGCAAAATTTAATTCCCAATTTTCCCTTGGTCGAGGAGTGATTTACAATAGAAGATAGAAGGTACTTTTAAGTTTCAATTTACACTTAAAAGCACTTCTAGCTACCGGTGTACTTTGGCTTTACTTTTGAAAGATGAAATCTCTTAATTAGCCTTAATGAAAGTGAAACAAATTTTGTCTATTGGCCACGACGCTTTAAGGGAAATTCACTGAAAAATTTATCTTCTTCTCTCTCTCTCTTTCTCTCTCTCTCTCTCCCTCCCTTCATCGTGAGCAACAATAATTTCAAGGTTTCCATGGATCTTAGACATTCTCTGTTTCTCAGTGAAACTGATCTCTCTTTCCATTGATCGTTTTCTCCTTCGACTCGTATTTTCAGAAACTCAATGACGAAACATGGCAACGCAAGACTAATATAGTGTTCTTTGCCGATCCGATCGACCGACATAATTATTAGAATCCACTTCATGTCTGGAGCTGGTTCAAGACAAAAGATGAAGAGTTGACGAAGGCTAGTAAAAATTGAGAAAGAACGATTGAAATATGAAGGTTAAAATTTATAAAGATGGTCGAGCTGCAATGGACACTTTGGCGTGGTTGAGTCGAAATGCACACTTTGGCGTGGACACTTTATAAAGATGGTCGAGGATGGTCGTTGATTGCAAACTGAGGAAGAACGATGGGAGAGCGAGGAAAATGAGTTACGAGTTGCAATGGACACTTTAATGAGGAAGAACGATGATTGGGTTGCAATGGAGACTTTAATGCACAAAACTAAGGAAGATACTCTGGAGAGTGAAATTTATAAAGATGGTCGAGTTGCAATGGACACTTTGGCGTGGACAACGTGATGACCACATGTAGATCCATGTGTTCGATGGATTTCAGCAGATTCTTCGGTTCAGTAACTGTCAACAAATCTGAGTGAAAAACAAATTCATTGGATGTTGTGATTTCAACAGATTTCAGCAGATTTTTGTACATCTAATTTAGTGACATTCTCTATGTATCTCTTTGTATGTGGACAAATGAACAAGGATAAGATATCAACGATACATTTTACATTAACTTCCAAAAAACAAACTTTAGCACTACCTTCTGCAATAGTACAAATCTCTAGTCTGGACAGGAGGATACGTTTTTGTGGATACGTTTAAGTGGTTATGTTTATATGGGCATGTATATGGAGATCAAGATATGTACGAATTATTCACAAGAATGTTTTTAAATGTGGTTGTGTTTGTGTGGACACGTATGACGAAGCTGGTCATCAAGGAGCTTCTAGAAAAATAATAATGATAAAGGTAAGAAAGTAATTGAACAATATTAACAATAAATCAACAAAGGGTTAGATATAAGTATTACCAATCAATCAACATCATCTCCACTACCTAGTATGTCATTTACAAAGAGTTCTTAATCTCTTTCGTTGCATCAACAAGCAATATCTTTATGATGAAAACAGGTTTGTTTTGTGATATGCATTCTACAAACAAGCTTATCCAGCTTGCCTTTGTAATCCATAACCCAAAAAATTATTTCCCATTCATTTGGTCGAAAGCTCCAATGATTTGCACTCTAAATGAACATGTCCATGACAACTTGTCCACAACAACGTGTCTACGATAAGAAAGAATTATGATATCCACAAAAACTTATCCACGAAAACCTGTCCACGATCTAATTTTGACGACTGTCGGTCCATGAAAACCTGTCCACACCAACGATGGCCACAAAAAATATCTACATAACTCCCACAAGTAGGACAACATCGCATAGTTCACTAAACCCATCATTTTTCTCTACCCTACAATCATAGATGCCAATGAATATCAAAATGGCATGATCTCGAAGCCACCGTACAACCTGAATTTGATATCTATTGACTCTTTCGGCATATCCGTTGACTTATCTCAGATTACCACAAAATCCAACTCTGAAAACTAATTATAGGTACGTTAATACAAACCCAGTCAGAAAACCATATGGATAAACCAAAATTTATGATAAGTCTCTTCTCAACTTGTTCTCAATTTTTTTTTTTGGTTTGAACCTTGAAATTATAATAGATATAGGAAGATCAAATTAAGCGAAATAAATCAAAATAACATCGAATCGATTGAAATTATCCTTACATTTTACAGCTAAATCCCAATGCTAATAAACCAAGATCATGAAGAGAGCTAAATATGCAGACCACACCATCATGTCCACGCCATCATGTCCACGTTTTCATGTCCACGAATTTGTGTGCATGCCATCATGTTCACGACTTCATATCCACGACTTCATGTCCACGATTGCATGTCATTCCTGCAAATTGGTAATCTTTCTAGTTCAATTAAGTCAAAATCGAAAGCATACTGAGATATAGAACATCATATTGTTTCTTACCGTGTGAATGTTTGTCCATATAATGGCAACCCAACACCGTCATGTCCACGCAGTTATATCCACTACCTCATGTCCACAGCATCGTGTCTACAACTTCAATGATGGTATCGTACTGACTCATAAGAACGTGTAAAATTTCATAGGGATTTAGGGATTGGACAGCGATTGTCTTCTTCATTTTTGGGAGATTAAAAATTAGACAGGAGAAGAAGCATATGCGATGATTTAATCAAAAAGAAGGAGAGTAATGAAGAAAAGATCTTGAATCACACGGAGAAAGTACAAAAAAAAACAATTGAGATCAAATATGACAAATTCAGAGCCAAAAAACGTTCGATCTCTTACATGGGTCTCAAATTCAATATGAATAGATAAAGTCACGGTGACCAGAAGCCAAAAGCCGTCGCTACTGGTTCGCCGGGAAACAGTTGCAGGGAAGCCATGAGAGAAAGGAGAAAAGGGAAGAAATAAAATATAGAAAAATACAAATAGTTGGAAGAATTCACTTGAGACGAAGTAAAGAAATCGCTGGAAACTAGCAGAGATAGACGGTCGATGCAAGTAGAAGGATTGTCAAAGATTTAAAGTATGTTGATTGTTGAGGAAGAGACAAAGAAGAAAACGAGACAAAACTCATGAGGAAGGTTAATTGTTTCATAAAGGTTGTTTTAGTCTTTTTAGCTCTTCAAAGTGCATCAATCTCTATAATTATCTTTGAATGTAATAAAAGTTTGCCAAAGTACCTTTGGATGTAATAAACTCATATATCTTTGTCATACGTAACAGATGAATCAACTAAATCAACTATTGTATCTTAAATCTCTTTTTTTTTTTATCTAAACTGCTTATTACGATTTTTTATTATTTGTCATCACAATTTCAAAAGGTTTGAAATAATCATTGCAAAACTATTTTGAAACTTTTTGTGATATCTTAGACGTTTTTTATAACATTTTTTGCAAATAAAGAAATAAAAATTTCATTTATGTTTTCAAGTACAAGTGATTTAATTTGGACTTAACTCTCCTAGTTACAAGTTAGAGCATCTCCAACCCATAATTGCATTTTTCATTGCAAAATGCATTTGAATTTGTCTCCAACCCATAATTACGTTTTCCATGTCAAAAAGAATATTTTTAGTTGCCGTTAGTATTCTTCTTTTTCTATTTTGTTATTAATTGTTAATTATACATATTTTCCTTAAAATTTACAAATTGACCCATTTATTTAATTTCTTTCAAAATTTCCATAAATGATGATATTCTTTAAATCTATTTATTATAATATAAAAAAACACATTGAATTACATAAAAATGACCAATCATTGTTATACTAAATTTAATTTATGTTATTTTTAATTTCAGTACTTTTTAATTATTTTAAATTTAGTATTATGTTTTTATATTTTCTATTAAATAATGTTATTTGCATTTTAGTTTTATATATTATAGTGTTTTCATATTTATAATTATCAAAAAAAAAATATCATCAAAATAATTATTTAAGGTAAAATTATCTAAAATTTGAAGGAGTACTTTATAAATAAAAAAATTCAATTGCAAAATGCATTTGCAAATGAGATGGTTCCATATTTGAAACAAAAAATGACATTATACTATTTTGCAATTGAAAATGGTATTGAGTTGGAGCATATTTTATTGTTAAATAGTATTTGACATCAAATTTGGTATATGGTTGGAGATGCTCATACAACAAAGTTGAAAATGGTAAACTACCATTAAAAGCAGATCACAAGTCTATTTTTTTTATTTTTCTTGGGGGACAAATATGATCGCAACAAGTCTATATGAAACCAATTCAGAACAGAAAAAGATTCGAAATTGTTTACCACACTTTTCAAAATTGTTCTTAATGTAGGACACAGCTTAAGCATAAGTTTGTTGACAAAAAAGCAAAAAAATTCATTATTAAACAAAAAGTCAAGTTTTTATCATTTGATTAATTTATGCATATTATATAACAAGTTTTTTTAACCAAAGTCGCAAGTGATACTGTGAAACCTTGTGCTCGACTGTCATGCACTTTGGCAGGGCATCGCGAGAAGAAAAAAAAACTGCCGAAAACCAAAAAAGTTTCTCTTTTTCTCTTTCCGATTTAATTTTTTTTCTTTTGCTCATCTGGGTTAATTGTTTTTTTCTTTATTTCTGGGTATCTCTCTCTCTTTGGAGAAACTCACACCGTTTCGATTCTTCCGCCATAACTCTCTATTCCTCGCCGGATCGAATCCGCGCCGGTGACTCAATACAGTAGTAGAAGACCTTACCTCCATTCAGTTTCTTTCGTTTGTGTTGTCTCAGTTAAAAAGTGACTTCTTTTTTGGAAAGTTTCTGGTTTCGGTTCTCGCAATTTTCTTCAGGGGTTTGTTTGGTTGCTGTGGAAATTTCTGTGTCTGGGTTTGTTTGTTTCTGCTTTCTTCTCGCAAGTACTGTAGTTTTTGGGTTTGGTTTGGTTTGATTTATTGGTTGAGAATAAAGGAAGAGTGATTAGTTAAAAAAAACAAAGGAAAGTGTTGATGCAAAACGGTTTTGCATCTGTTTTTGAATCGATTATCTCGAAAGTCTTCGTTTTTATTGTTAGGAATAAAGTTTGGAAGCTAATTGCTTTCTTGGAGTGAGATTTCTGGGTTTCCTAGGGTTTGATTCTGATTGAATTTTAAACAATGGCGGAATCTGCTGTGGTGGATCGAGGGATACAGAGCTTAATAGCTGCAAGGAAGTCTTTGAAATCGAGTTTAGAGAAATCTAAAGCCATTGGGTTAGCTTTGGGAAAAACCGGCCCTAGGTTTGATGAGATTGAGCAGAGATTGCCGTCGCTTGAAGCTGCCGTGAGGCCGATACGGGCAGATAGAGAAGCTCTTGTGGCGGTCGGTGGCCACATTAACCGAGCTGTTGGTCCTGCCGCTGCAGTGCTTAAGGTGTTTGATGCTGTCCATGGACTCGAGAAGTCTTTGTTATCAGATCCCAAGAACGATCTCTCGGGTTATATAGCAGTGTTGAAGCGGTTAGAGGAAGCATTGAAGTTTCTAGGGGAGAAATGTGGGTTAGCAATCCAGTGGTTGGAAGATATAGTTGAGTATTTGGAAGATCACAGTGTCGCTGATGAGAAGTATCTCTCGAATTTGAAGAAGTCTCTGAGAGGGCTCAGGGAGTTTCAAGACAACGGCGGAGGAGAGAAAGAGAAAACTCGTCTTGACGGCGGGCTTAGGGATGCAGCTTTAGACAAGCTGGAGAACGAGTTCCGCAGGCTATTGAAGGATAACAGTGTTCCACTTCCGATGGCGACTCCACCATCTCTCGGCGAACAGGCTTGCATTGCACCGTCGCAGCTGCCTGTGACTGTGATCCATAAACTGCAAGCCATTCTCGGGAGACTCAGAGCTAATAACAGACTCGACAAGTGCGTTTCGATATACGTAGAAGTGAGGAGCTCGAATGTTAGAGCTAGTCTTCAAGCACTTGACTTAGATTATCTAGATATCTCGGTTTCAGAGTTCAACGATGTGCAGAGCATAGAAGGGTATATAGCTCAGTGGGGGAATCATTTGGAGTTTGCGGTGAAACATCTCTTCGAAGCAGAGTTCAAGCTTTGCAACGATGTCTTTGAGAGAGTCGGTTCGAATGTTTGGATGGATTGCTTCTCCAAGATTGCTGCTCAAGCGGGTATGCTCGCGTTTCTTCAGTTTGGGAAAACTGTGACGGATTGCAAGAAAGATCCAAACAAGCTTGTGAAACTGCTAGATATATTTACTTCTTTGAACAAACTGAGAGCAGATTTTAATCGTCTCTTTGGTGGAGCAGCTTGTATTGAGATCCAAAACTTCACAAGGGATCTCATCAAAAAGTTGATCGATGGTGTAGCGGAAATCTTCTGGGAGCTTCTGGTTCAGGTAGAGATTCAGAAAAAAAGCCCGCCTCCTAGCGACGGTGGAGTTCCTAGAGTAGTCAGTTTAGTAACTGATTACTGCAATAAACTTATAGGAGATAAGTACAAGTCAACACTTACTCAGGTTCTGCTCATTCATAAGAGCTGGAGATCAGAAAGATTTCAAGATAATCAGCTAATGGTTGAAGTTCTACGAGTTATCAAAGCCATTGAGCATACTGTGGATGAATGGATGAAAGCGTATCCGGATCAAACGCTTGCCCATTTCTTCGCTATGAACAATCACTGGCATTTATACAAGAACTTAAAGGGTACGAGAATTGGAGGTCTGTTAGGAGACACATGGCTGAAAGAACATGATCAGTACAAAGAGTACTACGCTACTGTCTTCCTTAGAGACAGTTGGGGTAAGCTCCCGAGCCATTTGAGCAGAGAAGGACTTATAAACTTCTCGGGTGGACATGCCACGGCTCGTGATCTTGTCAAGAAGAGACTAAAATCTTTCAATGATGCGTTCGATGAGATGTAAAAGAAGCAATCCACATGGGTCTTACCTGAAAAAGATTTGAGGGATAGAGTTTGTCAGCAGATAGTTCAGGCGATAGTGCCGGTTTACAGAAGATATATGCAAAACTATGGGCCATTGGTTGAGAAAGACGCGAGTTCAAGCAAGTACGTGAGATACACAGTGGTAGCTCTGGAGAAGATAATCAGCTCTCTCTACATACCTAAACCCATGAGATATGGAAGTTTCAAAGGAACACCGCCGAGTGAGAAGCACAAGAACGATGTTGACCTTAGACGCACTACTTCCGCTGTTGTCTGATTGAAGCCATGTTCTGTGCACACCTCGATTGTTGTCTTAAAATGTGAACATATTGTGTCGGCTCTTCTATCTCCTGGGAAGACTATCTTCAATGGAGAAGCAGAGGTACTCTTTATACGTATATAGATACTGTCAATCAGGTATAGCTTTTTAGTCATTGGTCAAGTCCCTTTAGTTCACTTATCTGATAAGATTTCATGTTAGGGACCAAGCGGGTTAGATTATTCTATTTAATGTGATAACCAGAAGATGAGCAATTTTCTTGTTCTCAGTGTTGTGCTACAAATTTGTGACTTTTAAGAATTTTAAGAATAATGGAAAATGTAGGAAAACCAGTTTCTCTGTTCTTTCTTTCTTCTTTATCCCTCACTTATTACTACTCGTGTCTCCCCATTCGGTTCACGGTTCAGGAGAAGCCAGAAGATCTAAACCGTCATCTAAATTTCGGATTAAGATTGGATTAAAATGGCCAGGAAAGATTGAATCGAGTTGGTGGACTCTTAGCACTATTGATTTGAAATTGATTTGTTCATCGACTGTTGAAAAATAGATAATTGGGAAAATAACACTATTTATAGATAAAGGTACTACAACAATGAACAAGTATTGAAGTCAAAGACCAAAAGAATAGTATAATGTACACACAATTTGATGTCTCACTAACAACTCTGTACACATCTCTCAGTGTCCTCTATTGTCTGTCATTTGGATTCTGCAACTTTGAACAACTCTCGCCACTTTTGCGGATCACTTCCTGGACCATCCCCCTGAAACCACATTTCTCAAACATATCAAAGACAAACCAAACAAAATCTTTGAAACATTTTCAACGATCAACTAAAGCTTCGATTCTCCATTAAACCCCTTTAAGACATGTTTCTTGATCAGACTACATTATACCCATTTCCAAACCGCACTTTCAAGGAATCTGTCTGCGATAATACCTTAACGGAATTGATCTCATAAGCTTTGCCTTGTGTGAATTCAATATCGAGTGCCTGTATGCAAGCTTCAGCCACCACAAGTCTGCTAACCTCTCCAACAAGTTTGTCTCCTGTTACAAAACCAGTAAAAGGAGCCTCTTGATGTCAAAGCAAGCAATCTCAAATTGTTTAGTGCTACAAGACAAGACCACCATCGACCAATCCCAAAATTACCTTGACCTATAACAACTGCACGCCGTTCACCTGCTGTAGCTTTGAGCAAAGTATTCAGATCATAAGATGTGTATGGTCCATCAGTCAATCTACCAGGTCTGGTAAAAAAAAAAAAAAAAAAAAAAAAAATCATATAATACAGTCAACCATATATTGCCTGTATTTTCGAGTATTAGCTCTGATAATTGAGCAAAGAAAGTGAGTAACTTTTTTTATTCCAAACCTGATAATGGTGAATGGAAGACCAGAGTTCCGAAGAAAATCTTCCCCCATCTTCTTGTACTTAAGAACCCCAAAAAGGTTCATGATACTGTCAAACAAAACATACGTTCGACATATAATTTACACGTAGAGAGACGATCAGATTAAGGAAATTCACAAGACTTTTTTTTTTGTAAATCATACATTCACAAGACTTGTTTTGTAAATCATACTCAGTTTCACATGATTATTCAACCTTAGGGATTGCCATAGCGTAACGAAAGCAATAAGCAGAGATACTCTAATCTCACCTCCAAGGAAGCTCATTAGACTTGGTCACACCTACTGATGAAACCAGGACAACTCTCTGCACCGATGAGGGCAGTGCTGAAATGAGATTCCTCACACCTTCCCAATCTTTTGGACAAAAAGGACCAAATAGTCCCAAAAAGGGGTAATCAATCATGACATGTAATGTAAGAGACCCTCTGTTTCATTCAATTCCGCATTATTGATTTCATAAAGACTTTTAAAAATGGTGTTAGTTCTTACTTGGAAAGAAATGTTCTCACCTACTTTATCAGGTGTGTTTTCTCCACTCCACCTCTTAGAAGGAAACGCTGTAGTTCCAGTGAAACAAATCACATGTGTCACACCCTAAACAGCAATGTAAAGCAAGCAAAACCAGTTAAAATCCAAACACAAACTTAGGCAAATGATGAATAAATGGAAGAAGACGAACCTCAAACATGGATGGATCAAGATCCTCTGGATTCCTAGTATCCCCTTTGACTACCTGGTAACAAAGGTTTTAGCTTCTTATGAGAGGTTAACAAGGAAGGAGTGAATCCAAAATGTTCATAAAGTAGAGAATAGCATCCAAACCTGTAATGCATTTTCATCTTGTTTACCGAATAGCTTGGTTGCTTTCTCAACGTCACGCAGTAATAACCTTGACTTAATATTCCTGTTGAGCAATGAAGCTACCACTAGTTGCCCTGATACCCCAAACAACGAGAAAGAAGTAGAAAAAAAAAAAAAAAAATAGAAAGATAATAAAAAAAAAAAAAAAAATTAAACAAAAATAAAAAAAACCAAATTTAAAAAAAAAAAAAAAAAAATTAGAGAAATTCATCATACCAATTTCAAAAACTGAAGAACATAGAAGTAGATGATATGGTGGTTCGTACCTACACCACCAGTGCCACCGACGACAAATACAAGCTTTGAAGAAGAGGCTAAAGCCGAAGAATCGACGGCTTCTTCTGTGAGAGCTTGGATTGGCGTGGACGATGAAGACAGAGACGCTTCATTTCTAACCAGGAAGGGAGAAGTTAGGGCAGAAGAAGAAGGAGATGGCAGTGGCAGGGACGTAAATAGAGGGAATCTGAGAGGGGGCTTTGGGTATTTTGTAGCGGGGAGAGGAGAGTAAGAGACAGGAGCAAAGCTGAGAATGGTAGCCATGAATGGTCCACGGTCAGGGCAAGCAAGCAAGCAAGCAAGAGAGAGAGAGAGATATCTGTTACTGTTGTTGAGAGATATTTGTAATTTTGACTCTTAATTTAATTTACTTCACTCGAAGGAAAAAAACAAATATCAAAAATAAGTTTGTAAGGATTATTGTGACTTGTGAGTTTAATAGAGAAACAAATATATATTATCAAAATCTGATAATTTTGGTTCACTCTTTTTAATTAAATCATTTAGTTAGAGTTTCACATTTTTAAATCAAATGAAAACTTACATAAATTTTTTTTGGATAACTAGGGAATTTTATAAGTTCGGACTAATTTCTGCATCTATGGAATGACTGGATGTTCTTATCAAGATTGTAACTATGAGAATTCAAAATCTTGCTTAAATTTACATAGCAAATACTCAACTAGTAACGTAACCCACCATGAGTTTAGGTTAGTTTTTCTTTTCCAAAATAACTTCACACTAATCAAACACAGAGAAACAAATGCAATTGTTTTCAAGATTACTTAGAGCCACACAAGAGCTAAAACTGCAAATTACATTGGTCATGCATCATTTCCACGGATTCACATTATTACAAATGGCGTTGAACAGGCACAAGCTGAAGAGGTAGTTTCTTGACAATGGTGAGATTACCAGCTTCTTCCATATCAATATCTTCTTCACTTATCATCCCTTCAGGCAATCTCCAATCAAAGAAGTAGAGCAAATTCAAAAGTCCTAATTCCACGGTAGCAACCGCCATTGTCATCCCAGGACAAATCCTCCTGCCGGAACCAAACGGTAAGAGCTCAAAGTTTTGTCCTCTAAAATCCACGCAAGTATTGGTAAACCGCTCAGGGATGAAATCTTCAGGGTCGGTCCAGCGCTCGGGATCACGGCCAATCGTCCAGACGTTAAGCTGGATTTGTGTTTTGGGAGGAATATCGTAGCCTTTGATCTTGACGTGAGACATTGTTTCTCTTGGGAGTAAAAACGGAAGTGGTGGGTGTAATCTGAATGTTTCCTTGATTATGAGCTTCAAGTATTCAACTTTCTCTATGTCTTCTTCAGTGATTCTATCCCTTTTGATCCCGAGGGTGGTTCGGATCTCTTCTTGTGCCTTTTTCATCACTCTAGGGTTTCTAGCGAGCTCCGTCATCGCCCAAATCATGGTTATAGCTCCTGTATCTACCCCCGCGAGAAATATATCCTGACCAACACACATATACATAAACACACATATATGCATTAGGTTCGGAAAACCAAATGTTTAATGGAAATCAATAAACACCAATTCAGCGTTTGCATTTGCGTCTAATGCAAGCATAGACCTTAAATAGTTGTAGTGTAGTGGTTTGGTCCCATCTTACTACCCAAGATTCACATGGGAGACTATATGAAGAGATTCCTAATTGTTACTGTATATAATAGAATATGAAGCAAGATTTGAGATTTTACCATGAGGACTCCCTTGATATTATCAATGTTGAGCTTGAAATAATCTTTGTTTCCTTGTTTGTCCATCATATCCAAGAGGAGTGCAACAATATCCGCGGGAGAATCCATAGCTTTCTTTCCTGCTGCTTCAGGTTTCGAGTGATCATCAATCACATGCTGGTAAAAAGCATCAAGCTCTCCAAACACTTTGTTTATCCTCTTTTGTCCCCCAAACAACCAATCGAGAAATCTCCCAAGTCCACCGGGGAACAAATCAGAGCAAGTGAAACTACCAAGAGCTAACAATGCCTCACTCACAAGTTCTTCGATTCTGTCTTTTTCGATTACAAAACCACTCTCGTTGAAGTTCTGTCCCAAGGCTACTCTACAGATGATGCTTGCGGTTAGGGAAAAAAAAGTTTTGCTTAGATCCACAGGAGATTGTGTCAAAGCCGATCCCGACACCTTCTTCACCATAAACTCCACCTCTTCTTCTCTGATATTCCTAAAAGACTGGACCTTTTTAAGGCTGAAAAGCTCGATCACAGCGAGCTTCCTCATTTCTCGCCAATACTCACCGTACTGCGCGAAGCTGATGTCTTTAAACCCGTATGAGAGTTTCCCTGTGGCGACCGTTTTTGGTCGGCTGCAGCATCCAAGGTCATGGGGTTTAAGAACTTCTTCGGCTGCTTCACTGGAGGAGATCACAACCATTGGAGCAAACCCGAGTCGAAGAAATACCACGGGTCCGTATTTGATGGAGAGACGATGAAAGCATCGGTGAGGCAATCCTGCGAATTGGTGCAGGTTTCCGATGATCGGAAGACTTGGAGGACTCGGAGGAAGAGTCCATTTTGGGTTTTCTCTAATCTTTCTCTTGAGAAAGAACAACGACACAGAAGCAAGAAGCAATAAAACCCATAAGAAACAGAGAAAGATAGCCATTTTTTTCTTTCTCTTCCTCTGTTTTTGGAGAGATGAGCTAAGAAGCTTAGTCTTGTTGTCTATAATAAGATAAGTGAAAGAAGTTGATGACGTATTGACGTTAACTTTCCAAATCAAGTGGTTGATAGAAAAACTTACCTTTTTTTTGTGTGTGGGGATTTTGCTATTAGAAGGAAATGAACTATGAATGACCGGCAACTAAGATTCTTCATTGGTGCAAGTTTTTTCTCCGGTTTTGTTTATGTGTGGTCGCAGTGCGAAACAAAGACAGGAGGATGGTGCCATCAAACTAGATTGGAGTTTAGGCTTTTTTTTTTATTATTATTAATTATTTTTTTATGTTTGAATTCGGGTTTAGATCAAGAAAGAAAATTTGCTTGAAATCAAATGTAACTCTTACTATACTTTTAAGAATTTTACTTAAATATTAGTTCTCACTCTGATGAAAAAATGTTTAGTATAATATGTATAAAACTATCACAAGAGGATAAAAATTCTTTTTTTAGTAGTTTTTTAATGACAAGTGAGATCAAAAGAAGCTAAAAATTTTAAAATCCGTGTAGACATCAGTAGTAACTGTCTATTAGTTTATAATATCTTATCTAGTAATGAGAACTGGATAAGGTTGAGGTGTTTGGTAAATTGGTGTCATAACGAGGACCACTTAACTTTTCGGTACATCGACAGCACCGGACTTAACGGAGACAGTAACCCCGAAACGTCCGGCTAAGTTCGGACACAGAGCCAATCCGTTATCACCACGTCATCATAAACGTGTCGAACGTCAAAGCCGCCGTTAGCGTCCTTCCCTCGGTTTCTATTATTAGAACATGTGCCTATACACACATAGACTCAAAATACTGTCAGTCATACGTATATATACGTATTCGTATCTACGATTTTTATAATTTCTTATACAGAAAATTGATCCTTCTTTTATCTTTTCCCCATCTTCCCCAATCGGTGGAATCTCTGTGCTTTCCTCTCTCTCTCTCTCTCTCTCTCTCTGGAAATTAGTCCTTAACCTGCGCCTCCTGGAGCTCTTAAGCCTTAACCTGCGCGCATCGCCGGTTGATGACAGCTGAGCCCGATTGGTGGATAAACAAGAGGAGACGAGGTCGTCGAGGAGAAGGCTAGAAGAATTGAGAAAACGCGGTGAATCTACCGGGAAAGATGGAGTTTTTGACGGAGGAATCTAGCCGCGGTGGAAGCCGGATCGGGTTAAGGAGATGTGTTAGGTCTCCGCCGGAGGAGTTATCGGAGAGTTCTTCGTCGGTCGGACTGTCGGGAGAAAGCAGCGAAAACGAGGAAGAAGAAGACGCCGTTTCTTCACAAGGAAGATGGCTTGATTCCTTCAGTTCCTCTCTGGAAGATTCTCTTCCGATTAAGTACGTTTCTAACCTTTTAAGATTCCAAAAATGATTTTTTTTTTAAAAAAAAAAAAAAAAGAAGAGAGAATCAAATGTTTCTTTTATTTTCGCCTGAATATATTCGATTTGAAGCGCAGAAAACTCTGTTTAATCAATTTATCTATATATCCCTTTCGTCGCAGAAAACTCTGTTTTCTTGAGTTTTCTTGGGTTTGTTTCATTGATCAAACTGTGTGATCTTTGATATTGTTATTTTCTTAAGCCTTAATCTGACAATTTAATTAGTACGAGTGTTATTACGTATTGATGCTGATGCTTAAGTTTGGTTTTGTACAGGAGAGGATTATCAAACCATTACATAGGGAAATCGAAATCATTTGGGAATTTAATGGAAGCAAGCAACGCCAAGGATCTGGAGAAAGTGGAGATTCCGTTGAACAAGAGGAGGAGGTTGCTTATTGCTAATAAGCTAAGGAGAAGATCATCGTTGTCCTCTTTCAGCATCTACTCCAAGATTAACCCTAATTCAATGCCTTTACTTGCATTACAAGAATCTGACGAAGAGGATCACAAATACACAGATGATTATGATGACAGTAGTGATGATCAAACTAGTAAGCTGCGAGAGAAGAGGATGAAGATGACGAATAATAGAGATTTAATGGTTCAGACTCAGAGCTGTTTTTGCTTAACTAGTTTTCAAGATGATGATCGATAATCCATTTTGTTTTTATTTTTCCACTTGTGTTATCCTTTTTCTTTTCCTTTTGTCAGAGTAGAGAAAGTTTCTTTGACAATAAGTGGTAGAAGATTTGATAGAATGATCAAGGAGAATAATTTATGACTTGTCGTTAATTGTAATAATATATTTGATCATTGTATGTAGATTTGATTTGATAATTCTCAGTTAATTAAACATTATGACCATACTTCTTGTCTGTAAGCTTTGGTGAGTTATATTATTTGACAAAAAAAAAAATCATAAAATTTTGTTAGGTTAGGTAAAATGTGAACCTAAGGAAGGTTTCTTTAAATATTGTATAAATGATGAAAGACGGTGCATGAGTCACGTTCTTCCAACTACTTAAACAAATATTCTATAAAATTCTGGAAACGGAAAAAATCTCAGGATTTTGGGCACATTATTGAGGACATTTTCAATACTTATCCGCTTCATGAAACACAGAAAGATCACATTTTAAGAAAATCACGGTTTAATCTCCCCAACAAACGACATTATAGAAGAAAAAAAAGCATTACAAATAAAACAAAATCGTCAAGAAACGTAAAAAAACACAAACATAGCCGCCGTATGAGGAAAAATCCATCGGTACCATACCGGAAACTATACCGGTTGAGGAGTGATAACAAATTAATCTTTACATGATGCTTAAACGCTTCCCTCCATATATAGTAAACAGATTCAACCAAAAAAATATTGCTCAAGAGAGAAACGTACGTAGTCTAAACCTGTTACCTTGCGCGCCACCGTTCCAGGCCTGCAAGAATCAATTGGTACGGTACCGGAAATTACACCGGTTAAGGAGTGTGAGGGTTGAAGTGGAAAATAAGAAAGGAGGAGAAAATGTTTTGAGAAGATGGATGGATGGTAATAATATCAGGCTAACCTCAGCTACTACCCTTTTGTTTGAGGGTGATTTTGTCCCCAAGACTTAAAGCAATCCCTTGCGTCTTGCTCCTTATCCTTATGTATCCACTCAGTGCTCCATCGGTTTGCTTCTCGATACTCACGTTCACAAGAGCATCCTCACCAAACACACTTTTTGCATATAAGTTTGCTGCGAGGAACCCGCATTCGCCTTCTAGTGCAGATCTGCAAACAGAGAAGCATTAATTAGACACAAGGGATTCGGTTTTACAAGGGAAGATACAAAGTATCTGAACTTACGGGGCAGTGAGACACTTCATGTTTGTGGATTTAATAATGTGCTCCAGGAATTCTCTTTCGTTTTGAATCGTGGTGTTCACAGCGACCTGACAACGAAGAACACAGCGGGAATGGATATACCCCAACTCGAACAAACCAAAAAGAAAAGGTAAAGGCGTACAAGGTTTCGGTGAAATTTACCTTGTTTTCCCATTCAAACTCTGCCCACATGGTTCTGAAAGCAACCTCTGAGCAAACAGCAGGGGAGATATAGTCCATGATGTCAATGTGTATGTCGTTGAGAACCACCACGTTTCGCTCCATTACATTTGATGTCTCATAGACTATGTTCCCGAATATGACTCCGGTCTCTGTGGACGACACCTTGATGTTTGCTTTTATCTGCATGCTTGTTTCCGGTGCCAGACTATAGTTTTGAGGACGCTCAACAAGCTTAAGATCACCCATGGTTGCTAACTCCAAGCACAGATTCTGAAGGGTTTCCTTTGTACGGTTGATAACAGTAACTTCGAGTGCGATGTCATAGTGATGGACTGTCACATATGCTTCAGCATAGACTGGATCACTGAATCCTGTGAGTTGAAGAATGCGGTTGAGTTTGTTAGCATCGTTCTCGTCCTTGGTGAATTCTCCAGTTGCACGCTTTAGGTCATCTTGTACCTGGTCTTCCAACTCAAGTTGACTCATTCCCTGAAAGAAACTTATCATCAGTAAATTGATCTACTGGCCGAAAAGAAAAAAATATAACCAGACAGTATCAAATTCTGTTGTCCTTCTTTCAAATGAAAAAATGAAAAAAAAAAAAAAAAAGGACATGAGAAGAAAGTAGACACCAACGTATAAGAACTCAACAGATAGCCAAGGAGAATTTCTAAGGAAAAAAAAAAACCAATGACGCAAGAGATAATTTAGAAAGTAATATTTACCTTCCTGCTCTTAAGATGGAAGAAGTCAATGAGATCATCAGGTTGAGCATGAGTTGTTTGGGTCTTTGCCTTAAGTTCCTCCATCTCTCTAAGCTGTTTTTCAGAAATCATCTTGACAAAACTATGGCGGCAGGATTCTAACCATATCTTTTTCAACTCATCATTCCTATGGCAAAGCAATTTTATGCACAACACAATCCTCTCATATGAATCATTATCAATAGGGTGTGGAGAAGCAGGAGATTGCCCAAGTTGCAACATAGAAACCATGATCAGCAAGGCCTGCGTGACTGTCTTGTTCACTTCAGTTTTAGATGACTGAACCTCCTCCAACCTAAGAACAAGTTTAGTCAATGTGCAAGCAACCACTGCTCCTAGGAAAAAATCACCAGTTAGAAGTAGTGCTCTCAAATTTCCAGAAGTCAGTGATCCTTGAACAACTGTTGGTGAGGAGAATGTGGTTTCAGAGGCCGCACTCTGAGTTGCATATGTTCCGTCAGCAAGAATTACAGGTTTTCTGGAGGACACCATGGCAGAAGAGGTTGGCTGAATCTTCTTTGATGTCTCAGTTGGCTCAGATTCCTCGGAAACAGAGTAAAATGGTAACTCACCAAGGCATTGTTTAATGGTGGAAATGCCACTCTCAACTTCTGAAAGCGATAGGCAATACTCCCCAATAATCCAAAGTGCACAAGGGCAGACCTTTCCTGCGCGGATCTGATAGAAAGTATCCAACAACCTGGTTATGATTGAAACTCAAAACTTAGGATTTGTTTCTATTATCTCTCTAACAAAAACAACCACGTCAAGAGCTGAAGCCACATTGCTATCTCCCAAGAAATCCATTAGAAGATGGACCACTGTGCTTGCAACTTCAGGGAACTTAACTGCACATGCATGAATTGCTTGAATAAGCATTTGCCTGTACTCTCCATTCTTCTCAAGCTCTCCGCTCTGTGTCTTCACAACTTCTTTTTTCAACATTTGAACGACCTCATTTATATTATGATGAGTAATCAATTCAAGGGCAATGTCAAGTGTCTTCCTGCGGATGTCAAGGTTCGGGCTTGAGAGTGCTCTGAGCACATCTATTATCAACTCAACCATGATATCTCTGTGCAATGACTTAAGCTCATTCAACCGATCGAGCAAAATAAGCTTCACATTGTTGTCACTCTGAGAAAGAAGAAGTTGACAGTAGGTGTTGGCAGCAGCCCTAATAGCAGTAGGGGCAGATGAGAGAGAAACAAGCGTCCCAGCACATTCATAGATAACTGCAGAGGAAATGGCACTTAGCAGAGAAATAATAATCTTAATATATTTCCCTTTCTCTGCTGGTTTAGTCTTACACACACTTCGAATCAACTCCAGCACCACCATCTGAAGTGATTCGTTCCAGTCTGAAACCTTGTCAACATTGCTCAGAAGATAATTCACCGCTCGTTCTTCAGCACAGGTAAAGAGCATAAGAAATGCATTTCTCTTGGCAGACGGATCTTGTTCTGTTGATAGAGCTTTCTCAATCATTTCAGGTGCATCCACGAAGAGTTGCTCGCCTTGTGGAAGCTTATATATTGACATGATAGCCAGAATTGCATTTCTCCGAACAAATGGATGGCGATGCTCCAGATTTTGCAACACTGATGGAGTCAAAGGCTCCACTATTTCAGTCTCCTTCAACCGGCAGAGAAACCTCAGTGTCACTCCACGAATATACTCATTCGGATGCTGAAGGTTATTCCGAAGATTCTGGCATATCAAAATCATTTCAGGGAGCACCTTCCCCTTAGAATCGGTTTTTTCAATCAGCTCCAGGTACAGCAGCAGCAACTTCTGGATTGTGTGGTCCTCAGAAGGCAGCACGTATCTAATAATAGTTATGAAAAGCTGAGGAATGGTTTCACCATTCAGCAAAAGCATAACCGCCTTCTTCATGGCATCAACTTTTGCTTCAACATCATTCCCTTCAAGAGCTTCTTTAATCTCATTGGCAACTGCTGGAGTTCCTTTGTCATAGTGTACAAGCAAGGTACTAGATTTGTCCATCTTTTCCGACGCTGCACAAAAAGTGAAAGAGAAACAAAAATGAAGAAAACTTATGAGCTCAAATGGAAAGGAAAATCATGCGAGAAAACGTACCACTGTAACATAAGATGGATAGAAAGTGAATAGAGAGAACAAGAACCCAAAAAAAGACTCACATCCTTACAATTAATTAAAAACACAATGAGGTACAAATCACATAGTAACAAACAAGATATGAAAAATGTTAATATTTCTTGCGGTTTCAAGTTTGAATTTTCTGAGTACAAGAACCTTATCAGTTTCCTCATCATGCTCATATGAATTCTATACAAAAAGTTGAAGAGTATTTCATAGCTACTCAGTAATAACCTACACCTCTTTTCTTAAATTTCCATACAACCAATGAAGCATATCCCTGTATCTCGAAATTCTTTTAAAAAAAAAAAAAAAAAAAACTGGCTAGGATCACATCGCTGTTCCCCAATCCAAGGTTTATGAGCAAACACCATAGTTGCAGAATAAAATTCGGAAATGTTCAATCAGAGACAGAAAGATGCAAAACATTGAAAAAATTTATATCCTCAGATCCAGCAATGAACATCACTTTACTACAACTACGACCAAAACATTGACATGAATCATTTTCGAACAATACCATAGCTTCAGATCAACTAAAATCCAAAACAAATGCCATATCTATGCTCAGTCTATGCTTTTACTCCCCAGATTTGAAGAGCAGCAATCGAATCTACATAGCTCGCAGTCTCACTCAGCTGCGTAAACATGAAAATCGGGTTCCTAACGCAATCGGATCAATCAACAACGAGATCAAACAAAGAACCGCAGAGAAATTCGAACAATGTAGGTTTTCACAAAAGAAAAGGCAAAAGGGGATCGATCTCGATCAAATCTGAGTCATATGTCGAAGTTTAACAGAGATACGAACCTCAATGTACGAGATCCAGGGAGGGGAAGAGATCGAAGGCGTTACAAAACTTTGGATCCAAGAGAGATTTGGATCTCGGGAAAAATACACTCGCACAAAGTGAGATAATATGTACTTATGGTGGATTGAATTCGTTTTGTATTTGATATCCGATTTGATTTTCCTCTTGTTAGAGTTTTCAACGAAGAACGGAAAAAGCGGGTCAAACCTTAAAGGCCCAAATATTGATTGATGAAAAGCCCAGTCCAATAGAAGTTGAGAAACAAATATATTGCCATACTTTTTTATTTGTTTCCAAAATAAGCCCAAATAAGCCCGAACTTTATAAAAGTGACCTTAATTAGGATTTTATTTATCGATTACGACTACGAGGCTACGACGATTCGGGTTTGACCCTTTACCTGGTTAATCCGAGATGAACTCTCATTTCACAACAAACGATAATCAGCTGTAATTTTTGTTTTTTGTAACTGGATATAATCAGCTGTAATTTGATGTAATCAAATATAGCTCAATGATTATAAGCTTCATAATGTAAACCGATCATTAGAGAATAAATTACACAAAAAAGTAAAGGCATCCTAAATTTTCCTCACGTTCTTCTAACACGGCATCTGCCTCATAAATCTGCGTAGTAAACATGTTTTAATTAAACTACTGTTTTTATCAAGGTTACTTAGAGCATTCCATTGGTGTAATTGTGAGTTGTTAAAATGGATTTCTTAGTAGAAGAAATATTAATAAATAATTATAGGATTTCTTAAAATGGAAAGAAGGTTGTAAAGTATTTTAGTTAGAAACTTTGGAAGAGTAATTTCTTAAATTAAAAAACCCAATACAATATTATATTATTATTTATTATTTTAATATATTTTAGTGGTCAAAATATCTATGGTTTTTTTTTTAATATTAAAATCAAACAAGTTTGCAATACACATTATCACTAACAGAAATTTCGTTCTAGGAACAAGCATCACTAAGTTATTCTCGATACAAAACCCTAACCCGCAACACCATTCAACAACAGTTTCTCCGACCACACAACACCTTACGAGCCAAGCTACGTCTCCCTCCTCTCAAATGGAGCAACAATCTGGCCCGCTACGCCACCCGGTGGGCTCGAACCCGCCGTGGAGATTGCAACCTTATCCACTCCGGTGGACCATACGGGGAGAATCTCTTCTGGGGGAGCGGAAAAGGGTGGACCTTACGGGACGCGGTGGTTGCTTGGGGTTCGGAGAGGAAATACTATGACCGGAGGACTTACCGATGTAAGGCGAATGGAGATTGTTTGCATTACACGCAACTTGTGTGGAAGAAGAGTTTGAGGATTGGGTGTGCAATTGGTTTTTGCAAGAGCGGTGACACATTTATCATTTGTAATTATGATCCTCCTGGTAATATTGTTGGACAACCACCCTTTTGAATATTTACCCTGTTCGTTCTAAAAACGCAGCCGCAGCGGCAGCGTCGAAAATTAACAAACAAAAAAACAAGTTCAACGTTGTGTTGGTGTATAACTGCCGCTAATGACTGCCGCTGATGGTTTTCTAATCAGTTTAATTATCGCTCCGAAATTTTAGCGATTACCGCACCCGTATTTTATGTTACCGGCGGTAGAGTTTAACACCTCCAAACTCTCCGTTTTAAAAAGATGATGACGTGTCCTTTGTAATTTTTTAACGCCCTTTCTTGCCGCAGCGTTAGGAAAACGAAACACTTCCACCTTTATTTTCCCCAATTATGTCTCTGAATTTTTTCCTTAAAAAATTTATCTCAAGTAATGTGTTTTATACATCGTGAAGGAGAAACATCTAATGTTCATTTATCATACAAAACATCTAATATAATGTTCATTTATCATACAAAACATCTAATATAATGTTCATTTATCAGATACATTTATACAGTCTACCAACTTTAACTTCACGGCCAGTGATATAAATCTCAAGACATGGAAAACATTCATTAGTTTAGACATTTCTACACGCTGCAGTAAATTTGGCATGTTGTATATATTGACATTTCATTTTTCAAGGTTAGAACTTGTTGGAAGTTCATAGTTTCAACTGCGATTCAGTTGAGATGGGAATTAAATTCACCAAAGTGACACTCATTTTCAGGTCACGTTTGATTCGGTTTCAGTCTGATAGATGATAGATCTCGATATTGGAGTAAAATCCAATTAAAACCGGACCAGGAGGAGAAGTTAACTTGGGCCTACGAGCCAACATAACAAAAAAGGCCCAATCAAAACTCAGAAACTGAACCCTAAGAGTTTGAGATCTCTTCATTGACGCCGGCTGCCTTCACGTCGTCTCATCTTCATCGCCGGCTCAAAACGCCGTCTCAGCTTCTTCTTCCTTGTGGCTGGACTGTAGCCCATCGTCCGCCGTTTATGTGGCTTAGTTCACTTCAGGTCAGCTTCTCTTCGATTTCCCAACCGAGCCAATTAGGCGAAATAGTGTACCGGATTTTATTGGCTACATCCGGTTTATTAAAATCGTTGGCTAAACCATTTTTTTTCTCTTTCCCAACTCCAGGTTATATACCAAGACAGAGAGAAGAGCATTTGGCGATAGGTTTTGCGATCTGTGATTTACTGTGGAGAAACGAAAATGGCGTTTAGAGGGAAGGAGATGATGAAGAAGCTGGTGAAGAAAGTGGGAGCGGAGACTCTGACGCCGGAGCTGAAAGAGAAGCTCAAGGCTTGTGTTCCCGATTCCAAAGTCGTGATGGGCAGAGCCAAACGTGGTCTCTACGCCGGCCGCCATATCCAGTACGGAAACCGCGTCAGTGAAGACGGTGGCAACAAGTTAGTCTCTCTCTCTCTATCCCTCCACCCCCTCTCAATCTGTTTATATGTATGTGTATTCGGTTGAATTTGGTTGAATTTAGAGCTTGTGGTGGTTTTGGGAATGCTTTATGGATTTAGGAAATTAAATCTGGATTTGCGTTTGAAACAACAACTCAGTATGCTTCGAAATCTTAGCCGGTTAGAGATTCCGTAGTGCCTCATCGTTTAAAAGCAGTTGGCTCGAGATGGCATTGGTGCTTTGTTTCTGTATCATCATGCCCGCCCTTGTAAAGATTCTTAATTTTTTTGAACCACGGTGTGATCAAGTATCTCCCCTTTGTAGGATCTATGTATATTTGTATCTTAATTTGACTTCTTTGTTAGTAGATAAAGCTATGAGCTCATATGTGGTTCTGAATGGTTTCGTTAACTTTTTTTAGTAATCTCAAAGTTTGTAACTTTGTGGTGTGATCTGAGAACAGGTCAAGAAGATGTTGGAAACCAAACGTCCAGGAGAAGCGATTGTTCAGCTACATCTTCGACCGTCACATTAAAGTCAAAGTCACGATGCACGCCCTCCGCTGCATCGACAAAGCAGGAGGAATAGACGAGTACCTGCTGAAAACACCATACCAAAAGATGGACACAGAGATGGGTCTTTTCTGGAAAACCAAAGTGGAGCAAAGATACGCAGAGCTGGGTCAAATGGAAGTAGCCTTCTTCACTCCAGAGGATGAAGCCAAGTTCGAACAAGGATTCAAAGACTTGAATATCGCTAAGAAAGATGCTCGTAGGGAAGGTCGCAGGGAAGCTAGAAGAAAAATGTATGGAGAAGGGAAGGGTGAGGAAGAAGCTTCTCTTGAAGCTGGAGGGTCAGTGTCACACCAAGATGATCATGGGTGGTTAGAAGCTAATGCTTAGAGAGAGTGCTGCTCTCTTTTCTTTTGCTGAGGATGAGAGAGGTAAGTGATATCTGTAGGTTCTAGGTTCGATTCCTCCCTACTACGAATCCCATAACTCAGGTTTTGACTTTTCATAAATGTCAGAAAAAGTCTTGTAATAAACGGTTCTACACCACTTTGGAACTGGATCTCTATGATTCTATTTACTTTTTTTACATACTTGTCGTTTTCTTTCGATTCATTTTTAACCATTCGTTTCATACACTATTTCTCCACCAAAATCTTATTGAAACATTGGATCCACCAAATATTATACTACTAGTTTTTGTCTCTAATTGAAAGATTTTTGTTGCTGTACCAAATAACCTTATTTTCAATTAAAAAAAAAAAACAGACTCAAATAATAAAGCATTTTGTTTTTGAAAAATACTTTCTTATAAATAAGTTAAAAAAAAAAAGCAAAATCAAGGATAAAAAGGCTAGAGTTTTGTTGCCCTAATAAAGGACAGCAGATAATTAAAATACATTATCCTTCGTCGTGCATAATTCGTCATCAAATACTTAAGAGGGGTCTTCGAATTATTCTCATGATGTTTTTCTTTTTCATCTTCTGACCAAACAAAAAGATAGTATCTTGTTTTTTTGTTTAAATTTGGTCAAATTAACTTTGTTTAATTATCTTTAGTTCTCTACCACTACTACCTAGAGACGTCGCAATCTCTACCAACCGTCAGATATTCCGGCCCCATTATAGACGGCGAGGATCTCTGCGTCTCCGTCATTTCAGATTCTTTTTTTTGCTAATATAAATCGTAAATGAAAATTTGCTTTAAGTTCATTATGGAATAAAAATAAATATTTGATTTTTCATTAATTCCAAAAAGATAAATTACTTAAATCAAGCTGAAAACCGAAGAAAAGAAAAATATCGCCAACAAGAAGAAACGCTCTATTCTATTTTCTTCATTTTCCAATTTCCAGGAAGAAGATAGGACGACGAAATCGAAAGGTAATCATCGAACAAGATAAACAGCTTAAAGCTTCTAAAATTTATTCCTTCTCCTTGGTAAATTTATTTTTTCTCTCTGAATAATCTACGTTCCTTTTTTAATGTTTTCGGTCAAATTGACTCGTGTGTTTCTGATTTTTTGGAAATTAATGATATTATTGTTCTTGAATCTCTTGTTTGGACCAGGTAAAAAAATAAAACATTTCTGTTTTGTTTCCGTCGAATCACTTATGAAAGGACGAAACATGGAAGATTTTAGCAGAGAAGTCTCTTTTTTTTGGGGGGGGGGTCAATATTAGAGAAGTCTAAAAACTGAAATTAGTTTGGAATTGTTTCTCTTCATGTTCAAGAAATTTGATTGTTTTAAACTACTTCATGCTCATAGAAATTTGAAATTAGTTTGTTGTCAAGGTGTTTCTATATTGACAAGTGAAAATATATTTACTTTTGGATCATCTTATTGAAGTTTTTCAATTCTATATGCATCTTCTATCTAAGAAACCATCAACATATGAGAAAAGCTTTTGTTTCGATATAATCTTGGGACAGACTTTTGTGATTGAAGCTCTTTAAGTTTGGCTGTTGGTTGTTTAGATCCTCATTACTAGAGTTAAATGAGAACATTGTTTTCTTCTAGTGATGCTTTTATGTCTGGTGGGAAATTATTGAACTGCAGGTTTTAGCAGTTTAGACTTGGAGATTACGAATCTGAATATATCATGTATTTGATCTTTCGCTCGTTTTTTCTTTCAGTCTTTTTATCTGTTCAAATATATAGTTTTAGCTTCAAGACTTTGCCCCTTTATACGACTAAAGTGACTGATAAATGTTTTGTGATAAACTAAGATAAAGAGTATTTTTGTTACAGGGTATTGCATCCATTTAAATAGTAGCTCATGGATCGGTGGTCGGGTAAAAGAGCCATGGAGGCGCGACCGGACACTAAGAAGGGGGTTGGTGTTGTTTTGAGAGATAGATTTAACAGCAATAGCTGCAAGGTTCCTCCTGTTTGCAGCGATGAGAAAAAATCTATGAAGTTTACTCGGTTTGTTGGCTCCTCAGATAAGAAAGAGAAGTCAGTGTGGTCTCCGAGACGCTCTTCGCCAAATGGGAAGGAAGTAATTGGAACTTCCTCTAAGATTTATGGCTCTAGCTCCTCTTCTGCGAAAAGTGAGAAGCAACCGTTGTCTCAGATAGCCGTGGATTCATCAGAGAGCAGCAGAGGTAGCGAGGACGAGACAGAGACGCAGATCTTGGAACTTTCCCGTGGAAGAGATAAACAAAGAGCTCACAATAAACTTATTTATGGAAAAGCTCAAACACCCGAAGCTGAGTCCTCAAACTTGCCATCAAGATCAAGAATCAAGAGAGGTTTTAGGCAGAGATTTGGGTTGAGCAAGCAAGAGTTTCGCCCTGGTCCATCTGGCCAGCCAACATCTGCAAACCAAGGATGCAGCCCGTTGTTATCCGGTGTCATCCCAAGTGGTTTTGGATTGGAAAAAAGATTAAGTCGGAAGGTAGATACAATCAATAAGAGAAAAGTTTATGGAGAAGGCAGTTCTAGCTCCTCAGCTAGGGGTAAAAATAAAACAGAACCACCTGCTGATGAGAGACGTCGTGGTTTTAACCCGAGAGGTCCTGTTTCAGATAGCAGACGAGCAAGACATTGCATTTTGAATGATGACAACGATGTTGCTTCAGTTGGGAGTCAGAGATCGGTAAATAGAAATAATAGCCGCATTAGATTCTCAAACCGAGGGAGTGGTAGAAATGGTTTATCCTCTATTACAACAACAGAGATGTCTCAGACTGAAACATCAAACAATCTCAATTCTCCTGTCTCTTTGGAGCTGTTCTCTGGTTTTCCAGAATTTGGTCTCTCTGGTTCCTTATCGAGTCAAGACAGATTTCGCAGTTACAATTTAGATGGAATCTCTGAGGTAACTTTTGCCTGCTACTCTACAACTTGACTTCTTGTCTGAGCATCATCAAATGGTTCTTACAACGGGCAACAAAATAGTGCTGGCAGCTTGACATCTTGTTTTCTTTTGCAGATATTGCCAGAACTTGATAGGATCGAACAAGATATTGAACTTAATTACGAGGTGAGCGTTTCGCACGTGTGTTGAGTTTCGGATAATGTGATGTGTTTTTTTTTTACTCATAAAATTTCCTCTCCTTTAGCAGGAACTTCTTATCATGGAAACAGGTTTACTTCTCGGTGGACTAAGCTTCTATGACCAACACCGAGACATGAGGCTGGACATCGATAACATGTCCTATGAGGTTTGTCTTTACATCTTTCAAACCCATGTTATGCTTTGGAACATAGTATCTTTACACTTTTGACTTCTTTTTTGCATGATTACAGGAACTACTAGCTCTAGAAGAGAGAATTGGTACAGTAAGCACTGCTCTCACAGAAGAAGCAATATCAAAGTGCTTGAAAACAAGCATCTATCAGATGAAACCTTCAAGTTATGGGTCTATCACCAAAAGTCCTTATGATCACAAGGAAGATGCCAAATGCACCATCTGTCAGGTCCGTCTCTTTTGTCATGTTTTGTTAGTCATAATCAAGTCTTTTGGCTTTGCTGAAATCTCAAGTAAAATCTGCCATGAGGTTACCTAGCTTTGCCTATCGTTTTAGAAAACTGTTGCGGGTGTTGTCACATGGTTAGGTGGAAATCTTTGATGATTACAGGCGTTTCATTGATGATGATGGTGAATATAGAACTGATATAGAGATGAGAAATCATAAAATTTATCCATAGATTTCTTCATACTCTTATCTTTTTGGTTCTCAGGAAGAGTATACGGTTGGAGATGAAGTTGGGAGGCTACACTGTGAGCACACATACCATTTGAAGTGCGTGCAAGAGTGGTTGCGGATGAAGAGCTGGTGCCCAATCTGCAAAGCCACTGCAGAAAACTCCTCTAAATAACCGTCTTCTTCTTCTTCCTCTTCGTTCGTCGTAGTATTTATTTCATCGTCAGCCTGTGAACAACAATGGAACCCGCCAAAAAAGGGCCTTACCATTTCCTTTGTGTACATACCAATTCACACCGGCTCTGTTTCTCTTGACTGTATTATTCTCTCTATATCTCTTCTGACACAGCTCTCATGTGTTTCTCTTCGTCTTTTCGCCTATTTTCTGTTTATTTCCGTATTGTAACGCAGGAAAGGCGGAAAAGACGTCATTTGAAGAACAAATATATCATCTTAAATTCTGAATGTTGTACAATTTGTTGAAAAGCAACAAATAACCAGTTATTTGGATATCTGGATATTTTCAAAACATATATCTCTTCTCTTCTTCTGAAAGAGAGATTTTAAACCAGCTTTTGGGATCACAATAATTCTGTCTGGAAATACTTGAAACTCTAAAATCCATCATCGGCAAAAATACACATGATTCCTAATTTATGTCAACACCACCAGTAGAATCTTTAAAATGAGGGAATAAATTGAGGACTTTAAAAATAACTTTTTTCATCGAAATGAGAAAACAAAAATGTAAATGTAAAAGTGATGTCAATGTGTTTTCAAGATATATAAATTCTAAACAATTCTAAGACTATGTTACATACACAGCAATACTGCAGCTATTACATGATTGTTTGTACTTTGTACCTTGCTCCCGCCTAAAACCCACAGTATCTCTGCCAAAACTTTCTCTTGATTCCCTTGTCGGCCTGCGTGTTACACACAGAGCCTGAGACTCGCTGGGATGGCCAAATTACTACTGATCTTACAACAACACGTATTTTATATTCAAATACGGCTCTTCGGGCTTAGCTGCATTCAGAAATATCTACTAACCTGCCCCGAGTCTGCGGCTGAAGGACATAGTTGCGTCTCTCAGCCATCAGGTCCACTGGACCCAAACCAGTGGCCAGTTTTTTTTTTTTTTTTTTTTGGGGACCAGAGCAGCTTACTCAGACAATTTGCAACATCCAACATCCCAAACATCTTCTTTCACACCCCTTCTCGTTCCTCGAATGAACGCATGAAAATTCTCTCCCGAAGCAAGGGCCAGTCTTCGCCAAGCTGAAGTGGATTTAGCTCCATTGCAACTCTAAAATCAAGCAAAGACACCGGATGCTGTTCTTGCGTTATGCCAGACGGTTGGTTGCTACTTTGTATGTGCAAACTATTACTTGGCCGCACCCCATTTACAATATCGTCTCGGCCCTGCAGTTTTTCTAAACTTTGCTTTCCGGGCGTTCCATTAGTGGACCGAGCTCCAGCCAAATCAACGCATGATTTGATCAGTTTCTTCAGGTACACGTCCAACATGTTATTTAAGGTACTAGAACACTCCGCTGAAACCCCTCCAAGACCCTGTGCTACTGCGATATTCACCATCCGCTTTCTCAGCATCTCTGTGTCTGATAACCCACCACAGTCATAGCAACTAATAAAGTCAGCCCTGCTCGAAAAAGGAACTGTTCTGCGGGCCCCACCGACACTAGCTGCACCAAATGGAATCCCTAGAGGCGCAATTACAGGACTCGAGGAAAGAATCAATCTACCTCGCTCCTCTTGAGCTTCATCATCTCTGCTAACCGGAGCTGCGACCTTACCTTTATCCGGTATCCTCATTTTTTCAGCAGGAAGAGGAAAAGCACCACCTCTTTCGTCAGCATATCGTCCTGATCTTTGATAAGCAAAAGGACCAAAATCCCCGTTCTCCATGTTTCTATTACCGCTCTTGTCTTCTCTACAAAGTGGCTGATGCAACAGACTCTCAACCTTTCCGTTAGGCCCAAGTGGGCTAGGCCTATCTCTAATTGTCCTGTCACACGTTCCAGACCGAACCTTGGATAACACCCCATTTGACCAAACGTGATCATTCCTGTTATGGTTAGGGAATGGAGATCCGCTTTGTTCAGGTCCATCTTCTTTCCCAAGCACCAAAGATTTTTCAGGGTGACCGGTTCTGTGAAGTGGTGGTGGGGATTTAGCAAGAGACGCATTTCTCAAGATGGAGTGAATCAACTTGTTGTGTAGAGGAAGATTCTCCCTCCCCAAAAGACGGCAGCATGACTTATCAAACTCACTCTTGGTGAGCTTCTGACTCAGAAACCTTCCCAAGTAATAAAAATACCTTCTAGATCTTTCAGCCCCAATCTTCTTCACTATATGCCCTTTCAGCTCAGCTAGATCAATCCTGGGATCTTGAGGGCGTTGCATACTTGTCTGTGTCCTTCTTCTTCTTCTTCTCCTTCTTCTTCTTCTTCTTCTAAAAACCGAACCCGATGAAACAGTCAGAGGAGTGCACAAAATGCACCCTCTCAGCGTCTAGTTATCCTTCACACCAATGAATCCAACTCATTAACTTATAACTTGTCAAACTCAAATCCATGAGCATTTCAAGAACTTAGCAGAAGCGTTTGAGTACAAGACATTCCAGAATCATTTCCCAAACGACCCAGAACTCGTAAATCTAGGAGACATACAATGGAAAACCAAATCTCATCTCCCCAAAACCAAAACCCTAGAGATCCTTTATCTACTATCCAGCTTACACCAAGAACCTTAAATATCCACCTAGGCTGATTCAGTATAAGGATATATTACAAACCCTAGCTCAAAGTTACCAAATTCAATCCCTCAGAAGGAAGAATCACCAACTAACCCTTTCGGCAACTTCACGAGCGGGTACGAAGACGAGACTGCACCAGAGCAGAAAAATCCAGCATTTTCTCTTTCACGCGCAATTCGGAAGCTAGGAAGTCGAGGATTCCTCGGATTTCAGTAGGAGCAAATCGAGATCAGTGGAGTTGGGGAAAATGATTCGAGCTTGAGAACAGAGCAGCGAATTCGAATTGCCTAAAAGAGATGAAATTCGAATTGAAGATGGAGGAAGCGGGCAATGAGAAGCGGGACCCAAGCTTGTAAGCAAGGCAAACAAGTGTTGGAAGATTGATTTGAGCAAATCACCTTTTCGGTAAGATTGACCAGAATAATTCAGACAGATACAAAAACCGAACAAAAGAAGTAACTTCCGACCAACCCAAAGATTTATCGGCTCCTCAATACTCTTTTGCTTCGCTTCGATTAAATCTTCGTGGGCTTGTTCGTATTGCTTTCAGATTTGAATGTCCGAGCTTTTGCTCTTCTGTGTTTATTAGCTTCGATCGCTGCTTATTGGGTTTTGTTCCTTTTCTTCTTCTTCCTTTTTTTTTTTCCTGTCTGTTTGTTTTTTTTCTTTCTGTTCTCTCTCTCTCTCTCGATAAAATTTGCTTATTGGGGTTTTGCTCGTATTGCTTTTGTACATTGGATTAAACCAAGTTGACATAAGGAATTTGTAACAGTAGATTGAAGCGATTTATTCAACTAGCAATCTTTTGATCTGAGTGATCTCATCTAGGCAACTACTATACATCGGATCATGTCAGAATTTGTAGTTTATATTAGACACATGACACTTTAGAGAATGAAAGGTGAGTGTTGGTACTTGGGATTTCCCCCAAGAATGATGTGTTGGCTTTTTGGTCAAGTAAAAATTTTAAATTTGGCATTGAACAAAGTAAAAAGGGTTCAATATGGAAAACGCAAACTGCAAAAGGCTTTGTCAGCTAGAACGAAACCAAGCTTCAAACTTACAACATAAACATTAAAGATTCGGAAATTAAGAAAACAGAGACACAATTCGACATAACTTCAGAAGTCAAATCCTCCTAACTCAAATACTACAAGAAAACCTAAAGAGATAACAAAGTGACAAAAGACCAAACACAAACAGAGTGGGACTGAAATCTAAAAGAGATGTCACATAATCCTACCTCGTAATACTCTCCTACTGCATTGGGTTCTTGTGTACAGCTCTTCTTACAGTTTATTTCGCCCGCCCTTTGCCTCGACCTCCTCGGCCTCTTCCTCTGCCTCGGCCTCTTCCTCTTCTCGAGTATGCCAACACCTTGGTAGTACCCGGGCTGCTACTTGCTGAGTTTGAGTTGGGCAGAGAATGGTCTCCTGGGAGCCACTCTTCTTCATGCGTGCTTGAACTGTTATGTGAGGTACTCGAGTCGCTGTTATTGTTTTCGTTATCAATCGCACCACCTGAGCCATTCCCTGCTGTGATATCGTCACCAGGAGTTTCAGCTATAGGCTGAGAAGCCTCGGTTTCATCTTGTGGTTTGGGTTTTGTTTGACCTTCCATAGCCACTGGTGAACTGAAAAAGTAAGGCTTTGCTTAGTAGGAAGTAATGTCATCTTATGTCAAACCAACAATGCAAAGGAGCACTTTTTCGAAAAAGAGCAGTTTTTCACCTCGGTGATGAAGATGGGAAACCGTTAGAAGCAGGATTTGCTGCGCCTGTTTCATCAGCTTCTTTTGATGTTTCAAACACATCTTTTGGGATACAAAAGTTCCCAGTTGGATCCAAAGTTGCCCCAAGAGCCAAGACAGCTGCATTAATACGAGCGCAAGTAAATAAAGAGAACCCAACTAAACATTATCCAAAACCAAAGGTACTTAGAAATCCAAAGTGTTACCATTTGTGGTGTCTCCAATAGTCGAGCTAGGTTGGATAAAGTCGCCATCTGGATCATTGGAGTCATCTACACCGGTTCCACTGTCGAGTACGATTGAGAAACTTGAGAAGATGGATACACTAAAAAAGGATCTGTCCAGAAGAAACAAGATATAAACCGTGTTGAAAGGATATACAGTAAAAAAAAACCTTTGAGGAGCGGTATTCATATCTTCAGATGGCTTGACTCCTTGTGTGGACATAGATGTCTTGTCCAAATTAACTCCACCTTAGCAGAAAACGTTAATCAATCCATGAGACAGATTATAAGAAATGGAAGATAAGAGAGCGAATACAAAGAAATGATGAAAGGAGAAACTAACGAGATCTAGTGTGTAAAGCTCCTGTTTCTTCAACGGCTTGATTAGCTTCCGTAGTCTTCACTCAAGTAAAACACACAAGAGAAAAAAGAAAAGATTGACCCTGCAAGTTCTTTCTTGTTATAGAGACACATAGAGTAAAGGGTGTTTGGTACCTGATTTTGTTCAGAGGTAGGTATGGTCGAATTTGGTAGAACCTCGCTTTGCTCAATTCGTACAGCTGAAAGAACAGAGATAAAAAGAGTTACTAAAATGTAACCAGAACTGAAATTACTTTCAGCTTCATCCCATGTTGTCTATTTCTGAAAACCTATCTCCACATGCAAATAGTGAAAAAATAAAATACCTTGGACACCTCCATCAACATTCAAAGATGCATTTAAAACATAGGGGCTGTGTTTAGGTTCCAACGAGGCTACACTACTAGGGGTTACAGTTTTAAGCATTTCTTCTGTTGCTTTAGCTCTGACTTTACGAATTTCATCTTGAATATTCCATGACGGATTAGATCGGGATCTCCTTTTCAGCTGCATTTTGGTATCAAAAGTCAGAAATCATACGCATAACTATGAAAGAGCCATTAGAAATACATGACGGTATGCAACTTTTTTTTGGGAAAACTGGAATTAGCATCACACAAATGCCTCGTGATTAACTAACATGAACCAAAAAAACAACTTCAGACTTTCAAACAAATCTATTGGAAAACTTCCTGCTGTACCTTGGAAGAGGATAAGTTTCCAGCACTATAAGGAAATGGTGTCCCTTCCTTAAAAAGTGGCATCCCTCCCGGTGATGGTGACCGAAACTCTGAATTGTTCACAGCCGGAGATCCCCATGGCAGACGAGCTCGCATATATGACTTGGCCACGTCCACAGGCGATCCAGCACCATCTTCAGTTGCCTGGAGATTGAAAATAATGGCTGAGATGGTGATTGTTGTCTAAAGCACATTGGAGAACAAACTACAAATGGCAGAATACTGAAGATGAAAAACTATCAGAAGATGAACAAATTCTCATAAACATATGGTCTTTCGTCCTCAAAAGGAAAAGCAACTATGTGGGCATTTCAGGACTAATTCCAACAGATGGGTCATAATCGAAATCCTTAAAAAGCTACTTTCACAATCGAATCGCACATTAGATTTTACACAAACAGTAGATATACCCTTGTATAATACAAGGCAATGACTCAGAGCACAGAGACGAGATATTTCAACAAACACATAACTGCAGAAGCACGGAAGAGTTAAGAAGGCAGAGTTTCCAGAACTTACTTTAGCCTTTGAATTTGATGCTGATTTCTTCTCTTCAACCCATCTTTTTGCTTCCATGACAGCTTTATTGGACATTTCACCCACATTCACATCTAGAAATAAAAGCGAGAAGATGTTATCACCTAGACTAATCGAGTCTGCTTGCAGAGTCTACCATCATTTACATACCACTTGTCAATCCATTGTCACTATGCATCCCCTCATTAGAAGCGGGGACACTGGGATGATCTACAACCCTGGCCTTGATGATATCTATTAATCTATCGCCCTCTTCCCTGAAACAACATACATCAATGACTTAGCAAGCTCATTAGCAAATATTACAGATATATTCAACTAAGAGATGTAAATTATAATAATAAAGGGGCAAGGGAGGTTCAACTTATGATGTCTAGAAAACCAGCCACAGAAAATACCGTGCAAATGTTTCTTGCATCAGAAGCTGCTCAATTACACGCTTAGAACTGAGTCGTCGGATGGTTGATTGCTGGCCGTTCACAAGGTCCTATTTACACAAGCACACATCAGATTCACTCCACAAGAACTGAAATCATGCTTCCATCAAAATACGTTGTTGAACAAAGTTAGCTTTGTGAACTTTATTTCTACAAAACCATCGAAAACATGCTACAAAAGCTTGAAACGATGAAAAAGTAAGACTCATTACAAAACTATCGAAGAGTTGAAACTAGAATCTTTAGCAACACCAACCACTAGGCCAATAAAGCTGAACCAATTCTGTGAACATTGGATTTGATAAAAGATCATAAGCCTAGGGTCTCTAACCAAGTTTAAAACATGGCGTAGCATATCACCTAAACGACTAAAGTGGTTAGTACCTCTACCATTGTTTCATCTTCAGTAAAGTCGGTAATGTTCTTCTCAACATCCTCACCACCTTCGATATCTGAAAACAAGGAGCTTCCGAATTAATACGAAGGTTACAGCTTTAGAAGTAAGTAACTTGGAGAAATGGAGTAGCAGTACGCTTCACTGCAATTAAGTGTCATATTGAAGGAAAGAGAAAAAGGGGGAAGCTTTAAATCAAATTCACATTTCAAATGAAACGGCAGGTTTCAGATTCGACCAAATAATAAACCAAAAATTCAGTTTTTCAAACTAATCTTATCTGAGCCCAAATAAATTATACATATTGTTTAAAGCCAACGCATACCTGAAGATGAATCCTCGTCCTCCGAAGAAGATGAGGAGGATTCAGAGAAGACGACGGAAGAAATGAATTTCCCGGCGCCGGAGGCAATTACGCTGGCAGGTTTGTAGACGAGCCTGGAGATCCAACTAGGGTTTTGCTGAGGAGGGTCCCGGGATCTTGGAGCGGGGCGGTCATACGGCGTTCTGACGACGGCGGTCCGGCGTGGTCGAACAATCTTGCCTCCGGATCGAGGCTGGCGTGGTCCGGCGTAGCCGGAGACGGAATCCATGGGAGAAAGGAGGATGGGAGAGAGTTCGTTGGAAGGAGATAATCAAGTGTTAGGGGAAATAGGGAACTTCTCGTTATTTGTCGTCTTCTTGTTCTCCTCTCCTTACTTTTTTTTTCTTTTTTGGTGAAGGGTTTCCTAAATTACAGGGCTGCGGTTGAAATTTTTTACACCTAATAAAAAAACTAATGAAAAGCAAAACATTGAGAAGATTATTTCCGGTGTGTATATAACTTTTAGTCATTTTTCATATGTTAAAATCAAAATTTTTGAATGAAAAATAAAAGTTCAATCGTTTTATTCAATTTTACAATTCGAATGTCTTTCAATCATTTTATTAAAATTACTTAATATATAGTATAATTTTATTAAAATTATACTTAATATATACTATAATTTTATTTACAATTCGAATGTTTTTCAATCATTTTATTTATTTTATAATTGAATTTAACGATAAAAATTGTTTAGCCTAATTGTCAAGAGTTTGGGGGGATTTTATATCAAATTTATGATTCAATTTTGGAAAGTCTAATTTTTTTTTGCATATTAATCGATGCAAAAGCTTATCGGATGTTCTAAAATGTTGGAAGCAAATAACGAACATGGAATTAATTGACAGCTTAGCTTCATCGCACGAAGGCAACAAGAAAAACATCTTGCTCAACAATTTCCCCAGAAAGATAAAAGTGTTTTTTTTACCTCGTTGTGAGAATGGAGGAACTTTGAAGTATGCAAAGCTCTGTTCATGTACGGATGATATAAGGTCTGTGTTGCCAGAACCTGATCCCCACACGTGTAATGGAGGATATTACAGAACAGAACTCCGAGAACACGGTTAATGCCATTATTAACAGAAGGCATTTGCTTCTCACCATGGAATTTCTCTGCTTGGCTTTGAATCCTCATTCCCTCTTCCCCATTCACATTGGCTCGGCAAGTAGCAGAAGCTTCTATTGCAAGAATCCACCACGTGAATCTTCCCCTCTATCACCACGCTGTCGTGGATCAAACTCATCATAGGGCTTTGTATTCGGATCCTCCTCCAGCTTTGAGTTTGAGTTTGAAATTGGGAGGGCATCCCAAGTTTGGCTCTTTGGGCCAAACACCTCTCCCCAGTCGGAGGAATCCTTCTCTTTGCAGCCTCCCAAGACGAAAATCTTCCCGTCCAAGCACGAGCCACTCTCATGGAGGTCACGTGGTGCCACTTGTGAGACGAGCAATCCAGGAGCAAGACACCCGACGTACGTGCGCTTGCCATTAACCAGTCCGGTGGATTCCGTTGGAGTTACATATATGTTTTGTGTTGCTCTTTTTCGGTGGTTTCCTTTTGTTTTTATGGAGAGGAAGGAGTGAGTGTGCAAGAGGATCTGAGGGGAAACAGAGCGTCGATTTTGAGCTTCAGCATAATTGGTAACGGGTACGGGTCGGGTGAATTTAAGGAAAACGCGATTTTAAAAGTTATTCAAGTAATAAAAAAAGGTACGTCTCGATTTTTGGTAAGGTGGAAACGCAGCCGTCGGATAACACGCGCCTGATCTGTGGCAATCTTTTTAGACAGACGCAATCGATTCATTCTGGGTATTTCTTCCATCTACGGAGCCGTCGTCGCTAATCGGAATCGAAATCGAGGGAGAGATGCCTGGCTTAACATGTAACGCGTGTAACATGGAGTTCGAGGACGAATCAGAGCGAAAGCTTCATTACAAGTCCGATTGGCACCGTTACAATCTCAAGCGCAAGGTGAATCTCGGGTCCATTTATATCCAAGTCGGGTTATATATTTTGCTTTCTCGGGATGGTTTTGTTTTGTCTAGGAAGGATGAGATGGAGTATCTGAGAAAACAAACTATCGAAATTGTTCTATCTTGGGAATTAGTTTTTAAGGTTGTAGAATCGTTCTCGATACGCCTCTCTTGAATCCCTTGATGTGTATATCTTGCATTTGAATCTTTGAATACATTGAAACTGTTAGGTGGCTGGAGTTCCTGGAGTTACGCAAGAGTTGTTTGAGGCGAGACAATCTGCTCTTGATCAGGAGAAAAGTAAATCAGACGAAGCACCCATGCTTTATACTTGCGGAATCTGTAGCAAGGGTTACAGGAGTTCCAAGGCTCATGAGCAGCATCTTAAGTCGCGGAGCCACGTTTTGCGGGTTTCACAAGGGACAACTACCAATGGTGAGGAGGATAAAGCCATTATCAGGCCACTTCCTCGCCGTGTCAAGAACAAAGAAAGCGAGGATAGTGATGATGAATGGGTGGATGTTGATTCAGACGAGGATTTGGCTGCTGATGAAGAAGCCTCTGATTCCTTGTCCAAGCTGAATGTAAATGAAGAGGATATGGATGAAGATGTTGCAGACAAGTATGAGCTCGATCCAACCTGCTGTTTGATGTGTGACAAAAATCATCAGACCTTAGAGAGCTGTATGGTTCACATGCATAAGCATCATGGTTTCTTCATCCCCGACATTGAGTATCTCAAGGATCCACAAGGGCTTCTCACTTACCTCGGTCTTAAGGTTCGTAGTCATCAAATTGAGCATTCAATTTTCATTGTTGTAAAGCTTTGAAAATTTTCACTTCTTCTTACACTTATGCATGCCTCATCGTTCAGGTCAAGAGAGACTTCATGTGTCTGTACTGCAATGAGCTGTGCCATGCATTCAGCAGCTTAGAAGCTGTAAGAAAGCATATGGAAGCAAAGAGTCATTGCAAATTGCATTATGGTGGTGGGGATGATGATGAAGATGCTGAACTAGAAGAGTTCTACGACTACAGCAGCAGGTTTCATCTATCTTCTAATCCCGTAGTTATTCTTTTATATCTCTCTTTTTTTTATGCCAAATCTTAATGCATCTTCCTTCGGAATATATATAATATCGAGCAGCTATGTTGATGAATCTGGAGACCAGATTGTTGTGTCTGGTGAAACAGACAACGCTGTAGAACTCGTTGGTGGTTCTGAGCTCGTGATCACCGAGAGATCTGACAACACAACAACGTCTAGGACTCTCGGGTCCCGTGAATTCATGCGTTACTACAGACAGAAGCCACGTCCAACTTCTCAAAACAGCAACCAGATCATTGCCTCTCTGTCTTCAAGGTTTGTCTCCAAACCCATTAATCACCCAACTTTCCAACTTAGAGTATCAGCAAGTTAATCTTAACCAAGGTTATTCCCGCAAATGGTAAATTATCAGGTACAAGAGCATGGGTTTGAGGACGGTGCCGTCGAAAGAGGACACAGTGAAGATGAAAGTGCTCAAGGAGATGAACAAGAGAGGCGAGACAATGCGTACCAAGATCGCAATGAAGAGTAATGTCATAAGAAACTTGCCCAATAATGTCCCTTATTAGTTCCTGAGTTTGTGCCCACTTATTCTCTAGTATTGGATTGTATGATGATTTCATGTAACCAAGTTGTGTTGGTATTTGCTATTTGGTAATAAGAGTGAGCTTTGAACATAATATCTGGGCACGAACGTTGGCTTCTGATTTACGTCTCTCAATATGTACATTGTTCAGAGATGCAAGAAAAATTAAGACAGGGTACAATATCCAAAAAAAAAAGTTTTTTTTCTTGTTTATGTTTTTGTACAAGGCTGCGACTGCGAGTAATGTCACAAGACAAACCTAAAAGAAAATTTATGTGTTGAGAAAAAGAAGAAGAAGAAGAAGAGAGAGGTCCAAAACCAAGAACACTGGCTACTAATACGCTGGTCGGCTTCATGCTTCAACATCCACCTGACTGAGAAAAAAAGAAAGCAAACAAGAAATCCGAATGCAAACAATGTAAGCAATCGACAGGAGTACACATAAAGGAAAGCGAAGAAACAGCAAATTGAATGATACCTAATTTTCATAGAAGCGAGATCGACGCCTTCCTAAACTGTAAACAAGAGAGATAATGGCATCAAGCAATGTCTATCATGTAGCAATCATACATAGCACAAGAAAGCAACTAAACCAGGTAAAAACATGATAAGCCACTAATGCCACAGATATCGGGAAACAATGGGACATGATAAGCTAACTCATCATTCAATCCAATAAGTTGCCTATTAACCTGGCTCACCGGTTATCCTCTAAATCTCAAATATCAATGCAGAATACTCTCATTAACTAAGAAAATAAGAGAGTGTATATAGTGGTGCGAAGAGATTGCCTATCAAAGAGCAACAGACGAATCTGACCTTTGATGCATAGAGCTACTTCTGTTGGCTCCAGTTGTGCTGATGAACTCATCATCGATCTCATCTACTCTATACTCTGGGAACTCTATCGATGCTACTGAGCTGTCATCAGAGTTGGAGTTATCATAGCTAGAGCGGCGACTCCCTCTCCTGCTCTCGCTCAATCTTGATCTTCTCCGATTCCTCGCGTTCCTTATATTGTCAAACATTTTATAAAGGATACAAGATGTCCACCAGTTTCCTTCATTGCCAGGAACATCCTCAAACTCATCTCCTGTGTCATCATCTCCATATTCGATCACATAGTCCCCTAAGACCACTCCTCTCGGAACCTCTGAGTGAATTGTGCTCAACACGTCGATAATCTCAGACGACTGCTGGAAGTTTTCCCAGTCGAGCTTCCTTGCTGGATCGATCTTCGAGGGACGAGAACCCGGATGCTCCGACCGAGCGTGTTTGCGAAGCTCCACATACGTGCCCATAAATCTGCACCCTTCTTCCTCGCAGCAGCGTTTTTTCCCATCGAGACGAGCACGAGCTTCTTCCACGACAAGCCACCCAGTGACTTCTCCTCTGCACAGTGGACACGCCGGTTTGCAATTCTCTTCTAGAACCTTTGACCGAGGTTCATCAGGAGGAGCTGGGGGTGACTCTGTACCACAGGCGCTGATGAAGCGATCCAAACAGTTGGAGTGAAGGTGATCTGTATTGCAGACGAAAGCGCGGCATCCGTTCTCGTAGGACGAACACTGGAGAAGCACGCCGTTGTGAGGGGAATCCAAACAAATGGGACAGACTAAATCATCCCAATTGATCGTCAGCTGAAACTCTTGGCTGCAAAATGTCTTTCCTTGAAGCCGCTTTTCACAAACGTGTTCCAGCGCCATAAATTTGCCAAGGCAATAAATTTTCTCAGAGATCCGCAAACGAAAACGGCTTACTCCAACTTATCGGGAACTCGGTTTCTATAATCGAGAACCAGAAACCCCCTTCTACGTCATTTCTCCGGACGCTGTTCCTTGATTGATGATGTAGCTGCAATATGCATGTAAACGAGACTGGTAAGCATTCACAATCTCAAGACGCTATAACAATCTATTATGAATAAGAATGCCAAGACAATTCGATGGAGACTCATAAAACCAAAACCAAATATGATATCGTGGGAAACGATTCAGTCGCTGGTGAAACACTAGAAACACAACCGAGAGAGGTAGAAATGAGAAATGGATTCCAAAATCAAACAATTCAGAAAACCGATCGCATACCGAAATCGAATCGTTACCTATGAGCAGAACCCTAAGCAAAAATAGAAACGGATCCCAAATCAACAGAGACGAAGCGAATTGGTAATCAGTATAAGCAACCAAATCGGAGAAGTAAAAATGAAGAGAGAAAGAAGAAGCGAGAATTGAGGAATCGAAAATCGAAAATCGAGGAAGAAGAAGCTGACGACCTTTTTGAGATTGGCAGTTTCAAGGGAGTGGAAAAAACGAGATGGGGGGGATAGTGTTTCGCAGTTGGTAGGGGGAAGAAGAAGCCCAAGCCTCCTTTTTCTCTCTCCTCTCTCTCATTCCCCCGTACCATTTTTTTTTACCTTTTCAATACGTTATTATTATCTATTTTAATCATAAAGACGGTTTCTTTGATTAATCTAAATTATTTTGTGACGACTTTTACTTTTTTTCCATCTTTGATATGCAGTAGTTATAAACTTATAATATTGAAAAATGTCCTACATCTGATTTAAAAACATCTCTTTTGTCTGTGGTCTTTTTCTTTTCATAAATATAGATTCAAATCCTATTTATGCCTTCTATAAAAAGATGATTTTTACTTTTTAATTGTTTCTTATCTGAGTAACTTATACTTTAACCAGGATTTTGTATCATTGACTAAGTAACAAATCTAATTTAAAAAGGAATACACAAATCAACAAAGTCTTCTTACTATTCATGAAAATCTTAAAACAAAATAGTTAATCTATGAAATAGTTTTGAGCAGGATCGGCCATGTGCTTGGCCCCCAATTTTTGTTGGTCTTTTATACAAAAAAAATTCTTATGTATATATAATAAGTTTTAAAATTTTGGTTGATTCATTGCTAATGTTTTATGTTTTTATGACCCATATTTTTTAATCTGTCTCTGACCCCCAAAATCTCAGAACCGGTACCGTACACCAAAACCTAAACTTTTTTGTTTGAAAAAATTCTAATTAATCTTTCATTTTCAACGTTTTAAGACAATTGTGTAATGTATGTATGTAGGAAATATTTTGAAAAGTGAGACCGATGTTTTCACATTTGGTGTGATCTTGCTTGAGCTTTTAACTGGTTCGAAAGATACAGTAAGAAATGCGACACAGATGGGCACACTCATCAGAAGATGCACCAAGTGGGACAAGATGAATCGACCATCGATGCAACAAGTTTTGGATACTTTATTGCAGAGATTGAAGATTAATGTGTAGAGGTACAAGTCTAGTACAACCATATAAGTCAATATTACAATTGTACAAGACCCTCAATTTTTGTTGGCCCTTTATACTAGAATATTTTTTATGTATACTGGAAACTTGTTGTTAATGAATATTTTTATCTTTAAAATTTATTTGTAGTTTATACATATATATATATATATATATATATCAACTCCAATAATAACATCATTATTATATATATGGACTCTTATTATTTTTTGATTTGATCTTATCTATTAAAGACAATATGATTTTAACGATATATAAACATTAACAATAAATTGATGAAACAATTTTTCACTTTTAAAAATGATTAAATTTTTACATGTGATATTCTCTAGTTGATATGAACTCTTAGACTTTATTCAAATGGCTACTTTATACATAATTCAATAGAAATAATATTTATCTATTCATATCTCTATAAAAATAATCAAAACAAAGGAAAAAAATAAATAAAAAATAAGCAAAACATAAGCAAAACATAAGCAAAAAAATAGTAAAACAAAAAAGATACATTAGTTTAATAAATATTTTTCTTAAACATCGATCTAAAAAGAAATTAAATTGTTTATGTTTTTTATAGAGTTAATATATATCAATGACAAATTCTTACTTGTACATGGTTGTTTGGAACAACTTTTTAAATTTTTGTTTCATACATATTTTGTTGTAAAACGATTATATGTTGGATTTTCTAATTTTTCTTCTTTTTTATTTAGGGCAAACCATTTAGATAACATACTTTTTTGATGCACAAATATAACAAGAATCACTATCAAATAACCCTTTTTATATGGTTTTGAACAATATAAATAATCTTTAAAAGACATAAGTGAAAAGAATCAATTTTTGATAAGTGAAAAGACGCAATTACAAATAACATTTATTAGATTAAAATTAGAATTCATAAGAAAACACAAATAATAATTTTGAAAAGACGCAACTTATTGAAGTGCAATTGACATTTATTTATATTGTTATTATTAATAGATATAATAAGTTTTATAGTTTTTTTGATCCGTTACTAATATTTTATGGTTTTATGGCTCATATTTTTTTACTTTGTCTGCTCTGACTTTGACTAAGTTAAATTACTCTTGGTTGGTTCGGATTTTTTTTTTTTTAACTGCGAATTCTCCATATATTATAATCAAATTCTGAATTAGGTGGGCTCGAGAGCCAACCATTCCGGGATTAGATCGTAGTTAAAAGCACAAGTTTTTTTTTTTACGCAGTTTAACTGAATTTATAACGGTTCGATTAGGACTAGTTTAGAGATTAAGTATCAAGGTTTATGTTTGACTTTTTTGTGTATAAAAAAAAAAAATGCTAAATGATCGCAAAGCTTTGATTGGGCCTTTCTACGGTGTTGGGCCTGCTACGGATAGTTGAGCTTTGTAAATTAAGAATGAAGAAGTTCCAAAATAATTAGATCCAAAAGCTCTCCCCATGGAGCTTGGTTGTGAAAATGCCAACTGAGATTTCTCCAAAACGCACCCATTGCTGAAGTTTTCCCTGCGTTTCACACAAACATAAGAAATGGTGGAAACATTTACAATGAGAATGCTTTCAGGTGGTTGCTAAGAGTTTTTTTACCTCGTGGTATCAAGTAACCATGAAGCTAAGCCTTTTCTTCTGTTGGAAGGTGAGACCCAGATTGCTCTAATTCCACAAACAGCTGGTTTAGCTTCTTCTTCGCATACAATTGCTCCATCATCTAATCTATCACCTGATTCACCTCGACATCTTTTAGATACTTCTCTTTGCAACACGATGTTCCCAAACTGAATGGAGGTTGAAGGCGAGGAGCTCTCTTTCTTTAACTGTCTTCCATCACCATGAGGAGCTATGAGCTTAAATGCCTCCTTAATTGGTTCTGCAACTAAACATCCCGAGATCCTCTGAGAGGTAACGAGTAGGTAAACCTACACATAACAAGATAGTTCTTGAAACAACTGAGAAAGTAACTAGAGGCTCCATCCAGAATCTATCAGAATAAGTCAATGCCGTGCTCTTTGGCTAATAAGTGAAACAAGTATTCCCTACAAGTTTTGTGTCAGATCCAAGTTGGCTCAAAGTAGTAGACATTAAGTACCAGTAATCACGTATGAGCTATGCAATTTATCCGTAAATGTTTGTTAAGACGTGGATACAGACTCATACCTTACAATGTTGATGAACAATCCAATCCTCACCTAGCTCAACCTCCATCATTCTCACAACCTCTTGCACCTGCAGTTATACCCCGTTAAAACCTCTAAATGAAGAATCGGTGTACCATAAAGCAGCGCAACTTAAGTTTTGAGTTAAAAAAAAACAAACCTTGTTTCTGTGTGCAGGAGAATCATTTTCCAGTACCATAACAATGCGGTTCTTGTTGAACAAAGGCGATGTGAAAGCTCTCTCGTTCTGCCAACCCTGAGAACGATTCAAAACCCCCCACACTTTATCAAACAGCCTCTACAACAATCAAAGAAACATATATCTGCAGCATTTACGGTCACAGGCATCCTAACCTTAAAAGGGATTCCATGCATATAGTTCTTGTGAAAACTTTGATGGTTCTTCTCATCTAATTCATCTCCAGGAGCATACGTAGCTCCACACTCTGCGCAATTTCTGAGAAGAAAATCAGACTGGCCTAACTCCAAGTGGAATTGGGTATAATTGCGCTTCTTGTTGAGGTTTTTGGATCCATAAGAAGATCCTTTCCTCGGTGGCTTCTCAACACATTCCTTAAGCAATTCACTTCTGAATACCCAAAGCGTAACCATGGATTAAAGTTTTGCCTTAAGAAGAACATTTTACACATAAATCAAAAGGGATTTAAACAGAAACGCAATCGTAAATTGCTGCAAGATGAAATCCAATCTCTTGCCTTAAGAAAACACACAAATTAGGAGATTGCCCAATTGATCATAACTGGGAATTTTTTTCCCCATCGCTCAGTTTCAATTTTTCCATGAACCTATGAAAGAACTAGACCCTTAATCTGTAGAAAATAAATAAATGAAGAAAATTCGAAGAATATAAAGAGAAGTAAATCCCAAAAGACGATGATTCATATACCTATCGAATATCGCAGATCGACGCTCGTAGGTATTGACGATGACGTTTCGATTTTTCTCCCAGACGGCTAAACCATCGTCTGTGTCTGATGTTACTGAGGCGGCGATGGGAGACGAAGAAGAAGAAGAGGGCTTGAAGAAAGAATTGATTTTTGCTTGCATTTCTTAGAGAATTGAAATTTGTTCTTAGGTTTGTTTTGCCCTTCCTCTTCTTCTGCGATTTTGGCGCCACGGGATTTTTCTTTTTTTTTGATAAATTAATTTTGGCGCCACGGGAAAATCTTTACCAAATAATTTAATCGAATAGATAAAAGAAATTAAATTAGACCACAAAAGATTAAATTTTGTATGCATACTATGCATATTCGAAAATTGACTTTTTACTACCGGTTAAGATTTTTTTTTCTGTCGTCGATTGATATATTTTTAAACGAGGGAGTTTAAGAAACTTAAATATCCACACCAGAAAATAACATTGGATAACTGCATAATGGGCCATTTAGTATGAAGGATTTATTGCAACTCCCAAGATAATGGGTCCAGTTTAGATCCCTGGAATAAAGTGCAAAAATACAGTAATAACAAATCTTTTGAGTCCAGATTGTGAAATCAGTGTTGTGCGAACACTACAGCTTCACTGAAGTTTGTGTTTTTTTTGTTGTTGTATAATTACATGTATGTATTATGGTGTATTAAGTTACTGGTAGCATGTATGCACCGAAGATTAAACTGTAATAATCTACGTTTTTCTCCCGATCTACTCCCTGACGACAATTACCTCTTTCCTCTTCAAAAGAGCCACAAAATGGTGAGAATCCGATTCATCATCTGTCGGATAAAACCGAGTTGCTCCATGACAGCACGAAATCCCGAAAAACATTCGGTAAATCTGCATTCAAAGCAACAGTAACGAGGTTTTCCGAATCACACAAAACTACTTCTGTGCTTAATCAATGGCCCAAGATTCCCATGTTTACAGGATCATAAGTAAGAAATTAAAGTCGATGAGAATATCCTACCTTGCACGACTTGCATGGCGAGTGTGGGAATATCTACTTCTTCTTCAACCAATCTATATACGTCCGCAAGCTGAAGGAACAAAAAGTAAAGTTACGACTTCAGCTCTAGAGTCCCAATTGTCAACGGGACGATAACTGCTAGTCTTCTGCTACAGATATAACTCTGGGGATGTTTTAATGTGCAAACCTCTTCTACATGAAGCTTTGAGTCCTCTGTGAGCGCAAGAATAAGTTTCCTGCGGATGCCTTCATCGAGGAGGAAAAGCCGAGCTCCATCCTTAATGGTATCTGTCAAGTCAAGCTTACTCTCCCTGAAAATATCATGCGTAATACATTGGCTTAACAATTTAAGACCGATTGAGATTTGGGAACAATGCTTTTATAAAATTCGGTTACTTACACACTCTTAACTCGTAGAGCAGGGTTGCTACTCATTTGGCCGACGTTTTCCTTTGCAAGTGATATGAGGTTTTCCAGCCTTTTCCATTGGAAAACACCGTCTTTGAATAGAACCTGAAAAGGCGGTGGCAACAAGATCTCTGATTTTCAGCTGATGCGGATGACAAGTCGACATTCCATTTTGGAGATGACATCAGAATTATCAGCTAACCTGTATCAAGCGTTCTCGAAGTGCAGGATCTGGATCCGTTAGGAGACGCTTTGCTACATATGGATAAGCAACCTAGGAAAGGGAAATGTCAGTGAACATATAGCTAGTATCCGCTCACTTCAGGATTTCTGTGTGCTAACCCTATAATTGAAGAGAAGAATCAAAATGCGACTTCACCTCAAGAAATTTAAAATCAGGCTTCAGCGTGAAACATATACCCTCCTGTGTGAGCAGAGAACGAATAACAAGAGAGAACCGCTCCGGGATACGGATGGGAAAGTCGTACACAAGCTTGTTGAATTGGCCTGCGAAAAAAACATGACAACCATTCTCTCAGATGTACGAGGAAACCAATTTATCTTGTATGGATGCGCATGAAAGAGTACATACCTGTAACACTTCGGAAATTGAAATCTGCAAGTCCTTTTCCCGCAGAGTTCTGCCAGATGGCTTCTAAAGCTGGAACGATAGGAGAAACATCGGTACCTTTGGCCAAGAATCCGAGCCTAGTGAAATCATTTGCCATCTCCCCATAGTCCTCATTAACCGCATGGACAACAGCATCAATTAAAATTTGCTTGTTTTGCTGAGAAAGAAAGGTTTTAGTTAAGAGTATGAGTGAATAGGTCTATATATACAGATGTCAGAATCACTACGGGGAAGCAGACAAGTTAGTTTGGTTACTAGATCTTTAAGGACCATCAAACTCAAATTACCTGACTCAGTACAGCAACATTCCCAAAGTCCACATAAGCAATACGCCCGTCCTGCATTGCAAAGATATTTCCAGGATGTGGATCTCCATGAAACAATCCAAATTCTAACAGCTGTCTTAGAGCAGCACTCACGCCAACAGTCAAGAATCCATTTAAATCAATTCCCGCATCCTTGATGGCCTGAATACAATTAGTAAGAGTCAGTACTCAGATCGTACTTTATTTATGACTTTTTAGGAGGGTATAAAAGAATTTATATTGGGTTGGTCCCTATTTGAAAGTCATACCTGTGGGTCAGTGCAACGAATACCATCAATCCACTCCATTACCAGAACCCGCGGACCACAAAGATTCTTGTATACTCCAGGAATTTTAACAGTGGGGTCATCTTTGAAGTTCTCCAGAAAGTCTTCAATGTTCCTAGCTTCCTGTATGCAAGAACTTATGGTTAACCGGGGTTATAGAAAGACTTATTATTTCAGAACATTTATAATTAAAAAAACGCATAGAGTCAAATTGAAAATTATATGAGATACCAAGGTGTAGTCAAGCTCCTCCAAAAGTTTTTCTCCAAATTCATCAACTATTAGCTCTGCGTTGCAACCCAGTTTCTGTATACTGAAGCCGTTTAAGAATGAGGCAAGGGTCCGGAAAAGAAAGAGATCCCGGTAAATTATGGGCTCTATCTGTGGTCTCTGCACCTGCATATACATAAAAATAAAATGTCAAACTGAAACTGTTACGCCCAAATATCACAATTTTCGAAGAAGATCAACTCTGGAGCTACAGTAAAAAAAATTCCACCTTGATAGCAACATCCTCTCCGGTGGCACGTAGAGTAGCTCGATAAACTTGGCCCAAGCTTGCAGCCGCTATTGTTTGTGAAGAAATCTTGCTAAACAAGGCCTCAAGAGGTTGGCCTAACTCTTCCTCAATGATTTGGAAAGCAACCTAGAAAGTCCTCCACAACTTAGCTTCATCACACGAAGGCAAATGATAACAAGAAAAACATCTTGCTCAACAATTTCCCCAAAAAAGATAAGAATTTAACCTCGTTTGGGAATGGAGGAACATCATCTTGTAGTATGCAAAGCTCGTTCATGTAGTCTTCACGGATGATATCAGGTCTATTTGCCAGAACCTGCCCACCACATGTAATAGATATTAGAGAAGATAACTCCGAGAACCCGGTTAATGCCATTACTAACAAATTCACAGCAAAAACATGGATCCACCACATACCTGTCCAGCTTTGATAAATGAAGGCCCCAAGTTGCACAACAGGTTCCTAAGCTGCCTAGCACGGAACGGGACAACTTCCTCATCCCTTCCAACCAAAAAATCATACATTAAGGTAGACCAATACAACCCCAGATTCCAAACAATCTCCACGCCCCTTGAAACAAGAGAGACGACTGCTCCTCTAGATTCCAGCACTTTACTCCTCACCTGATCACCAAACATCAGTAAATACCAATTCAAACAATCAACAAGAAAATTGTGAAAGTAGAACGAATTTAGCTGGGCGCCTGCTAGATTTCCTTTGGCTTACGGCAAAAAAATTCAGTGAAATTTCACCTGAACACAAACATATCGATTCGTTCTAAGACACTACCAAGCAAATCCAAGAAGATGAACAATTTCAACCAGCTCAAATTAGTGATTCAACAGACTTTTAACAGAGATAAACAATGAAATTAACTGAGACAAACGCGTGGATCGAACTAGAAACGAAAACAAAATTTCAGAGGCAATCATACAGTCTCCGGAGAATACTTTCGGAATGGCACGCAAACGCCTCGCTCGATATCCAGCTGCTCCAGCGCGGTGCTCGATTTCCCTACTCGCAGACCTCTCTCCGCCCCACTCATCGCCGTTGTCATTATCGCGGCGTCCTTAGAATTCTTACCACCAATCGCCGCGTTTCTAGTGGAAACATCCGTCGCCGTCGCGTTAACGGAAAAGCTAGAAGTCCTCACAGCCGAGAACGTCCTGCCCCGCCGCAAAGGAGCATCTCTCCGATCAAATACAGCGCGGTTTTTGCTCCGAAGGCTCTGATTAAGGAAGGAATTAGAGTTTACCAAACTATTCCAGTGGATCGACTCCATGGATCAGCAGCGAAGCGATGTCCGGAGAAAGAAGAACGAACAGTGGATACGTAACCGTTGGAGGAAAATGAAAAAAAAAAAAAAATTATTTCTCAATAAACTCTATTACCGAGAATGGAATAATCGAGTGCCAACCACAAAAGATAATTATTTAGTTTTTTTTTTTTTTTTTTTTCCCATAAACAAGAACTTTATCACCTCACGTTTCAAAAAGCCCACAACAAATGTAATCTCTAGCAAAACGACCCCATAGCTTTTTTTTTCTTTTCTTTGTATATCCCATAGTTTCTTTTTGGTGGCATGTCTTAGAACGGCAGTCTGGACTTTGGACCGTGTGGTAATTACAAGAATATTATGTATACATTTGTTTTTATGTAATAGTAATACTATACATATACTTGTCTCATTATATAGGGTGCCGTTGTAATATATTCTAATTCACATATACTTTTTTTTTATAACATTATATCTTATTAACGATAAGTACAACAAAATCTAGAAATATACAAATGGAGTTAAGACGCCAAGCAGAGAAGCTGCGATGGAGAAAGTGTTGTGTGGCTACGAAAGATGCGACGTTTTGGCAACTAATTATAACACAGATATTAAAAAATAAAATAACAACACATATTCGTAGTGTGTGGCATGAAATGAATGATTTATCCCTATATAATCAAACCAATGTTAAAAGTTGGCCCCAAAAAAAAATCAATGTTCAAATTTTTCGATCGGTAAACAGTTTAAAAGTAATGAAAAATATTTAGTAATTTTAACATGACATCATCAGGTTTCGTAGTCCATTCGTTATAGCATATCCCACTACAAAGTGTGGCATCTTAGGCAATTACCTCCAATAGCCTAAACGTACGGTCATGGGAATCTCTCGGTCAACAGTTACTTTGCTTCCATTCATGAGTTCTTTTAAATGGCTAACTCTTCTGAGTTACACTTGTTAATGTTTATTTTGGTTGGTTTAATAAAGCATATTCGTTATAACAAAACAAACAAAAAGTGTGCCATCTGAAACTGATTGTATGTTATGGATGCATAATTCTGAAGTTTAATCAGGGACTCTGTGTCGTCCCAGTGATTGCAAATTAAAGCTAAATGAAGCTTCATAGTCAGAATATGAGAAACCGAGTCTCATCATTCAATAATGTTTGATATTGCTTTTAGGTTAGATATTGTTTGCATCTACATTCCTATATATATATATATATATACACGTTAATTGAACCCATTACTTTAAGCATTTGCATTTTCTTAGGTTCACCAATGACTTGATTCATAGTTTCCAAATATAATCTTTACTTTGCTTCGAAAAATGTTTCCTTATCCAAATTCAACAAGATGCTTTATCATTAGGACATTAGAAGTTGGTATCACAAACATTAGCGTCTTGTGTAAGAAAATGTTATGATTTTGTCTGGACAAGTCGAGCATTTCTCTTATTTCTTAGTTGAACTCCCTTGTCCCTTGCAAGGGTCGACCGACACGATCTCTATCGGTTAAGACTCGAAGGACCACTCTAATGTGAACATCAATATGGTCATCGATTGTAGCCCAAGTCTAAATCACGTCTTTACGAATATTGTTCTTTTGTCTTTACTAATACTAAATGCTTAGGACAACTTAGAAAGATGTGGTCAAAAAAAAAAAAAATGTTTGGTTAATATATACATTTTTAAATGGTAAAAATATTCATCTTTTCAAGCTCTGGTTTCTTCTTAATTTGTTTCTAAGCTCAAAAGAAAAGAAGCATTTATTGTAAAAACTGGTTTTTTTTTGTTTGAAATTTAACATTCAATTAAAAAAAAAATATTCATCTTTTTCACATATTATATATATATATATAAGATAATATAATTAATGTCAATTTTCTATGATTGCCAATTATATAGGTCACATTAAATATTTTATTTTATTCACACAAACACAAATGGTATTCCAAAAACTAGATATATATATAAAGAAGGTAATTTCTACTATGGATTCCAAATGGGAAACATACTTTTAGAGAGTAGTAGAACAAGTCGCCCAAAATAAGTGAAATAAATGATGATTGTGCACTAAGTTTAGTGTGAAAAAGTTAATTCGGTTAAAATGTTGAATAGTATAATGAATAAGCTAATATTGGCTACTTTTCTTTACCAACTAGAATAAACAAAACAGTTAAGTTAAGTTAAAAAAAAATAATAATAATAAGATCAGGCATACAGATTTACATATACAAGTTTGTTATAAAAAAAAAAATACAATGCAGCGTTTCAGAATTAAAAGAAATCAAAGGTTTAAGTTTTTTGATAACCAAATCATGGAAAAGCAAATCTCGTTTGTAAGAGAAACTAACTTGTATGATCAGTTCAATTGGGTTAATGTAGCTGTGTAGAGAGATTTGGGATCAAAACTGTAAACTCTCATATGCAATAATACAAATAGCGATTTTGGAGCGTGAGATGTTCAAAAGAAAGAAAAAAAGAGATATTAAAAAAAATCTTTAGCATGAACCTACTTATCCAATGAGAAATCAAGCGGTCCAGCATCTTAGGCCCATAATATTATTAGTACAAGAAACTGTAAATAATACCAAAATCATACAAACTATTATATATTTTCAAAAACAAAAAAAAGGTCCCGAATTTAACAGTGTGAGGAGAAAAGGATAGATGTGCGAATTTATTTGGGAGAAGAAAGAAAGTTTTGTTCGACATCGATAAGGAAGGAAGTGACAAAGTGGGGGAAATGGGCAATGGGGAATCGACACGTGCCCAGATTCCAAGTAAAGGCTAGATATCACGTGTGCCCATCATACTAATCTGTGACAAAGTGGGAAATGGGCAATGGGGAACCGACACCTGTCCAAGTTCGATAGAAAAGTATGAGAGGTCACGTGCGCCCATCATTTTATCCGTTTTCTTCCCAAACCATTGGGGGCCCTTCTCTAATTGGACATCTTTTGACTTTCCTTCTTTAGATTTTGTCGTACCTGTGTTTACCATTGTATTTCAGAGTATGTATGTATCATCTACATACAAAATCTATGAATTTAATATGTATCTATTGATTTTTTCTTGGAAAGACGTTATGAAAAAGTTGAATAATCAGAGAAACCAATTTTCTCAAATCGTTAATTTCCCATGTAACTTTGTCTACAAAGTTTTAGCTTGAGTTTTTTTTTTATCATGCTTAAGCAACTGAAGTTAGCGTCATTGATTTAGCAGCAAAAGCAACAACAAAAAATAAAAATAAAAAAAAAATACAGGTAATATCATAGAGCACGTATTTGGTTGTTCATATACATACGTACAATCACTTGATTCACTTCACTTTTACCAATCAATCCAAAATGGTTTAATAACCAAAATACGTGTTCATGGAATAGGATTTAATCCCGTATATATATATACAAAAGTAATTTTGATTAAAAACTCAGTAGTTAATTTGATTTTGACAGACCAATATGTCATATAAGTATATTTTAATATTTATGCCCTTTTCAAAAAAAAGAAAGTATATTTGATTTGTTTACTTATATTCCACGCATACATCATATTATTTGAATGCAGATCACATATAACAATCAACTGTGATATGTTCTTATTTAACCCCAAAAAAAAAATTGTTAAGTTCTTTAAATTACTACATCATCTTTGAGAGAACTTGAAAACATGATACCAGTTCATTAAAATCACAAAATGAAACAAGTTATTAAAATGGCTCTAACTTGAGACCACCGCAAATCAACCAACACAAAACACAAACAAAATAAAACAAACCCCCAACAGCAAATAAAACAAAGCAAAAAACTGCAAATATATACATGATAGATATATCAGCGAGGATGATAGGAGAATCAAATTGAACCAGTTTTAGTTTTGACGATCGGTTACTACATGTCTCGGACATGGAAGACGTTAGGATTCTTGACGACGATATCATACATATGAATAGAGTTAAACTTGGAGAAGTCGCGAGGCAGAGAGATGAGATCGATCGATGTTCTTTTGTGAAATTGGAGGAGATGATCGGCGTTGTCTCCACAGTAGTACCTCTCCCATCCAAGACCCTTCAAGATTCTCTCAAGTGATCCGTACGAAGAGACAACTTCGCTGGTCGGAAGATGGACAAGAATCTTCCTCCTCATCCTCTGTTGCTGGCTACCACCGGAGGAGGAAGAATCCGACGAATCTCCGGCGGATTGGTTATAAGGATTCTCCACCAGCCTCATCACTCCGTTCTTGTTGAACACCCACACACCAGACATTGTGATGATGGTATATTAAGTTTACGAACTAGGGTTTATTAGGGCTTTGTGTGTGGATTTTTTCTATGATTTCTCTTCGCAATGAGATTGTTAATTTTGGTGAGGAGAAGCAAACGATGTAGAGGGTTATATATATGTTAGTAAAGAGGTGTAAAGATACTGAGAAATATATTATGATTATATATTAATTTATTTATATATATAATTCCAGAATTCTCGAGAGGGACGAATCTTATCTATCAATCTTCCACCATTCTATATATCATATTTGGACACAAAAGAATAACTCAAATTCCATTAAATCAAAGCTATTGTGTTCTTATTCGAAACCAGATGTAGTTAAATAATATTAAGTTTAAAAAAAAAAACATTATTTTGATCGTCATATTTGCGACGTCAGAAATAACGTCGTCTCTTTTCTATGGAGGTTAATTGAAAGACTGTTTATACTTGATTTCGATATGCAAGAAGATAAAAAAATCAAAATTAGTATTCCAAAATTATTTAATTTGCGTGTTAGAATATTAGGAAATAATGGGTCCGCGTACCAGAGATGAGGTATTAGTTTTCTTTTTTTGAATCTCTCCCTCTTCTTCTTCTTCTTTTTTTTTTCTTTTTTTACAAAGTCTTTTTCTTCCTCTTCCTTTTTCCCAGTTCTAATTTTTTTTTTTTGCGTGTGTGGGGTTAAATTCCTTATTTTCTTTATGTCGAAGAATCTTTGGTAGGATTTAAAAAAATTTAGATTCTTGTCGTAATATTAATATATATATATATATATGGAATTCAGATACGGCAAGACTTCTTCAAGTTTGCATGAGCTCAACTTGACATAATCGGTTAGTTAAGATCCAACTTATTTTTTAACGGTTATTAATAAATAAATATACTAATTATAAAAAAACTTATTTTTTCGTAACCAAAAGATCGTGCTACTTACAATATATTTATAATTTTTGAGGTTATAGAAAAATATGAAAGTATAAACTAAAATAATAGATTTGTGTATCTATATCACAAATAAATGTTTTTAGATCGGTTTGATTTTAAATGCGTTCTGGAGATTTTTCGTTTTCTAGGAAGCAAGTCTCATATAAAAAAGTACACGATGTTATAGCTACGGAAAACATAATAGTAGGATGCTTTTCAATAACTCTCCAATGCTTAAGTCAGAAAACATTATAAAAAGATCACGTAATGACTCTGATCAAATAACAAGTTAAATGAACTTGTAAAAAGTTAAATGATTCACTTTAAAGAAAAAACTAAAACATTGTAATTTTAATTTCTCATAAAACAAATTATTGTTTTTCTGTTTTCAGTTTGATTCAGCTATATTTTCAGTTTTGAAAAAAAAAATTGTTGTCATTTTTTTAATTATTCCTTTTTTTTGGTCAAGTAAAAGTAACGCTTCTAAAATTCAATTTTTGTTCTTTAGAGACATGTAACACATATCAGCGGAAGGCGTTACGGTCACGTGGTGTCACGTGGATTATAATGGTCCTTACCCTCCTTTAGTCGAGACAATTAAGTTATTAAATTAAATTAAATTAAGGTCATGTCATACGAAATTCTTCTACCTTTTTTTTTGAGCAAGGGTTAGAAATTCTTCTACCTTATTCCTCAAGGCTCGAGCTATGCGTTTTTCCCTCTTTTACATTTTTACTTGTTTTATAACAAATTTCACATCGGAGAAAAGATGGGAAATAATTTAATATACAGAATATATATAGTTTGTTTTATTGTTTATTATCAACTATTAATTGATCACGATATGTGTGTGTATGTGTTCCTCACTTTGGATAATGGCAGAAATTGATTTTGTGATAATAGATTAGTATAGAACTTGGATAAGAGTAATTTCTTTAACAATCAAAAGATTGAAAAATCCTGAAAGTAATTTATTTCCCATATATATATATTTTCCCTGTTCAGTTATTTCTTCTATCGTTATAGATCCTTTGGTCCTCGCTCACATACGCAGTGTGATAATGACTAGCTTCAACATCATCATATTCTCTTTTTAGAGAGAGAGAGAAGGGTCTAGTATATATAGCAATAATTCGTAATAATGCAGTATTCTATATTTTTATTTTTACAAATTTGTGTAAAGATGGACAAAAAGTACGAACAAAGCAAAAATGAAAGAGAAAAGAGAGACATTGATGAGGAAATAAGGGAAGTGGGAGCGAAGGCCCTCGTGGGAGATGATGCGAAGCCACACTCACTCACTCACTCAATACACACACAACACAAACCACAAAGTTTTAGTCCTTTTGTTCCTCTTTTTACTTACCGTTTAGGTCCATCCTAAGTTGACATCTATGTCTATGTTATATACTCCATGACGTTGCTCGTGCAGTTTGTGATTATATATTTCTATTATAATATTTGAAGATACATGAATTTAATAAGGAATATATAGGCTTTAAAAACTGTTGGTGGTAAATCATTTTTTGCTAATCTAACGATCATTTTTGCGACCGATTTTGAGGTAGAAACTAGGCGATATATAATCTATTTATCATTTATCTCATTACTAAGAAATAAGTGTTAAAAGATTCTATCAAACCAATTATATCAAACTATTTTAGTGATATAATATTAATATCAACAAAATTAACTATGAACTAATTTTGTGTGCGGCGGAATATCCATCACACTTATTTATTTGTGATCATTTAGCAATGGAATTAATTTCTGCCCTAGAACTAATTGTCTTGAAAACGTTCTACACTACATTTCACAATATCGTAGCAAGAAACTATTTTCACAAACTAACCATGGTTACATGGTATAACAACAAAAAGTTTGAGCAGTCTTCGGTTATACTAAAATCCATTGTATATATGTGTGGTTTAACAAAAAAAAGTTTATTTATGCTTTAATGTGAAAAAGGTTACAGCCCATCTCAGCCTAACCCAAACCACACCAAGTTGAGTGTTTTGCCGGTATATATGGATTCTCACGGGGTGTCATATCGATGACCCATTCCACCAAAATGTGACGTTCATGGACCATACATGATCAATATTCAATACAAAAATGGCACCCATAGTTGTATTGATATCAATTATTCTTATGCATCTATCCGTTTATCGTTTGCTTTGTTCTTGTAGTGTCAACATCATAAAGGTAAAATCTAAAAAACCAAAATAGAAACTAGCTATAAGTAAAATTTTGAAATTATTCTCTTTGAGTTTGATTATTTATAATATATCGTTTCTAGAGGCTTCCGAGATACACTTTCCAAAGATTNCAAAGTTTTAGTCCTTTTGTTCCTCTTTTTACTTACCGTTTAGGTCCATCCTAAGTTGACATCTATGTCTATGTTATATACTCCATGACGTTGCTCGTGCAGTTTGTGATTATATTTTTTTTTACAATATTTGAAGATACATGAATTTAATAAGGAATATATAGGTTTTAAAAACTGTTGGTGGTAATTCATTTTTTGCTAATCTAACGATCATTTTTGCGACCGATTTTGAGGTAGAAATTAGGCGATATATAATCTATTTATCATTTATTTCATTACTAAGAAATAAGTGTTCAAAGATTCTATCAAACCAATTCTATCAAACTATTTTAGTGATATAATATTAATATCAACAAAATTAACTATGAACTAACTTTGTGTGCGGCGGAATATCCATCACACTTATTTATTTGTGATCATTTAGCAATGGAATTAATTTATGCCCTAGAACTAATTGTCTTGAAAACGTTCTACACTTTGCGATACATTTCACAATATCGTAGCAAGAAACTATTTTCACAAACTAACCATGGTATAACAACAAAAAGTTTGAGCAGTCTTCGGTTATTCTAAAATCCATTGTACTATATGTGTGGTTTAACAAAAAAAGTTTATTTATGCTTTAATGTGAAAAAAGGTTACAGCCCATCTCAGCCTAACCCAAACCACACCAAGTTGAGTGTTTTGCCGGTATATATGGATTCTCACGGGATCTCATATCGATGACCCATTCCACCAAAATGTGACGTTCATGGACCATACATGATCAATATTCAATACAAAAATGGCACCCATAGTTGTATTGATATCAATTATTCTTAAGCATCATAAAGGTAAAATCTACAAAACCAAAATAGAAACTAGCTATAAGTAAAATTTTGAAATTATTCTCTTTGAGTTTGATTATTTATAATATATCGTTTCTAGAGGCTTCCGAGATACACTTTCCAAAGAATATTCTCGTCTTCATGTGTTCACATAAGCTAACCCACCTAAATTCAGCCATAAAGTTTGCATCACATTTTTTTATATACTGTATGTAGTGTTTAATTACTTTCGCTAGACGTCAGGAATTGTTAAGTGTTTTTTAGGGGGTGTTATTGGTTCTTGTATTTTAATGGATTTGGAAATCCAAACCAAATCCAGTGTTATTGGTTCTATAATTTTAAAATTCATATTAAAATCCAGTGTTATTGGTTCTATGATTTTAAAATATATAGTGAAATCTAGTGTTATTGGTTCTATGATTTTAAAATCCAAGTATTATAAAGATTTGAGTTTTTATTGGATTTGAATGGATTTAGAAGTATTTTCATGACTAAAATACAAATACTCAAATCCAAGATTTAACCTTGTTATTTGGTTGGATTTGAGTATTTTCTAAATCCAAAGAGGATTTCAAAATCCATTAAAATATAAGAACCAATAACCCCACCTTAATTTTTTTTTTTTTTTTGGAAAGGGCCTAGTTGTTTAGTGTTTTAGCGTTAACTGATTCTATTTCTGCAATCCAGGGGACCGTAGCGTCATTCTTGAACGTTTTGTTAATTGATTTTGTATATCATTATATATATATTTTTCTCATATTAAATTGTCTTCATTTAAACATATATACTTCTGAGATTATTTTTGCAGTAACTCACCTATCTTAGAATTATTCTAAATCAAACATGTTTATATGCAAAGCTTCTCGGAAAACCCTTTTAAAAAAAAAAAAACCAGGTTGGCAAAATATGTTGTGTATCTTCACAAATATGTTCCATATCATCATTATTTCATCATTTTAAGGTATTTTGTCTTTCCCAGAAGTTAGTTCAAGGAAAAATTCACACACACATCATAGATTGGAGAAGTAAGTAGGTGTAAAAATATCAACTTAATTAATTTGATGACGTTGGTGAGTGGTCTTATTTAAGTAAAACGATTAAATTATGAGTTAAGAAGCTTTAATTTCGTAATGGTTCAAGTCAGAAATTTTATTTTATATATTCGTATTTGTATTTACACGTAAAATACAATAGTTTAGATTTCATTTATCAGACATCGTTTGGAATTATATATAAAAAAAAAACACAAACGACAAAAAGAAGATATCATTTTTTGTTCCGTATATGCATTGTTTTTTTTTCCGAAGATAATGTAAACATTAACGCAATATTCTCTTTTTTATAACAACCAGATTTGTAATCGTTTATTAGGAGCCTTAAAACATGTCATCATTTTAAGAACGTACGTGACCATTTTTTCTCTTCCAAGTTGTAATGTGAATATATAACGTGTCTTTCGTTAATTGAGTTGTTTTATAAACAATCATATCACAAAGCTGATTGTATTTCTTTGCAAATTATTTTATTTTAGAATGTTCAATTTTTTTTCTTCTCATACTCGCAATTCTTATCCTCTTTCATGTGAAAAAAAAAATCTCTTATCGTATGCGTACCATACTATATATAAAGTAATTAACTTAACTTTAATTCGCATTAAAAAACTGTTATAGAATTCAGTTCACAGACGCATGCACATATATACATATAGATATATAGCTTTAGTGGTATTCTTATTATAAAAGATATGCTTGAGTAGCCAATGAAGGAGCAATTGGTGCCAGGTCACTTACAACTTAGAAAAATTCTCTCAAGAAAATGACATCTCGTTCTAATTTTAGATCCCTAACATACTAGTAATAGTATTTATATTTTATTTTTATTATTATACTACACAACGAATTTGATTCGAAACTAGTGATGAATCACTATATCAGGATCTAGTTTTCTCTTACTGATATTTTATAAATTATATTTTCGGTTTTTTTTAAAACATTTCTGTACTATTTGATGATTATTAAAAATAATTAGTAATTTAGTATAGCCGTGTGGCCCTTTTATGGGTTCAATCTCGCTTTAAATCCCGATTAATTTAGAAGACTTATTTGTCGCTACTTTATTATTTTATAGCATCATTTGTTTTTTAGAAAATATTTAATGATTATTAATAATAATTAGTAATTTAGTACTATTTGTACTATTTGATGATTATTAATAATAATTACTCCCTCTGTTTCACAAAGAGTGTCATTTTGACACTTTTCACACAAATTAAGAAATTTGATAAAAAGTCTCTTCTATCCCTAATAAATTCATTAAACAACTTTCTCTTTCTAATTAATACATTAAAACAATAGGGTTAAAACTGGATTTTCTTTAAAATTTTGCATTGAAAATATAAAACGACACTCTTTGTGAAACAAAAATTAAATCCTAAAACGACACTCTTTGTGAAACGGAGGGAGTAGTAATTTAGTATAGCCGTGTGGCCATTTTATGGGTTCAATCTCGCTTTAAATTATCCCAATTAATTTAGAGGACTTACTTGTCGTTACTTTGTTATTTCATAGCATCATTTGTTCTTTAGAAAATATCTTAATTCTATAACATTAATACAATTTAATTGGGTTCAAAAAAGGGTAGCTACAACATATCAAATTCAAATCCCTAACGGGAGATTGAACGAGAATTTTATAATGCACATTCAGATCAATTATATAAGGAGGAGAGTGGTCTGGGACTTCGACTCCTTTCCGATGTTAATTTAGTTTGTAACCTGAAACTGATATGGCGCATTTTATTGACAAAAGACTCAAACGTACTTAATTCAGCAGGACTCTTTCTAGTCAGTTCGGTTTAAACAGAATACGGGCTCTTGGATGTGGCGGAAGCTACTTAAGCAGAGAGAGCTCGCTCAGTCGTTTCATATCATTGAGGTGAAAAGTGGAGAGACTACATCTTTTTGGTATGATATTTGGATTTCATTGGGAAGGCCGATTGATCTCACAGGTGCGAGGGGAGTTATTGATCTTGGAATCTCGATCAATGCCACTGTTGCATCAATTTTTGATAATCACAGACATCGTAGGCACATGAATGATACTCTCAACTCCATCGAGACAGTCATTCATGACCAGAAACTTCAAAGAACCATTGGCGTTATGGATAGAAATCTCTGGCGTCGGAAAAATGGCTTATTCAGCGCAAATTTTAGGGCTACCGACGTCTGGGAGCAGATTCGACAAGTGAAACAGTCGAACTTTTGGCATGCTGGAGTTTGGTTTTAACATGCTACCCCCAAATTCTCATTCACTACATGGCTCGCAATCCACAACCGGTTGATGACGGGGGAGAGAATATTACAATGGAATGTTCATGCTATGGGAAATTGCGTTTTATGTGCGAATGAGACGGAGTCGAGAGACCATCTATTCTTCTCGTGCGTATATACCAATCAGATATGGGAGTCCTTGACTCATGGCTTGCTTCTTCACAAGTATGTTTCAAACTGGGATTCTATAGTTCAGCTCCTCTCGGTATTCAATGAGCCGCAAATAGATGCTTTTCTATTTCGGTATGTTCTCCAAACAACAATCACCTTCCAAAGGAGAGGAATAGCAGGATACATGATGAAACCCCCTCACCTATGAATCGGATAACCCTACTCATTGACAAAGCTGTTCGGGATAAAATCTCTTCGATCCGACGACATGATGCAAGATACGAAGGAGCTTTCGTCAAATGGTTTTCGACTCGTGGGTAGTTTGTATTAAATCCCCTTTTTGTTAAACAAACTCAAAATTATGTTGCCCTAGATGTAAAACAGATTTTTTTTTGGTTTGAATAAAAATTTAACATTCAGTTCAAAAAAGATAATTCAAGAACCTAAATATATATATATATATATATATATATTTTTTTTTTTGCTAACGTCCTAAATATTTATAATGCTCTATAAAAATATAAATATTCAAACTCGCACAGAATAATACTAAACATATTTGCCCTATATCTAAATCAAGATAATTGACTTAATGGAGTATATGTTTCTACGGATTATATATATATATATATATATATATTTACATGTGTGATATCAGTTAAATTATACAGTAATAATGATGATTTATAGCTCAACCGGTGATATGAAAGTAAAAACATTAACACAGATATAAGTTCGAGTTCCACTGCCACTATAAGTAGCATGACGCATCACGTTGAGATTAAGGTCAAATAAGCCCAAATTTCTTAATTATTGAAAATAAGTACACGCTAATGAATACCACATATTTTGTAGCTCACGGTGTGAAAATATTATTAACGCCTCAGTTAATTATAAGATGTTGTATTCGTAAGTTAACAAAGAGAATATGAACTCCGAGTTGCCAATTCGAATAATTGGTACAAAGCCGAAACTTTAAAATATTCGTGTGTATATATATATTATGTGTGTGTGTGTAAAAGACCATCTAGTTAGAACGTACAGAGAACATATAGGTTCGACAAATAAAACGTGTTATTCAGAATACTAAAGAATAGAATAGATTCTAAGTTTTTTGGATGATAATATACCTAAGTGGCTAATTATACATATTTACGCCATTAACCTTTGACATAATCCATCAATTAATTGATTCTTTTTGTTCAACCAGTTAATTATTTTTTAACGAATTATATTGTGAACATATCAATTGGCATTCATTCATTACTTGGCGTTTTTCACGGGGCATTAGCAAGTTTTAAATTATAAATTTAATTACTTCCTACTTTTATTTGAAGTATTTTTCCTTTTTAGAATGCTTATCTCTTATTCGTGGACTTTTCTAATTTATAAATTATAAATCATTTGTGAGCATAAAAACCGGTGCTCAAGAACTAATGATACTATTATACTATTAACGAGTGGATGTGTTGTAAATCTTCGAGCAAAAAAAATAGCAAAATAATGTAAACTTCATCTAAATAAATATACAAGTTAAATCATAAAAATATTTAGTCTCTTTCACAACATAAGATTTTTTTAATTCAAAATATTAGGGGTGGGCAAAAAAACCGTAACCGAAAAAACCAAACCATACTAAACCGAAAAAGTGATATGGTTTGATTATGGTTAAACCTAAAAAACCATTTGATTATCATTTTTTAAAACGTTTCGGTTTAGGTTTGGTTTGGTTAAAAACCTAAAATGGTTTTTTTGGTTTCGGAATATTTTCTTATATCGTTAGTTTAGTTTATGTTCAGATATTATTATCGGTTTAATTATCTTTATAATTTACTAAATCTTAACTCATAAATTTAAAATATAATATTTACAAAAAATATAAACATATAAATAATAAAAAGTTGTAAACCCTAAGACTTGTGGTTTTTTATTTTAGTTTTTGACTTTTATAGACTTGGTTTTATTGATGATTTATATTTATTTCTTATGATTTGGATTCTATTCTTTGAACTTATTGTTTTGTTTCACTCATATCTATTATTAATTTATTATTATTTCTATTTATTGTTTGAATCAAAATTTTCAGTAATAGTATAATTCCGAAAAAACCAAAACCGAACCATACCAAACCGAAAAAAGTTACATATGGTTTTTGATTTTGTAAAACCGAAAAAACCGAAAAACGAAAAAAACCGAACCATACCAAACCGAAATATATATGGTTTTTATATGGTTTCAATTTTTATAAAACCGATAAACCGTAAAACCGAAAAAACCGAACCAAAACCAACCCGAAAACCGAAGTGCCCACCCCTACAAAATATTATAGTTTATAAAATTTCTTTCTAAAGTAAAAATTATCATAAAATTTAATAATGATGTATTAAAAATTGTCAATTTGATTTGTATGGCTTTCCAGTAGATATAATTAAGGTTTTTAAAAATTTATTATACAGGAATATATAAGCATGGAGACAAATGTACCTTTTGATCCTCTAGATATTAAATGATCTGAGTAACAAAATTCTCTAACATTCAACCCACGAAAACACAATTCAACATAATTTTTCTGTTATATAACTAAAAAGAGGAATGAAAACCAAAATCATCTACAAAATTCACCATTAAATAATTTTTCTCAACTTAAAAGTGATGTACCAGTTCAACTACGTACTACCTCGTCATTCAAAGATTACGGGTAAAAGATTTACAACCTGTATTATATGGTCTAGGGCTCGATGAAATTATAAGCTTTAAATGCGATATTTATTTTTCACCCAAAACATAAGCGTCATAAAATCTTTCAGCCACAACATAAATCTTCAAAATGGCACAACCTAATTGGGTATATACACTTCAAGACTTTCGGCCACAACATAAATCTTCAAAATGGCACAACCTAAAAAATACTCCCTCTGTTTTTAATTAAGTGTCGTTTTAGGATATTTCACACAGATTAAGAAAACATTAAATTTTTCTGTTTTGCCCTTCATTAAAACATTATTTTGTTTGATAGGAATAATTAATAAGCTAAAAAAGTAGGGATAAAACAGGAAAATTTATCATAAATCTGCATTGAAATCCGAGAACGACAATTATTTGTAAACAAAAAAACAAGTTTAAAACGACACTTAAATCAAAACGGAGGGAGTAGAAGAGTAGAAGAGTAAACTTCAAAATGGCACAACCTAATTGGGTATATAATTTAGCTTATATACCAAATTAGCCGTCAAATAATCAAATTCTCTAACGGCCAAGTCTTATTACACCCCAAAAATAGAAGAGTAGACTTAGCTCACTAAAGAGACTAGTTCAGATTTAGCACCAAAAACAGAGAGAATCTCTCATTTTCTACAACTTCCTCACTTCTTCTGCATAAATATCAAACCTGTGAAGCCATTGAGGTTTAGCTTCTCACAATAGCAAAGAGACGACACAAGATGGGTCTCAATACCTCCCTTCCTCTCCTCTCCCTCACCCTCTTACTCGTCTTCTCTACGGTCGTTACAGCGGATAACGTCACGCTGGCGTTTGAGAAATACTCCAATTTCAGCACCATGAGTGACCTCTTCATCAAAACCAAGCTCACCGTACCCATCAGCAAATACCAAACCATAACCATACTCGCTGTTAACGACAACGCCATCAGCTCTATCACTAACAGATCCGACATAGAGCTCAAGAACATCCTCATGACACATGTCATTCTTGACTACTACGATGAGCTCAAGCTTAACGGCATGAAGGAGAAGAGCATAATGCTCACCACCTTATACCAAACAACCGGTTTGGGTGAAGAGATGAATGGTTTCCTCAACTGTACCAAATCCAAAGGAAGAATTTACTTTGGATCAGGAGTGAAGGGGTCACCTTTAACCGCAGAGTATGTCAAGACGTTGTACCATAATCCATTTAACCTGTCTATAATCCAGATTAGCATGCCCATTGTGGCTCCTGGACTCAGCTTTGCAATCTTCCCACCTCCACCACCACCAGTTCCTACAGCCCCGGCTCCATCTCCGACGAATGCTGCAATGCCTCCGGGTCCATCTCCAACAAACGCTGCAACCGCTCCAGCTCCTGGACCTGCTGATGAAGACAATGAATCAGATACTGCTGTTCCAAAACCTACACCTGCAACAGAAACACCGGAGGTCGATTCTCCGACCCCTGCTCCAATTGCCGATGCTAAGAAGATGGAAGCTGCTGATAAGGCTAAACCAACTTCTTCTGCTTGCAAGGCTGGTTTAAAGTTTGATGTTGTTCTCTTGCTAGCATTTTTCGCTAGCTTTGCTTGGTTATAAGATGGAATTAGGCGATGTTTTGAACACAATAATGGTAGGTGAGATTCGAAACATTTTTTCTGTATTTTTTAACCAAGAAGAGAGACACGACCGTTGGAAGTGAAACCTAAATGTAGAGGACTTTCTACTCAACATGCATACGAATGCAATTGTGATGTTTGCCCTATCCAACTTAGAACATATAACCAACGCAGATAAATGTTAAAACCCGTGCTTGATCCCAACAACGAAAAAACGCTTCTGCATCGGTTCTGCTTCAAGCAACGAGATGAATAAAACTAGCCTTACAAATAGAGGTTAAATCCCACAAACTACACAGATCAACCAAGCCAATCATGCATAGCAAAACGACGAGACTGCACTTACAGTGCTCATACCGAAACAATAAAAGTGAACCTAACAAATCTGACATTGCTCTAGAAAGTCATCCTACTTGATTAAACTGAGGGCAGGGCAGAAACAAACAACAGATTCGACACAAGAAGAGCCTATTTGCAGTCTGTAGCTGTCTCTCATTTAATTTTCTTTATGATGTCCTCGATGACTTCTTCCATATCAAGTGCCTTCATTGGAGCAAATGGACGTTTCATCTCCTACATAATGAGATAAACATAATCTTCATTACTTTTTTTTCTTCTAAATTAAGATCGAAAGGCAAACAAATTCATAATGTATGCACACAATAACTAACATATATATGTGTCCCTTAAAAACACATTGTAATTCAATTAAAACAAAAAAATTACCATAAAGATTGCTCAATATATTTTCTTATAGTCAAATGGCATATAACATGCCTCTGTTAAATGTAAATGCCGAAAAGCCAACTTATGATACTCGCAAATTTCATTCCTGATGACTTACTTTCAGTAAATATAATATAATTTTCATAATGAATTGATTTTCATTCTCATATGCATATAAAACAAGCTGTGTCAAGAGACTCAATACTGACCATAAACCTTAATCAAACGGAACAATTTATATACAGAAGTGAGACATGCTGGCATTTGTTTTCGAAGTATTAGAATGGAATTTTTACCAAAAGACTGATGAATGTCTTGCCACCTTCCTCCCGGATTTCAAAGCAACCCCGCCTTGGCTGTTGGAGCAAATGAAAAGAGAGAATTAGCCACTGAGAAGGTTTCTTATCAAGCACAATGCGGCAAATACGCTTTAGCACAATGATGCATAGTGAGCATTCATGACAGTATATTCATCTGCGGTAAAAGAATTACCTTTTCAGGATTCATAGTCACCGTGACGCCAGGAACAGCTCCCTCCAGACCTTCCTTCACCTGAATGGCCCTTGTCTTAAAAGCATTGCATTGTTTACTTCAACAACATAACCAAAAAAATCAAAACTTCTGTGAGAAAACAAGACATAAGAACCAGGAGCAACTTCAAATTTCTCTCCAACATGACATTGTAACTAAGATTAAGCAAGACAAGAAAACAAACAGAAACCAAATAGTCAAGACAAGACACAATGCTAGCAAAAACACAAGGACAAAGAAGCCTGCCAACTTCATTTCCTCATCTTACTTTACGAAACCACTTGTCAGCAAAAATTATGCAGAATCAAGAAGAAACCCTAACAATAAGAACATAGAAAACCCTAGTTGCTACACGGAGACAAACGTCTCAACATCCCAGTTCAATAACACCAAAGGTTTAGCCTTTAGCTTCAATTTCAAGGAGAAGACCTAAGATTTACGCTCTTACGACTCCCTCCATTTCTCATGAAACCTAAAGATAACGAGAAATCGAAAATATAATACATATACAGATCTCACCAGTGCTCGATAACAATCTTCGGTTTCGTCGGGTCCTCAACCTCCGCCTCTTCCTCTTCCTTCTCAACTTCCTCAGATGCTTCCTCTTCCTTCTTTGCCTTCTTCGCTCTCTCAGTCTCAATCGCCGGATTCTTCCTCTTTGCCTTCTTCGGCGACGCAAGCTTCACCTGCTTGGTGACGGATCCACCCGCTTTAGCACCGTTTTGACGAGTCGCACTTCGAGTTCGGCGATCCATGCTCCGAGTCACTCTCGACGAAGCCGTCGTCACAGGTTTCGCCTTTTCTGCTCCATCTGCCTTACTCTTCCTCGGCGCCATTGTACGAAACACAACCAGAGAAACAGGGTTTCGCCGAAACAAATCTTCTCCGTTGGTGACCTTAAAACTTCTGAAGATGATAGTCTCTCTCTCTCTCTCTCTATTACCGCTCTTTCTTACTTTGTGTTGATTGGTTTTTCTCTTCACCTTGGAAAAGTAATTCGAATGAACGGTTGGGATTAACCTGAAAGGATTTAAAAAAAGTTTGACCGTTCGATTGACTGAATCGAGCAAGAGCGACGTTGATTATGATTTCAATGTGGTATAGTTGGGCTAGCCCTCGGCATTCCGGAACGAGACGAGAAGATCTGTATCCTGAATTTTTCGTTCCATTTTCAATTCTGTTCAAAAAATTATCTATTTGAAATTATTTATTTTATTTAAATTGGTATGAAAATAATATTGAAAAGAAACGAATTAATAATTTTTAAAAATTTCTCAAACCTAACCTTTACTCAAATTATGCAGTATTTGAGGAAAAAATTTAGTTAGAATCAGTTTCTTATCGGATTCCATACCCATAAATTTTCGTCTTAAATCCTAAAATGTGATGTTGTGCTTCGAAACGCCTTGACGTTTTGCTTCGAAAGGGTATGACTACTTGCCGTTTAAGGTTCGAAAGAGAGATAATCCCAGTTCATTTGTTACCAAATGGTGCCGGTCTCTTACAACTTTTTAGGGAATAATACCGACTTTTGTTGAGTAAACTCTGGCATAAGAGATGCTATATGTACAATATTTTAAAAACTAATTATTAACCTTAAAATATTGTCCAATCCTTTTTGCAGTTTTTTACTTTTTAGTGGATATAACCATCAATCTTGCTTTACAAAAAGAAAGATATATGGTGGTAGTATATCAATATAAAAATGCAAAAAAAATTAACGAAACATTACTGATGAATCGGAGTACAAAGTTGTTAATAATAAGTAATAATATGCTAGGAACTTCTCCACGCTAATGTTTGTTAACCATAAACAAAATAAAAAAACACCAAAGCTGTTCTTGTTCTTGTCTGTGCCAGGCTCAGGCCCAACTTCGAATGACAGTAATATGAATGGTCCGAATATTTGGCACAAGGCAGATGGTAAGAGCTTGGCCAAGACCAAACCGGACAACAGAGAATCGGATATGTCTTTCAAACCAGCGAGGTGTAGTTAGGGAAGAGATACATCAACCGGTCCAGAGTTTCAGGATTAAACTTCCGAGCAAATAGATAACATGGACGTTGCTCCCCTTTCCATAGACACGGCTTTACTGTCGTCACTTTCTGCACAGAGGGGTGGTTATGGATTAGTGACAACAGAAATTTCAAGAATCATGGTAACAACAAGAAGAAGACGACTCAGGGTTTTTACCTTTAAATCGCTTGTGACATGGTAAGCAAGTTGGATTGACTGCATATCAGGTTAAAATCGCAAACTGAGATCGCAGAATAAGAAAAATCTAACCGAGCATTTGGGAAAGAGAAGAACAAGAGGAACCTTGATTTTCCTGAGGAGGTAAGGAGTGATGTCTCTTGCATTGTATAATTTCGGATGCCATTTTCCCTCTGACCAGTCAACATGTGTCACCGACCAGTTTGCTATTCCAACTGGATCAATCATCTGAAAGAAAGAGATCACTAGTGAAGAGATGTTATGATGAGAAAAAAGGGAAATGACTAGTTAAGGCTTAAGGGTAATAAAAAGAAGGATGCAAGCAGGCAGTACACTGACATTGAAAAGAGTTGGGAAATAATGCTCGTCCGCATAGCAGTTGCGTCCTTCCATATTCGGCTGTGAGAAAACGTAAGCCATTAGGGAAAAAAATTGTCACTTGATTTACGCAATCGCTTACGATATGACATCCATTTTACAACTACATCACATCTATACATACATATGTCCCAAATAGGCAGAACAAAAAGATAATGATAGACTGGGAGAAAGAATTATCACCAGATAGAATACTATGACATACTACAAGATACAGTATGGCAAGTTATTATCAATTGAGATGTGAATATGAGCAACCATGAAAACGAAGGCTAGCTTACCCTACAAAATTGCTTGAATTTCGTGTAGTAAAGGTTGTCCGCCATGACGACTATAGCATGTCTCCTCTTCATTGAAAACCACTGGAAAATATGATTATAGAGACGCACATATGAAAAAAATCAAGATAAAATATACTTTAGTGGAAAAGAAATGCAACCATCATTATCAGGAATGAGAAGCAAATAAAGATGATAGCATGGAGAGACAAAAGGTAACATCCATGACTACAATAAAAAACATGACCCTTTTTTGTCTGAACTGTTGGATTCCTCCTATCTAAAATTTTAGTGAGACAAAAAAATAGGGGAAATATGGTTTCTTATTACATAACACGTACCTGTGAGCCCTTCCGAAAATCCTTCTTTTCAACCTCAGGCAGCATATGTTGTGAATACCGGCCAGTTCCATGTGGTCCAGGATCCTCGAAACTGGGAAAACATGCAAGATGAGAATACATAACACCAGAGAGACTGAATAATAGTAAGACATAAAAAAAGGTTCAACCGCATGAGTAAACCGTAGACACAATAACACAACTTACCAATCAATGAAGCTAAGGTTCGCGAAGATTAAGTGATTATAGACATAGTTAAAGTCGAATAGCGGTACACAACTGCCAGTCAACAACAAAGAAGATGGTAAAGTATGATTAATTAAAGGATTTCATCATGACCTTAGGATACACTATTTTAAAGAAACAACGATTCAATCACCTATCTGAAAGCAACACAAAGTGTTGATTATCAGGATCAATGAGAGCATGAGCTAATAGCCTCCTTTCTGCATCAACCATCGATATCTGACCCCAAGCAACCTGCACAATATTATCATAATAGCACTACTAGTCAAAGTCTTGCATAATACCAGACCGAAATGGTGTAATAAAATCCCATCTACCTTGTGACTGTGAATATCTCGACCAACAAAATAGCTGCTTGTATGTAGAGGAATTTTCTTTGATGCGTGCACATAAATCGAAAACTTGTTCTCATGACCCTGAATCAACAAAAAAGAACCACCACCATTTCACTCAATCCGGATAAGAAACACATTTTTCACACGTTAAAGTAAACAGTTTCATATTATAAACCAACAGATTGAAAGTGCACTCTTAAGGGCTTTTGTTGCAACACGAAAATCTTACACGGAGGAACATTTCCCACAGAGGCTCAAAAGGCAGCGTCCCTGGTGTTAAGAACATGAAGGCAATCTTCGGATTCGCTGGCTTAGATTCGGGGAGGTTCATGATTTCATTCGTCACAACCTGAGCTGCAGCTTCAGTGTCAGTCAGCTCCCTTGAAGGTACGAACAAAAACTGTTGGTATAAAGGACATCCGGGACCAGAGAACATATAGCATGCCACAGAATTCCGCGGAGGATATACGAATGCCGTGATGACAACGACCGTAACCAGAACAACCAAAGTGATAATCCATCTCGGGCCCTTAAAAGGAGGCCTTTGGCGAGACTCTGACATAACCGCAATCTCCCTCTTAAGCTACCATTGTATGTATCAAATTCACCCTAGTCTTCATTCCCTGAAATGAAGCAAAAACCTTTGATCATTGAAAGCCCGTAAGGTATTTTATTAATATACAGATGGTTGTGCAAGAGAAGTATACTGTGAACAATGTGCAAATGTACAACTTCCTCCACAAAACCCATAACTCAGATTCAATTTGATTAAACATGATACTAAATCAATGCAAAGACAATCAATCATTCAAAGGCCAATCGAGAGATTCAAAGACAAAAACCACAAAATCTCAAAGATCCAGTCCTTTAATCGGGGAGGATCAAGGCGGAAAATGGATCAAAACTACCCTAGTTAACGATAGAAACTGGCAAAACGCGATATAATCAAATTTGCAGCTGTCTGAAACAGGTGTTTAGATAAACACAGAAGAGGAATTCAGAGCAAGAGAGACGACAAACGCCGAACGATCGAACCATAGAAAATCACCGATGGTGCAGAGCCGCGGCCACGGCCTTCGGCGGAAGAAGCGGAGGATACGAACAATTGCAGGAAGGCGATTAAGCTGGAGCGGAAAGATAATCTTTAAGGAGAATCTGAAGATACGAAGAATCGTAGAAAGAATCACTCACTAAGAGGGATAAGCGAAAATCTATCCCCTTTCTCTCTTTCTGCGCACTTGAAACGGTCACTGTAGCTCCAAGTGAGGAACGAACGGCGTTTTTCTCTTTTTTTTCAATTTTCAATAATGTATTTTTTCAACTCATAATTTTTATAAAGAATTAAAAATACAAAGTCACTGGAGGTATAACACCAAATCCAGCCAGATACGCTTGAAAGGTCATGAAAGGTCATCTCGTTCGCCGTTCGGGCCCAAACTCTCCAAACACGGTCTTGTATCGGCCACACAAAATGCGACAATTTCCGTTTTTTAGGTTCACTGTTTCAACACACTTTCATATTAGCGTCTAACGACAAAAAAAAAGACTTCAAGGTAAAGACTAACGACAAAGAAAGGCTATGACTCAGACATAAAAAGAAAGAAGAGTTTTTGTTTCTAAAAATAAAATATAAATATGCTAAAAGATATAAGTTTAAAAAGAAAGAAGAGTGTGAGGATATCCCATTATAACCACGTGAAATTGAAAAATACACTAAAATACACCAAGCTTTGCTAGATTTCCTCTAGTAATGTCTAATCTTCTGTGTAAAATGACGTAAAGAATTATCCAAAACAGCACAAAACAGTAAAGGAAAAGAGTTACGACACTTTTGCACAAAGAGCAGAGCCTCGAAAAACCCATCAGAAACCAACTCGGGGATTTTCCTTCGTTCAACAAGCAACCCGACCTGTGATCCCATGACCTTAGAAGAGTCCGCGACAAAGGTGTTTTGACCTCGTTACCTGGAGCGATTGATAAACAACAGATTTAGCAACAATAAACATGGATCCAACACATCAATTATAACATGTTATATAGTATTCGCACACAGGTCTATCTAGATGTTCAAATAGTCAAAATACCACACATTCCAGCCAGATAAGCGACAATCGATGATCTGAGTTTGGTTCAATAACTAATACACTTTGCTCATCTTTACACCAACTAGCCTACATGATTCCTTCCGAGGCTGGGAACTACAATATTCATTCTCGAGCGCGTGAGAGCGTGAGACTGTACCTTAACTATTTTGAGCGCGTGGAACAATGAATTTCACTTGTCAGTGTGACCCCTTTTGGTCTTACGGCGACCATGGTGGTGAGGGTGTTTAACAGGTTTCTTTGTCTTTGTGCTGCAATAAAGAATAAACAATAATATGAGATAATTTCGTGATTTGGAGATCAACTTTAGATTTTTTTTTTTTTAAAAAGGGAGTTAATTAGGAGACTCGCCAGAAGAGGGAACAGAGCACTTTGTATGCAAAGAAGATGGGTAACGCCAACAACGCAGAAGCCTGCAGTGAAAAGGTTTTAGATATGAAGTCAAGAGAGGAAACAAATAAAAGCATGGAATCTCAGAGTACGTTCTAGAAGAAAGTAAAGAGAAATACCGCAAACCAAACAAACTCATAGGTAGCAAAAGCCATGGTCAGCTCATGGCTCTTTAGTTTTTGTTCAACATGGGCTTGGACCTTCGCAGATAACATGTGAAGTTTAGCTTTAAATCCACAAATACTCATTGATTCATCCAAGTGGCAATAACTTGATTCATGTTTATGGAATTTAGTTTCAGACCTGATGGTGATAAGTCGTGGCGGATTCAAGGAATTCTGTATAAACGATGATCACCTTGGTAGTGTAAGGTTTCATGGCAACCTTAATTTTATCAACATGTGGTTTCGTGGCCGTCGCCACTTGGTCAACATATGGCTTGCTAAACTTTTTAGCCTCCTGGAAAAGGGTAAACACGCATTAAGTTAACATCGGCAAATACTAGCTAACAAAAAGTGTATTGGACCTATCGGTTGACAGAATAGAGAAACTGTACCTGATAATATGGGTCTACAAGTTCTTGAACCGTGGCAATGTGAGGGGAAACAGCACTCTTGGATGCATGGTAAGCCTCTTTTGCTTTGATGGATAGTGTTCGGACGTGTGGCTCAACATGTGTAGCAACAGTTTTCTTGACAGCTGGAATATATTTCTGCAAGTAGTGCATCGTAAAACATAGAATATGTAAGAGCCAGTTATAACTCTAGAGATCGGTGACTCATCGAAGATGGAGACAATCAATTACCGCAAAATAATTGCCAATAAGATGCTTACAGTTTTAACGTTTTCCACATGTGGTTCAGCCCACTTCTCAGCTTGAGACCTTGCTTCCGACACCTAATACATAACAAGTAGCTTCTTCATTAGTCAGATGCGTTTATGCTGTTTAAAGACATAATTTTCAATAGGACTGAAATCTGTAAACAGCACCTTTAGAATTACTGTCTCCACAGCAGGTTTCCCGTGAGCGTTCCAATGTGTCTCGGTATATGTCTATGAGTTACATGAAGTACCCCAAGTTAATTGGGGAAAAGCTGCTACGTTATAAAACGGTAAAAAGGTCAGCATAAACCTTACCTGGAAACTAAACCAGTGAGCAGCAAGCCAAGGGGGAAGCCACGAACCATGAGCCTGAACCAAAAAAAAAAAAACAATTGACATTAGCTCTCTGCTGAATTCCGGCTTCCAGGCTCTGCTAATTTCTCAACAATTAAATATATAATACTATAATAGCTTCAGAGGCAATCAAATGGAAAACTCTGTCAAACCATTACCTCCAGCAGTTCCTTAGCCTTCGAGGTTGCTTCAAGCTTTGTCCTCAACATTTCTTCCTGAAGTTTAATTTTGGAAAAAAGCAAAACATGAGACAGAAACCAAAAGCGTAGGGAGTCTAATTTAATAAGAGGATACTCTACCTCAGCTATCTTAATAGCACGTTCAAGTTTGCCTATTTTGTTCTTATGCTCTTCATTTGTCTTCTGAAGCTGCAAGACATCAAATACTACCATTAAACAACTTGATGACACTACCATAAAAAAAACTCGGCTCAAGCCAAAAGTACATATCCATACAGGAAAGCAAAAAAAAAGTTCTGATGGTATCATCAGATTGCATCACGAAAACTTTTCTACAGAATTTCCATACAACCCCATTCCGAATTTAGATCAAACACAAGTATAAAATCATGCAAGGAGCTGTCCTATAGGGATCTGATATAGCTCCATAACATAAGTGACGAGGCTTAGAGCACGATGATATTTTGACCTCCGCCTAAACAATGTCTAGCTATAGCTGAAATAAAGAACGTAAATAGGCATTCACCACGTCCCTAAGCACGACCATGTACGCAATTCAGGGAAGTCCAAATGAAACTGTGCAAAGAGAAAATGAAACAAGGTATGTAAAGAAACATACTTTGTCTAGGCTCGAGTTTAGTTCACTTAGTTTTTTCTCAGCTTCTTTAGTCCGAGCTTCTGTGGAATCTTTCTCCTTGTTTTTTTGCTCCAAGAAGTTCCTGAGTACCTCTACCTGAATGGCAGAAGTAGCAACACAAAAATCAGATAGCCGTTTCCATATTCTAGCAATACTAACAGATTGATATCTCGAACTTAAAGTCTCACCTGCTTCTCTAATTCAACAGCTCGTGCTTGAGCCTTTCCCAACTGTTTTGCAGAATCTGATGATCCCTATTTTTGGGAAGGAGTGAAAATATACAGCTCGGGTGTAAGCCAAACACGTCAAAAGAATGAAAAAACCAATTTACGACATGTTCCAAACAAGTAGTGAAACTGAAACCATATAAAAGATCCGTACTTGTAGTGATGAGACTTCCGTCTGCAAGGAAGCAATCTTGTCTTCCCTTTCTTTGAGAAGTTTCTCCTTCTCTGCTACTAACTCGTCTTTGCCCTTAACTTCACGGGTTTTCTCATCGATTTGGGATTCTTCACAACAAAAAAGAGAAAGAAAACATCAAGCTCATAAGACAAAATCTGCATTTACCAATTCAACAAGGCTGTATAACAAGCTCGACGCTGAACAGATTTGGGATTTCACAAATGCCACAAAACAATAGGAAATTGGATACAATGAGGATAAGTTTATACGGTTCACATCTGAAATCGATCCAAAAGCTAACAATTAAAGTCAATGCTCTAAGAGCAGAAACACATCAAACGAGCTGAAACAGTAAATTTATCAGCGTCAAAACCAATAGCATGCGAGTTCTGCAGAATCAAATGACATAATATACGAATCAAAGTAAAAAAGAAAATCAAAATCAAAAGTTGCAGTAACTCGATTGGAGGGAAGAGCCTGGAGAATGCAACTCGTTGACTAACCTAGGGCACGGATCTTGGCGTTAAGCTGATCCAGTTGGATCTTAGAGGAGCCGTCGGATCCGGCGGGTTCAATAATCTCCGGCTCATCACTGCCGATTCCAGCATCGGCGAAGACAGTGGTAGTGAAAACAAAGGCAAGAAGTAACAAAGCCACGAGCTTCGCGGCAGCCATGTCTAGATTCACCACCAAACCTCGCGTCGATCAACGAAAGGGACGGAGATTCCAACAAAAAACACGAGAAACGTTTCCTCTCTCTCTCTCTCTCGCTCTCTCTGTTATATATTTATGAAGGGTTTTTTGACCATGGACCGTAGAAATTTCTCTTTTCACCTAATTTGAAAAACAATAAACAGCGTGCGAAGAGGACAAAGACGAGAGAGAGAGAGAGAGAGAAGGTTTGTGTTTTGACAACGTGAGGTTAATGGCTTCGTGGGGATGTCGTGACCGACACGCGGCATCCATCAGATCTACTTTTGTGGTTTTTACATTAATGACGTGGCACAAATCCAAAGGTTGATTTATTTTTGTTAAAATGTGACAACCATTTTACCAGTCCGATATTATTGTCGTTTTCAAAGTATACTATATATACTCAAATGATGATGACACACGTTCATCTTGTATGTAGTTGCATATTAGCATTTGTGTTTGGTCAAGAGTTACGGATTCTTTTTTTTTTTTTATCATCAGCTTTTGATTATATTTTTGAGAAATATAAACTGTTTACTTTTCCACAATCTAGTTTTTTTTTTAAACGGGTCCACAATCTAGTTCATACGCTTGGAAATAAATTCTCAAAATCGAAATCAGACATGGAAGTAAATGCATGCAGTTTGCAATTTTAGTGACATAATTGTGTAATGATCAATGATCGATATTCATGTTTTATCTAGTTCATACGATATTAATTGTATAATGATCAATGATCGATATTAATTGTATAATGATCAATGATCGATATTCATGTTTTATCTAGTTCATACGATATTAATTGTATAATGATCAATGATCGATATTAATTGTATAATGATCAATGATCGATATTCATGTTGTTAATATTAATAGCAACAAATTTTCTCCTTTAGATTCACATAATTTTCTTTTTATACCTAAACTTCTTTTGATCACGGTCTATAATATTCTCGCTGTTTCTTATATACTGATTTTTTAGAAATTTTACATAAATTAAGAAATAATTAATATTTAGTTATAAATATTATTTTTTTCACAAAACATTTTTCCATATAAACCAATAGTAATTCAATAATTCAAATATTTTTGAGTAATGTTTCTTGAAGTTTATAATTTATTAGCATTTATTAATAAAAATACAAAAAAAAAATCTAGAAAATCAATCTTTGTGATGATATATAGAAAAAAAAACTTAGAAAACAACATTTTAAGAACAAAAGAAGTATGTTTGTAGATCTCATATATTTCTGAGAGCAATCTCTGTCTATCGATAATATGACTCAAATCATCCAAGATCTGATTTATCTTTTCATGAAGAGATCCTCTAAATCAACCGAGTAACCTATGGTCGAATCATTTTTCTTTAAAACGGTGAAACTTATTGGTTAAACAAAGGGAAAATATTGGTTCTTTGTATAAAGAAGTGGAAATTGGAAATGAAGCTATAGCTTCTGGCAGTCTTGTTTAACAAGTTATCAATGGCAGTTAAAAAAAAAAAGGCTACTTAATTAACGTGATATAATTCTTGATTATTAGTCCGGTTGTCTCGCGGAGAAGTGATGCGGTTGTGAATTGGTCTGTCTAAAGATCGATAGATATTCAGTACGAATCGTGCGATTTAAGGCCATACTGACTAATTATATTATTATGTACATTTTCGTTAATTATGTTGTTATGCCAAGCTATTACTCAATTTAGGCGTATAATCTACACTAATAACGTGACGCGGATTCGCCTCATATTTAAATGTTTAGTTATTGTTTGTCTTTTGATACACATTTTCCAGCCATTTTCAATATCCTTCGAGTATATAATTTTGACAATATTAGTCTGTCTGTATATAAGAGATTTGTACTATCATCTATAACCAATGCACACCATGCTTCGTGGGCTACATATCGTCCACTGGTGCCATTTAATTTCTCGTTAAATGCCAACGTCTATTCTAAATTGCCATAACTCGTTTTATTTATTTATTTATTCTTCAACGAAATTACATCGCCTAAGAACTGAGAATCTTTGTTTTTCTCTCTAAGCAACACCGCACGTTGATAATTTTTTTATATGTACGCTTGATCCAACACGACTTGCCCTCTTAATTTATTCTGATTAACAAAAAAAATTATTCTGATTAAGATATTTACACAACAACAACCTCTATAACACGGGAAATTAAATTAATGTATTGATTTAAGATTACCGAAACACGACAGTAAGTACCGCTGGATCTTCAGAGATGTGTCTGGTCCCTCTGGACTCTGGTAAATCGTTACTTGACAATATCTTTTAAAAAAGCTACGAACCAACAAAAGTTTTTTTCTTCTTTTTTCTTTAATTAAACTTCTTCGTTATACTTACCAACAAAAGTTAAGTACATGGACAATGCTAGAAGGCTTTAACGTAATTTGTCTTTAACTCGGAAGTGTATATATATATACAACTAAGACGTTTCTCAAACTTCGAATTAGGAAAAGAAAAGAACACGGAACCCTCCGGCTAAGACAGAGACACTGCTTCACAACAAAACACAGACCACAACTGATGAGCTGATGATGAAAGCTTTTAACTAGAGTGTTCGGGATGAAGATCAACGTTGTATGGTTGCATATCTCCCCAGGACTGACTCCTTCCTCGTATTTCTTCATCATGACAGGATAATTAGGAGGTAAATGGTCATTATTCGCATCATGGTAACCAATATCATCATCAATATCTCCTGTGTACACCCCAAAAACACGATTGAAAATCAAACATCACAAATAGCGATAATCAATTAGTATGTAAGTCGACCAAGGAGTTTATTACATCCAAAGGTACTTTGGCAAACTTTTATTACATTCAAAGGTATTTATAGAGATTGATGCACTTTGAATGTACTTATACATTCAAAGGTACATGGACATGGAAAAATTCGAGGTATTAACTACCATCAGCATTTTCGATGTCTGCCCGCAGACATAGGAATCGAGAAACCGCTCATCCTCGAGTTGTTCTTCGACCAAACCATCTAGTTGAAATTGAGCGCAACACATATAGGTTATATCAATTTCCCATCCCCCACCGCCCTATACTAGCAGTTTCTTATCTAGAGTACAAGAAGCATTTATGTAGGACAAAAGGAAAAGTCTCTTCTCCCTTTTTGACGATTTTAGTAGTTTCTGTGATGTTAAAAGTGTAGTAGAGATCATGAGTCTTTCGCATATGTATCTCCTTGAGCAAATCCTCAGGTTCTTTCTCCAAAGGCTGCTCTGTTTCAAGAATAAACTCAATACCGTGGCTGCATACACGGGAATAGCGATTGGTGCGTCTGCGCTTTCTTTCATTGCAAGCCAACACGTCAGTGATCTGCTTGGAAAGTATGACTTTCAAAAGTGTGATTTCCAGATTCCGGAAGAAGATTTGAATAAACAACAACAAATTAAAACAACACCAAAAGTGTGATTTTTAGTGGGACAACTCAAACATGATAACTCAAACCCAAAACTCTCAATTTCATGCAAAAGCTTAAGACAAATGTGATGAAGAAACAAGGGCTCCATAATAAGTTCGAGGGGTTTTATATTAATGTTCGTTACATGTACATAAAGACATTGTAACGACTTATAACAGAAAATAAATTTCCATCTTCATCTTCATCTTGATAGTGCTACTTTGCTGCGCCGATAGAGATCCCCATCACCGGATTCAAATGTGTTAGAAATGAACATTATATTGGTTAAACAAAATCAATTTTTAAAAAAATTATATACCTGGATCCACGGAAATAGCCGATATGAGAGGACCGTAAACACCTTTGTCGGGAATAGCTACAGTTCCTTTCCCCGCCCAGAACAACCGTATCTCCAACTTCCCATCTGTAATCGTTACCGGAAATGTCTTGACAACAAGTTTTCCGACACCGTTTGCCTCCTCTACGATGTTGAAATCCTTCACCATGAGCTTTCCCTGGCATTATCGATGCATCGTTCAGTTTTTGGCTAGAGATATCGATCAAATTCACACTTTAATTACTTCTTCCAGTTACCTGAATGTATATGTCGAAGATGCGTCTACCCAAACCTTTGTGAGTTTGGTTACCACTGAGCACGATCTCGGCAAAATGGAGATTAACATCGTAATTTCCATTTACGATACACATTGCATAATAAGTGAGTGAGACGGCTGAGAGGCGAGCTTGTCCATACAGTCGAGGATCTATCATCTTGAGCTCCGATGTATTATTCCATATGGTTACTCCCAAGGGAACTCGATGATCATCTTCAAAGTTGGCCGTGTTGCTTGAAACCCAACCATTTATTGTGCTTTCGAAATAATGCGGGGCTCTATCATACATATCAGCTTCGTACTTAGTACCATTGATTATCACATCATCTCCACCACAGTTTATATGAAGACCATAGAAACCTATAACAATATAGAGAATGATCAGTCGTGTGACACATGAAAATTAATAGAATTAAGGGGACTAGCTTTGTTTATATGCATCTTCTTACTTTTAGCGCATTGGAAATTCTTCAAACAGTAAACATTCAACCTGTAAGAAATTAACCATAGTTAATGTCATCAATCTTTATATATACATATATTAGAAGATCCATACGGTCATTAATTAGAAATCAAAACTTACGAGTTGTTTGTCAGTGAAGAAGAACTTGCAAAGAGATTTCTACAAAGAGCACATGGTGAACAAGAAACTGTGAGAATCCTTTTGAGTCCAACAATAATCACGAGAAATCACAAGGTGTATTCATCTTCTTACATTCTTTCATAAAAGCATTCCGCAGTGGTTGTGTCTTGGGAGAAATTGTTGTAGGTTAAATCACTATAATAACAAAGAAAATTGGAATCAAGACAAGAAGTACGTGTTATTTTGTGTATCATATATATTTTCCCAATGTGTAAATGAAAATTTAGGGTTAAATCGATGAGTGGAAAACTCACATTGTATCTCCATCCCTTTCTTTTACCATCCAAATTGGAACCGATCCATTTAACATGTTTCCCGCTAAATATCTGCAAGAAAAATATATTAGTCAACCAAAATTCCCAATTATATATATATATATATAGCATCCTTGAAAAAACCACTAGCTAAGAGAAGAGGAGGTCGTCATACGTACAGATTCTTTGCATCTCTAAGCTCGATATAAGAGCTGGGAATTGGTCCACTCAGTTTATTAAAGCTAAGATCTCTGCAAATAAGTTGTCACACAATTAGCTTATACTCGTTAATTTTCACCATTTTACTGATTGACAGATACTTGAACAACACGATAGATATACTTACACGAGTTCCAAGAGAGTAGACTGATTAGTATTTGTTCCAAGATATGAAGGTAGCTCTCCTGTAAGATTGCAATTTCTAAGAACCCTGGAAAAAAAAAACAACGAATGAGTTTTGCAACCAATGTTGTTTTAGACTTCACTTATAAAAATAATGTTGTTTTAGGATTTTACACTAATTGACTTAAAAATATCCAATGTGTTCTCCTTTGAGATTAATACAAGTAAAGAAATTAACTTGTTTAATTCTTAGTTCATGTGACAACATTTAGAATATAATCTAGCGTAAAACTTACAAATACTTCAAATTTGTGAGGTTTTGTAGGGGGGGAATTGGGGATCCAGGTCCTATCAAGTCACTGATTCTCAGTTCCTCCAACTTTGTGAGACCGGCGATTGAAACTGGTATGGGTCCAGCCAAACCACTTCCATGGATAATCCTAAGGAAAACACAAACATTCCAATAATCATAAACACCGTACCATTAATAAAAATAATAATACTGTGATCGGATATAACAGCCAAAAATGTAAACTGGTTTTACAGAGAATCAAGTTCTGTCCAATTCCCAATGAAATCTGGAATAGTTCCTGTGAAACTGTTGTCGCTTAGACGCCTGTTTAGAAAACCAAAAGAATCAGATCATTGTCCATACATATAAATATGTATAAGCAAACTATTAACTTTTTGTGCGAGAGGATATATTACAAGTCGGTCAAGTTGGTCAATTTTGCAAATGTAGTTGGAATATCTCCGCTGAAGTTATTTGAGCTAAGAAACCTAAAAAACAATGTGACAAAACATGAATTAGTTTTTCAAGTTTCAAGACAACAAAACCAACATCAAAATTGAACAACAACTCTTACAGTCGCTGAAGGTTTGATAGACTCCCGAGCTCTGAAGGTAATATGCCAGATAGCTGATTGCCTTCCAAGGCACTAGAATAGTAACCTAAGTCAGTACATGAACTATCTCAAACACAAAGATGTAAAGAAATATGAAACTCAACTCACAGGCTTCTAAGAGTAGAAATGTTTCCAAACTCCTTAGGGATTGGACCAGTTAACCGGTTTCCGAGAAGTGTTCTGTGTTTCATCAAAAAGATCAAATATGGTATATGAATGTACATGTTTATGTTACTATGCAATATATAATAAAACATGTGCTTACATGTTAACGAGTGGCAAAGCTCCCCATTCAGGAGGGATTGAACCATTGAGATAGTTCCTCGCGAGATTACTGTAAAGAAAAGTGAGAGTTAACGTTACTTTGAAAAATGATGCACTAATTGGCATACTATAGTAACAATCTGTGTAAATTGGTATGCTTTGCTTACATCTCTTGCAGGTAAGGAAGACCTACAAGCTCCTTCGGGAGAGACCCTTGAAGATCTTGAGTCTTCAAAAGTCTGGAAAGCAAAGGAGAACTATGTAAAACACCCACCAAGGCCCATCTGATCAGATTAAGGAGAAAGGAAACAGGAAAAAAAAGTCGTACATGCTTGTAACATGGCATACGGTTCCGTTAAAGAAAGAACAATCGCAACTCACGGCGTCTTCGAATCCTTCAATGGGGTTAGGGTTTCTCCATCCACCTGCATTCGATGTGAGGTCACATGGGTTTACGCTAAAATTCCATGTTGTCTTCTTTAACGTGCTTGCTATACTCCTCAAGGCCTCCACTGCAGAATAAACAACATGATCATATAATACATATATGAACATGAACAAAGTATATAAGATATACAGATAAATGGATACCTTCTTGGGTGGGTAAAGTTGCGGACAATGCAAAACCAACGAAGGGAGAAACTAAAAAGCAGCAAGTGATAAGAAATCGGACGAGAGATCTTGTTTTTGACGCCATTTTTTTTTTAGGTTAAGTAAAAATTTAGATACCCTGTAACGTAGGTTTCGACTTATATAGCAGCGACTTTACAATGCCGACCGGATTTGACTTACGTTATATATGGAATTATATCCTACTACGAGTTTTTTTTCTTTCCCTTTTTTCGGGGATTTTGTTTCCCAGTTTCCAATAAGTATATATGGTCAAAAAGAAAGAGAAATAAATAAAGTCTATAAACTTTTAGATTGAAAATATTGTTAAAAATATCTATATTCCTTTTTTTGTTTTTGACTTGATTTGCTGCCATATCTAATATTAATTTGATTAGCTGCCATTGATTTTGATGAAGATACGAGGGAATGGTATCTTCAACCTTAAGCAGCAAATTTAATATCTAATTTGGTATCCTAAACCTTATGCAACAAATTGTTACTAACTCATATATAAGTGTTGAAGATACCAAATTATATAAAAAATTTGACCTGGTGAGCTAAACACTTACCATAAATGTATATAAAAGGATGTAAGTATGCATTGGTTTTAGCCTGTTATACCAACTCCAATGATCACACTAAAAGATCTAAACTATGGTTCTTAACATAAAAAATCAAAATCAAAAATCAAAATCAAAAAGTAAAAAAGAGAAGATAGAAAAGATTTTAAATAAAAACAATTATTAAAATTTAAGACACTTTTAAACCACTTATCATGTTATTATTAGCTCAATTTATTTTACATATTAAAAATTACTTATATATATTAAGTTGTATTAAGATAATATATTTTCATAATTAAGAAAAATGTCTCTATTGGATTGCTCTTATGCTACCACATGGACTATTTAACTTTTTTTTTACTTTTAGGCATGTGCATTGGAGACTTTAAAAGTGGGTGTCTAAAAATTATTTTTTTGATTAAATTTAAATAAGTTTAATGTTTTAAGACACTTTAGTTATGGAGAGATGTCTAAAGCCCAAAAATAAATCTTATATTAGACACTTTTTATCAGTTTTGGATATTTAGTCTTAAGATTTATTATTTTAATAATGTTATTAGATCTAATAAATGATTTCTCTAGATATAATAGCCAGTTATATCTCCCGTCACTCACTTTCACTTTTTATTTTATCTTTTATTAGGTGGGTAAGAAAAAACACATTTATAGGTTACGCCAAGTCGCCAACAAGAGACGATACATTTCCGATGAAATCATATATATAATTAGCCAAACATCTCTCCATCTAAGTCATCCACATCAGCAAATTTTTATTTTTTAAATGGGCTTTTATATATTTTGGGTAAATATATTTTTGGGCTTTCACACATTAATTAAAAAATAAAAAAATACTTAATCTAAAAAAAACAAAAACTATAAATTCTCTACAAAAAAAATCATAATGCTATTTCAAATAAAAAAAACAAAGAGAGTGGATTAGATCAATGGTGAAATAACTTTCTTCATATCGCTGAAAATAAGCGACTCAAAAAAAAGAAACCAATTGAATATATATATTAAGTGGGAAAACATATATAAACTTACAATAGCGTATAAATATAAGAAAAAGTTTTTTAAGAATTAACATATGGCAATTTATATTAGGAAAAGAATTTCACAATAGATTTACATATTTTGAGATTAAAAAAAACTGAAAATATTATTTAAAATTAAGAAAACAAACAAGAACCAAATTTAAAAATAAAAACACACTTATTCTACAAACACAGAAATTAGAAATGCTTTTTGGAATAAAAACTGATAAAGTGTTATTTTGAATAAGAAATAAAAAAAGAGTGGATGGAATTAGCACTGAGCATTTCAGGTTTTAGGACGAGAATTTATGGGTACGGGATGGGAACGAATAATTGGGAAAATAATTCCCAAAAGGGAATCCGATAAGAACGAAATAAAATTTTTGGGCTACGGGACGGATTCGGAAATTTTTTAACCTAAAATATGTTTCCAAAATTTCAATAATTGGGGTAAAGATCAATTTACATATTTCGGATAGTTTTGGGAAAATTATGGAAAAATCGTAATAAGTTGAAAAATTTCAAGAAAATTCGGGTAATTTAAAAAAGAATCGAGAAAATATATAGAGTTTCAAATTTAGATTTTTTTTTAAATGGGTAATTTGGGTACGTGATCTCATATCCGTTCCTCTCACGTACTCTTTCCGTATCCGTTTGAATAAAATGAATGATCCCAAACATATAGTTATTTTGAACAGAACTGAGAATAGATGGAAAATTCGGGATGGGTAAGGGACGAAACGAGAAATCAGTCCCAAAATTTTCAGGCTAGGTTTGATGGTGAATTCAATATGTTGATCTCGCTAGAAATAATGGACATAAAAAAAAATTGAATAGATATATATTGAGTGGGGAGACATATATACTTACAACATCATATAAGTATAGGAGAAAGTTTTTTAACAATTAACACATCACAATTTATGTTAAGAAAATAACTTTATAATAATATGTGTACATATTTTAGGATAATAAAAAAATTAAAACAACATTTAAAAAAAACAAAAAAAAACAAAACCAAATATAAAATAAAGATAACCATAATAATAATGTAAATATATGAAATTATAATATACAAAATTAAATTAAATAAAACTGTGCAACGCGCAGGTTGATCTCTAGTTGAATTAACTAGACCAAAAATCGCCTTGTAGCTTTTGAGTTACACGGTTAAAACGGGTATATGGTTAATTTTCCGATTCATGAGTTTTTTTGGGTCGAGTTGATATTTGATTTAACCAGCGAAACACCAAAAACTTTAACAGAACGAGCTGGGCTAATCTATTCGATAAGTCTAGCCCTGACCATAAAAAAATAATTAAAACAATCGAACTAAATTATTTGTATGTTTCGACGGTATTTAGTAATGTAGTCATACTTCGCACGCAGATGCATGTAAATATCATCTATTAACGTTAACGTGATTCAAATAAAAGCCAATATTTATACAACCGCGTGAGCTGAACATCCTACTTCATTGGGGTTTATCCGTTTATGTGTCCAAAACCCATTTCTAGATTAAAATCCAATAATTGCAAATTTCGAACCAATAAGCCGATGGGCCTCTAAGCACAAGACTACACATAGAAGTATTTCCCAGGAAAGTTTTAAATACAAGAAGTCCCATTGAGGTCTTAGCTCAAAAAACAATTTCATCGGCAGTCTAAACCATGGTTCAAGTGGCCGCTTATGCTATATCGACCAATTATGTACTATATACCTTTGTAAAACAATTTAATTTTTTCCATTTTGAAGGAAAAAAGAAGGCTCTGGTAGACTAAAAAATATAAAAGTTAATTTGCCAACGAGTTGGGTCAGCTTTAGTGACAAAGACCGATTTAGACGGGACATTTGATAACGGTAAAAAAAAGAAAATGATTTTTTAATGCATGAACTTTTGGTTTGGTTCGACCAAAAACACTCATGCGAGAGCGAGACCGTCAAGAAGCACTGTGGGTCTGGTCTCTCTGTGACTCTGTGCATATAAGAAAAGAAAGCTTGAGATAAATCTAATTACAAGTACCAGCCCCCCTTGTCGCACGTCGGAATCGAACTTGGGGCTCTGTATGCGAACAAGAGAAGGTTGACCTAGTTTGAGCCAATAACACAGAGACAGGTGTCCAGAATTCAACGCACCCGGATAAACGAAACGACTGCGTTTCTAAAAGAAAACCTCAACCCTGGCGTTTCAGCAACGATTCTCTCAGGTAGTCTCTCACCGCGACGAACCGCAAGTATCCATCCATCCAATTTGGGGGGGATCGTCATCGTCGGACTCAATCAACAGAATCCAGGAGGTTATGGTGGCAATCCAGGAGGATGGACCAAGTATTTTCTTGATCTTTTGCTTAAGGATCTGGTTGCTGTTGAATCAGCATTTTGTCTCTGTAACAACACTAAGCTTGTCGTTATTACCTTGGTTCTGGGATGTGGCCAAACCCTTGCTTCTATGGAAAGGGACAGTGGAAGAACAGATATGGTTCTCAGTTTCCAAGGTCAGTGTTTTAAGATTTGGTCGGATTTTCAACTTCTACATCGTTGGATCCCGTGGAATTTCTGTCTTCTCTCCTCTCCAAGCGTAGCGAGGTATGAATACTCAATCCATTAACCTGATTTAGCTTAGAGATAATGCAGAAGAGGCTCCGTTACTACTTGTTACTGCTTCCAAAACAGTAGAATCTCAAAACCTCTTTTGATGAAGCAGTCTTGCTAGTAAGTAAGCTTGTATTTGGATTCTGGATAACCTGCTGCGTAGCTAACAAATCATTCTTTATCATTTTTGTATTTTTGTATTTTAGGTTTGCCTTCCACCAGAACAAGGACATAAGGTTTCAATGAGATTTTGGGGATGTATGTAGTCAATCAATGGCTTCAAACAACGTGGACAATAATATAGGCACACCAGTGGCCGCCACTGTTTTGACAATGAGAGAGAGACGACACTTGGACAACCAACTGTTGATCTTGCTCCTTGCCCTCAAGAGTCTTATATTCGTCGTGGTAGAACAAGAAAAGAAGGAAGCTCCCCTGGTGTTAATTAGCAGCTGCGGAAGAAAAGGAGATTTGGTTGAATGTAACACATTACTTTGTAATTAGAGATGGAGATTTATGAAAGTAGCATTGGCATCGACTTGTAAAGCAGTTATAAAAGCCGAGTCTTGGAGTTTGTTAGAGAGGGTCTGGCTCTCGTTAAACCAGTACAAGTTGTAGAAGGGGTGGAACAAATATATGCAGGATCCTTTTTGATACACTGCCATCATGAAAATCTCTGCCATCATGTCTAGTGACTCGAACTCCATGAAAAGCCAACACTAATGTCCATCCAAAAACCGGGAAGTAGCTTGTTGTAAAGCTTCTTCTCAGAAGCAATCTTAGGGAATAGGTATCTCTTTCTTTACATAGATGTCCGTCTCAGCTCAATCCTGTCAAGAACAGATGGGTTCAAGAGGTATACCCAAGTGTCATTGATTTTGAAGAAAAATAAGACAATCTATGTCACTGCATATCATTGTTATATGTAGATGTGAGCTAAAGTCCGTAGCGAAAGGGAGTCAAAAAGTTTTAGCTCTGGACAAAGTAGGCTCCTGAAACAGAATTTACATTCATGAACGACTATTGAAGTCCTGCAAGAATTTGAGAAAACATATTTTCAAAATTGTTAACCAGATTTTCCGGTCTGATTTTTGAAACACTTCTGCTAGCATATGCAACCGTTAGTTACTAAAATCGTGAGAGAGCCGCATGTAAAAACTGAGATGAAAACTCTCTGTTTCCCCTAAAAGATAATTATTACTGGATTTAGTTAAGTTTAGTTCTTCTTTAACTCTTTTTGTATGGGCAGGAAAAAAAACTGGATTAAAAGGCTCCACATCCTTTGTATCATTTGGGCATTTCAATAGTAAAGCCCATTTTAAAATATTGATTTACAACATTTCTTATCTTATCTATTATTTATTTTTATTTTTTGTTGTTGACACGTAAAGCAAATGATTCTGCGTTGATGTGGCATATTATTTAGGTTACTTGAACCAGGCTAATAATTTTTTTTTTTTTTGTTTTGTTTTTGTGAAAGTGCTAATAAATATAGAGACTACATCTAGCATGCAGCACATTTAACTCAGTTTCAAATTTAATTACAGTTTGATTTCGATTTGGTATTTTATACTGTATAAATTTTACAAAACATTAATCGAATTAATGTATAAACGAATTAATTCAGTTTGATTTCGATTTAAAAAAATTCAACTTGGTTTGAATCGGTTAAATGCATTCCATTCTTAACTAGGAGAGATGACGAAAAAAGTATTCAGGAAATCAACAGAAAATATCATCGTCGTCTTGGTAGAGAGAGATAAGCGTGTTTAATATACGGAATCTTTTTTTTGTCAGAAAATAATTACAGTCGTCTTGGTAGAGATAAGTCGTTTTCAACTTACTTAGTTTGCGAGTTTTACTTTTTTGTTGTTACCATACAAACAGAGAAATCTATTGTGGCAGAAGAAAATAACTCCTACGTCCATTTCAATCTTTTAAATCCATTCCTTTTTTATTTATCTTCCAAGTCACACACAGTTTATTACTGATTCATATTTAGTCATTATACTATCTTTATATTTTGTTAATTGTGTTGACACATCCTTCATGTAAAAAACGGTTTATGTAAGAACATTTTTCTATTATCTTCAAATAAAATGTGATTTGACAGATATATGGAATGGAAATATCAAATATGTAAGAAACTGAATCCAAGGTGAGAGAAATGAAAAAAAAAAAAGAATAAAAAAAAATCACGAACTCGCAAATCGTAACAGCAAAAATTAAAAAATTAAAGTACGATCACAGAAATTAATTACTGTTAGTACGATCACAGAAATTAATTACTGTTTTCTTTTCTACTCTTTACTCTTTAGCGCGTGTTTACTAGAATCAAAGGTTTTATCATGTGGCATAAAAGCCTTCGGACATAGAAATATTCGTTTTTTTTTCAAAGTCTTACGCTATTTCGTCATCACACTGCTTCTGTATTTCTGTATTTGTTAACTGTGCTGGCAAGTATCTGATAGTGACATAATACGATATAATAAAAGAAAATAAAATTCATATCGGATATATCCCTATGATATATAGGGGCTGGGCAAAAAGCATGTACTTTCAGAGGCGGGTACGGATATGGTAAGGAATCGAAGACAACAACGACTACGACTACGAGTATCAGTGTCCAACGCTAATATGATATAATTTTTTTATTTATTTTGATAATAAAATCTGATAAATATTTATTTATTTTGATAAAGTGAGCGATCAGTTACATATATCAAACTTGATTATTCGGTTGTCCAAAGCTAACCATTGTTATTCAAATTTTATTACAAAGTCAACCATTGTTATTGACCTAACAAGCTCATATGATAATACCTATTTTTCATTTTTGCGGATACAAAAAATATTAGAATCTGATAAAATAAATATTTGCTAGCCACATAAAAGCTTTACCATCTTTTTAATCCCCCTCCTATGTGACTAGTTTCAATTTTTTTTAATCTTTTATTAGGTGGGTTAAAGAAGAAAGAAAACTTTTTCTGATGAAATTGAATTAACTAGACCAAAATTCGCCTTGTAGTATTTGATGAGTTACACGGTTAAAACGGGTTAAGTGTTGAATTTTCTGATTCATGATTTTTTTTTGGGTCGAGTTGTTGTTGATTTAATCAGCGAAACACCAAAAACTTTAACAGAACGAGCTGGATTAATTTGCAAACCTTTTCTCCGGAAAAACGAGCTAAGAGTATAGCCGTGGGCCCGTGCCCATAAAAACAATTAAAACAATCGAACTGCATTATTTTCATGTTTCCACCTTATTTAGTAATGTAGTCAAACTTAGTACAAGCATGTAAATATCATCTATAACGTTAACGTGATTCAAAAAAAAAAAAACAAGGTTTGAGCTGAAAGAAAAAGAAAAGAAAATGTGAAATTTTGAACTTATGAGCTTTTATATCAATTCGTGGTAAATAATATAAATTCAAAACGACCACATATGATATAACTACATATAACTACAGCTCTCTCCGATATAACTACATATAACTACATCTCTCTCCGTCTCTTTTCCCTGTCTCTCTCTTCTGTGTGTCTCTCTCTCGGTGCTCTCTCTCTCTCTCTAAGCAAGATCAGCTTCAAAAACCAAGTTTTTCTCTCTCTCGGTCTCTCTCTAAGCAAGATCAACTACATATAACTACATCTCTCTCCGTCTCTTTTCTCTGTCTCTCTCTTCTGTGTGTCTCTCTCTCGGTGCTCTCTCTCTCTCTAAGCAAGATCAGCTTCAAAAACCAAGCTTACTCTAGTAACCTAAAGAAATGGCGTCCAAAACAAGATTTCTCATCACTTGGTGCTTTTTCGTTTCTTCCTTCTTTGGTTTTGCATTGCCTGCAACGTTGCCCACCCAAGAAGGTATCCATTGTTATATACTTTGTTCAAGTTCTTATATGTGTTATATGATCTGTGTGTTGTTCATTTTCAGTGGAGGCCTTGAGGATTATAGGGAGCACGCTAAAGAAGACAACATGGAACTTTAGCGTGAACCCATGCGACGTGGCATGGAATGTAGGCGGATGGAGAAACTCTAACGCCATTGAAGGATCGGAAGACGCCATCACTTGCGATTGCTCCTTCCTCAACGGATCTGTATGCCATGTTAGAAGCATGTAAGACTTTTTATCCTTTTTCCTTTCTCTTTAATCTAATGGGTTTGGTGAGCGTTTAATTTACATAGTTCTCATTTGCTTTCCAGAGTTTTGAAGAGTCAAGATCTTCAAGGGTCTCTCCCGAGGGAGCTTGTAGATCTTCATTACCTGCAAGAGATGTAAGCCCATCATACTAATTTACACAGATTGTTACCATAATTTGCCAATTAGTGCATCTTTTTTCAAACTAACGTTAACTCTCTTTTTTTTTTCTTTCTTTACAGCAATCTCGCGAGGAACTATCTCAGCGGTTCAATCCCTCCGGAATGGGGAGCTTTGCCACTCGTCAACATGTAAGAACGTGTTTTATTATATAATGCATATGTACACACTCATATAATTTATGTTGGATCTTGTTGATGAAATGCAGCACGCTTCGTGGAAATCGGTTGACTGGTCCAATCCCCAAAGAGATTGGAAGCATTACGACTTTGGAAAGTCTGTGAGTGCATCTTTGTCTATTTCAATTGATTGAGTTAAAGTTGATTCTGGTACTGTTCTAATGTTTTAGAGTTGATTTATGGAAATATGATTGTTCATTGATGCTTCATCTGTGGTCAAATATTGAGTGTCGTCCTGCAGTTATTTGCAGATTTGAGTGTCTAATGTTTTAGAGTTGGTTTATGGAAATATGATTGTTCATTGATGCTTCATTTGTGGTCAAATATTGAGTGTCGTCCTGCAGTTATTTGCAGATTTGAGTGTCCTGCAGTAACTTGCAGATTTGTATTACAAGAGAATTAGGGAAATTGATTAATTCAAGACGTTACTATGAACTGGTTTATAATTGAATTACAGAGTTAGAACATTGATTTCATCTTGTACGTTTCTGGTTAACAACTTGATTCTTGAAACAAAGTACTCCTAAATTGGTTTCTAGATCTGGCTGATACGTAGCATGTGAAATTGGTTTCTAAACTCTTTTGGCATATGAAAGTTAGAAACCTTCTGTGCTTAGGAAACTGTCTGGATACAAGAAAAGGGTGTCGAAATTCATTTGGAGCAAAATGATGTTGGCTTGGTTATTATTTAGTAATACCTTAGATTGCTGCATGTTTTGATCATGTTATCCTGTGGTAGTTCATCACTGGTAGTAAGTAGTATCTGATTCAGTCTTTTGAACATATTTTTATAGTGTCTTGGACAATAACCAGCTTTCCGGGACATTACCCCCAGAGCTCGGAGGACTAGCAAACATGCAGCGACTGTAAGAATTGAATTTCGCATTTGTCTCAGACTGTTACTTGTTTTGTTGTATTCGCGCTAAGAAAAACTCTTGTTTGCTTTTTGGCAGCTTTCTAAGCTCAAACAAGTTCAAGGGAAAAATTCCATCCTCGTTTTCAAAACTGACCAGCATGAGGATATTGTTAGTACTCTCGTCTGAACAACTTTTGTTTTGCTTTGATATATTTGTATACATTACATTGTGATTCTGATGTTTGTTTGGATCTGTAAATAGCCGTATCAGTGACAACAGGTTCAGAGAAACCATTCCAGCTTTCATCGAGAACTGGAAACAACTTGAGACTCTGTATGACCCTTTTTACAGATTCTTCTGATTTCGTGTTTTTTTTAACAACTTTCAACTGCTAATGATGGGTCCATGTCTGTCTGCCTCAGGGTTATACATGCTAGTGGATTGTCCGGACCTATTCCTCCGTCAATTTCTCGTCTTGCAAAGTTGAAAGATTTGTAAGTAGTCTATGTAGAGTTTGTCATTGTCATCGAGAGTGTTTATTGACTCAGCTTAATATAATTTCCAGGATGATTAGCGACTTGAGTGGACCTGAATCTTCATTTCCACCACTAGAGAACTTGACTAAGATGAGGAACTTGTGAGTTCTTAGACTAGATTTTATTACAAAACAAATATGATGGTGCCAAGACTTTGTTCACTTGGTGTTTTTTTTTTTTTTTTTTTTTTTTTTTTAAAATTTTNGTGGCCCAACACATGTAAGAAGAGTTACGCAAAGTCTGGTATATTCATATAGATTTTCATGGAAACTCACTGTTTTGGTACCATTTATGACTTGCAGGGATCAGTTTTCAGGTGCTTACACAATTGCAAACAACTCGTAAGTTTTGAACCTCATTACTCAGAGAGTTATTTCTTACACTAGAAAAACTGACAGATGTTTTATTTCTTACAGCTTGAGTGTTTTCTGTCTAAAGAGCTACGAGTGTCCTAAGAGTAAGTTTATGTAAAGCACTTTCAGATTGATATGCATATACGAACCATCTCATTATGCTAACTCAATACCTTTTCTTTTCTTTTCTTTTCTTGAAGCTTCTCGTGGTCTCCATATAAACTGTGGCGGAGAGGAAGTAAAAATCAATGGCACCACCTACGAAGCAGACAACTACGACAGGCAGCCATTGTTCTACGAGAATTCCCTCAACGGATGGGTTATGAGCAACACGAGACACTTCCTTGACGGGACGATCAACTCTACTACCTGGTCATACTCATCGAAGGTGTCAGGCGCTACTGATCCAAGGTTGTATGCCAATGCACGCCTCTCAGCCATCTCCCTCACCTACTACGCAATGTGTCTTCAAAGCGGAGAGTACAAGGTGAACCTCCACTTCGCCGAGATTATGTTCAGCGGCACCAGGAGTTACAAAAGCTTGGGAAGACGATACTTTGACATATACATTCAGGTATAAGTACTTGTTTTCAATCTTGACAATGAATAGTAAGACGACTAAGTATTAATCTGAGTCTTGGTAAATATGCAGGAACGACTTGTGTTGAAGGATTTCAACATAGCGGATGATGCTGGAGGTGTTGGTAAGGCGACCGTGAAGACATTTCCAGTCACAATCAGCGAAGGAAATCTCCAGATTCGCTTGTATTGGGCTGGGAAAGGGACTGTAGACACTCCTGTAAAAGGTGTTTACGGTCCTCTCATATCGGCTATTTCCGTGGATCCAGGTAAAAGGTGTTTACAATGCTTCAAAAACATCTAGCTTGACTTTCTGATTCTGATTCTGATCTGACAAAATTACACATTCTCTAACAGACTTCGATCCAGCGCCCAAAAATGCAAGTGGAACTACCATCTCTGTGGGTGTAATTATAGGGATTATTGCGGTTGGCGTGACTGTTTTCGTGATGCTAGTGATTTGTGGTGTTGTTTGGTGGTTTGGTTGCCTAAGAACCAAAAGCCAAATTGAGCGAGGTAGTACCAAACTTTAACCGACTGTTTATGTTTCTGTTTCTTTAATCCAGAATAACAAAGAGCTCTGTTTTTGTTTCAGACTTCAAGAAAATGGATGTCAACATCAACGCCTTCTCCTTAAGGCAGATCAAAGACGCCACAGATGAATTTGCTCCTGCAAATAAGATTGGCCAAGGCGGCTTTGGTCCGGTATATAAGGTAACCACTAAACACACAATTTCTGAGAAGAAAAGTAGATGATAACAAAGATTCTTTTATTTATAATATGACTACAGGGAATGATGTCCAACGGAACTGAGATTGCTGTGAAGCAGTTATCTGAAGCTTCACATCAGGGGAATAGAGAATTCCTTAACGAGATTGGTGTGATATCAGCTCTGCAACATCCTGCTCTAGTCAAACTTCATGGTTGCTGCGTCGAAGGGGGCCAGCTTTTGGTAGTGTACGAGTATTTGGAAAACAACAGCCTTTCTCGAGCACTTTTTGGTTAGTATGAATTTCCACTAGCACTGCCTTAAATTTTGTTTTGAACGAGTTTCGGTTAGTGAAAACACTTCCTCGGTTAGTGAAAACACTTCCTTTCGTTATCATTAGCATTGGTTTTATTTTGATTTGAACTTCCTCTGTGAGTTTTGGTTAGTGATTGCCTTTTTTCAATACACTTCCTTTCTCAAAGCACGTCTTTATTTTGGTTTGAATATTCCTCTGAGAGTTTTGGTTGGTGATAGCCTTTTCTCAATACACTTGTTGGTTAGTCTGAATTTTCATTAGCGTTGGCTTCATTTTGTTGTCCCGAGACTAGTTTTGGTTAGCAATTGCCTTTTCTCAATACAGGTCCCCAGGCAACTCAAATCAGTTTGGATTGGCCAACGAGACAGAAGATATGCCTTGGGACAGCAAGAGGTCTGGCGTATATTCATGAAGAATCAAGGCTAAAGATTCTCCACAGAGACATCAAAGCCGCAAACATCTTGCTGGACAAGGATTTGAATCCCAAGATTTCAGACTTTGGTCTAGCAAAGCTAGATACCGAAGATCAATCGCACATCTCCACAAGACCGTGTGGAACATAGTAAGTAAAACCGATGAAAGTATTATTATTTTGCATGAGACTTTTGCTAACACATCAATTAACATGCAGCGGGTACATAGCTCCAGAATATGCAACGAAAGGTCACCTGTCTCATAAAAGCAACGTTTATAGCTTCGGTGTAGTTGCTATGGAAGTTGTGTATGGAAAGAGCAACTCGTCGACTGACCGTCCAGATAGCGAGGACATGTATTTTACCGAATGGGTAATAAATCTTCTTTTGATAAATCCCCTTGTTTGCATCTAAGCCAAACTGATTTCATTTTATGGTCTATAGGTTCGTCTTCTGTGGAAGCAAAACAAGTTGGCAGAATTGGTAGATCCGCGGCTGAGATCTTATGACATGGATCAAGTGGTGAGGTTAATCGAGGTGGCCATCTTGTGTACAAGTCGTTCACCTGCTGACAGACCATCAATGTCAGCAGTGGTAAGCATGTTGGAGGGCCAGCTGACTGCAGACATCGAGACTCAGTTGGCGAGTACAAGAGATGAACCTACTTATGAGCCACTAGACATTATGGCAGAGATTTTCACGAGGTTCGAGTCAGATGAGTTGTCAACGATTCTTGAGGCTCCAGAGACTTCAGAGAGTCCAGAGACTCTTGGTCAGAGGTCTCTTCTTCGGGGTAAAGGAAAAGAGAAGGTATCATCTGATTCATTTTCTTTCAGAGCGGAGTCAAGTAGAACTGGGGAAGAGAGAGAACGAAGATAGGTTTGTCCGATGAGATGCTTGTGGTTTTGTCATTTTCAACTCTGTTTCGAGATTATTATGTTTCTGTTTATTTGTGAGCAAAGCACACAAGTATATCATCTAATTCTGCTTATTAAAGTTTATAACAACAAGATATTTGTTTCTCATATATGTTGCCTTGATCAAGTTTATAGAATGGCTAAAATATTCCATACAAAGCTATGTGATCACATCACTCGCTTGCCAAGTACACAGGGATCAAGTTTTACTGAGTTTTGTCCTATAGGCCTCGTCTAATGTAACATACAAGATAATAAAAGCCGGATATCATATCAGATGCACAAGCGGCTTTTGCTCCTCCCACATAAATCACTGACAATGAGAGCTTTGGGATTCCAAGATTAACATGGATAAATGACGAGCTTGATCCTCGTCAACGTAAATGCATATGGTAAGGTTACTCCAGAAATTTGCATATAGGTGTTCTCTTGAGAAAATGAATCCAAGAGAAGACCTATATGCAAAGGTAGTCCATCTATTTCTTGCTTATGGTTGCGTCTTTTTTTTCCTGAAAAGCAAACACATATAACGGCAGAGCATTACAAGAAGCTTCCAATCCCAGGACAAAGCAACCAACTTTTCAAACAAAACTGAAACAGTCAAACGAAAGTGTATCAAAAAGGATCCTGCATATATTTGTTCCACCCCTTCTACAACTTGTACTGGTTTAACGAGAGCCAGACCCTCTCTAACAAACTCCAAGACTCGGCTTTTATAACTGCTTTACAAGTCGATGCCAATGCTACTTTCATAAATCTCCATCTCTAATTACAAAGTAATGTGTTACATTCAACCAAATCTCCTTTTCTTCCGCAGCTGCTAATTAACACCAGGGGAGCTTCCTTCTTTTCTTGTTCTACCACGACGAATATAAGACTCTTGAGGGCAAGGAGCAAGATCAACAGTTGGTTGTCCAAGTGTCGTCTCTCTCTCATTGTCAAAACAGTGGCGGCCACTGGTGTGCCTATATTATTGTCCACGTTGTTTGAAGCCATTGATTGACTACATACATCCCCAAAATCTCATTGAAACCTTATGTCCTTGTTCTGGTGGAAGGCAAACCTAAAATACAAAAATACAAAAATGATAAAGAATGATTTGTTAGCTACGCAGCAGGTTATCCAGAATCCAAATACAAGCTTACTTACTAGCAAGACTGCTTCATCAAAAGAGGTTTTGAGATTCTACTGTTTTGGAAGCAGTAACAAGTAGTAACGGAGCCTCTTCTGCATTATCTCTAAGCTAAATCAGGTTAATGGATTGAGTATTCATACCTCGCTACGCTTGGAGAGGAGAGAAGACAGAAATTCCACGGGATCCAACGATGTAGAAGTTGAAAATCCGACCAAATCTTAAAACACTGACCTTGGAAACTGAGAACCATATCTGTTCTTCCACTGTCCCTTTCCATAGAAGCAAGGGTTTGGCCACATCCCAGAACCAAGGTAATAACGACAAGCTTAGTGTTGTTACAGAGACAAAATGCTGATTCAACAGCAACCAGATCCTTAAGCAAAAGATCAAGAAAATACTTGGTCCATCCTCCTGGATTGCCACCATAACCTCCTGGATTCTGTTGATTGAGTCCGACGATGACGATCCCCCCCAAATTGGATGGATGGATACTTGCGGTTCGTCGCGGTGAGAGACTACCTGAGAGAATCGTTGCTGAAACGCCAGGGTTGAGGTTTTCTTTTAGAAACGCAGTCGTTTCGTTTATCCGGGTGCGTTGAATTCTGGACACCTGTCTCTGTGTTATTGGCTCAAACTAGGTCAACCTTCTCTTGTTCGCATACAGAGCCCCAAGTTCGATTCCGACGTGCGACAAGGGGGGCTGGTACTTGTAATTAGATTTATCTCAAGCTTTCTTTTCTTATATGCACAGAGTCACAGAGAGACCAGACCCACAGTGCTTCTTGACGGTCTCGCTCTCGCATGAGTGTTTTTGGTCGAACCAAACCAAAAGTTCATGCATTAAAAAATCATTTTCTTTTTTTTACCGTTATCAAATGTCCCGTCTAAATCGGTCTTTGTCACTAAAGCTGACCCAACTCGTTGGCAAATTAACTTTTATATTTTTTAGTCTACCAGAGCCTTCTTTTTTCCTTCAAAATGGAAAAAATTAAATTGTTTTACAAAGGTATATAGTACATAATTGGTCGATATAGCATAAGCGGCCACTTGAACCATGGTTTAGACTGCCGATGAAATTGTTTTTTGAGCTAAGACCTCAATGGGTCTCTATTGGGGATGGTGTAATGGTCTTTGAATTTTCCTTCCTAACAAGAAACTGAAACTTTGTCTCATTAAAAAATACATGAGTTTTTCGTACCCTTTAAAATAGAGAGAACTTGTCCATCTCTAATTATATATACATCGTGTCTAAGTGTTTGTCATATGCTTTAACCCCCCCAAAAATAGTGTCCTTATGGATCTATGAGCATTAATATTTCATTATAAAACATGTTTCTTTGATATAAATTAGATGAGAATTTGACAACAAAAATAGATAATAATTGTCAAATTATTATTGGAAGAACCGTCAAATAAAACTTCTTCCAAGCTCAGCGGCATAAATTAATAGTATAGTTGACCCTTAAGTTGTCTTGAACTCACACATAAGTTTATAAATTGAATTCACATTTATTTTAAAAACTCAAATTCATTATTCAACACCCAAACCCAACCAACACTTTAAAACTCGTTGACTTTTTAATCATTCACCCTTAGTCAACTTTACTTTTTAAAAATTATCCAACAACCACCAACTCATTTGTATTAATAAAAACAAAAGAATGAATCGTTAGAAAAAAAACATAAGTCTATTTATATTGTTGGTTTTTTTTTTGAACCATCTATTTATATTATTGGTGCGCAATTAATCCCATAACCACACTACCTTACATCCACCCATATCTGCTGATTCTACTAACAATTTTAATAATGCACCACGATTATACTTTTATAAAAATATATTTTTCAGACGAATTTTTTTCTAATAAAAATATTTTAGTTTAACAAATTTACAAATCAATCCCTCTAGTACTCAAAAAATCAAAAAACAATACAAGTCAAAGTCATGCGGAGGCAAACACCAGATCATTAACGACTGAAGAAGCAAAATTCTCCTGCATCGCGGACTGGTTGTGACGGTGCTCTCCTTCGTACGTCACGATTAGCATCGCTGGATCATCCAAAGCTCGTTCCACGTGTTTCCTCGCGGGACAGCCTCTAAACGTACTGCACTTGTAATAGCCACTGGGATCATAACAATCAAACAAATAAACACCGTTAGATCGTGAATCAATCAAACAAACAAATATCAACGGTGGATATTACAAGCAGGGTGTACGATAGTTACCGTGGGTGTGGTGAGCCCTTGATCGGTTTCTGTCCGTACTTCCTCCACGAAAATTCGTCCGGTGGAATATCGGCGATCTTTGAACTTATTGCCGGTACCCTCACGGTTCTCTTCATCCGATTTTTTCTACTTTAATAAAGAAAAAAAAGAAAAGCATATTAATTAACGTAATCGTTTTAATTATACAAGAACAAAAAAAATGGTTTTAACGTGCACTGTGGTTTTCAAAAGTCAACGGTCTAAAACCGGGTTTTATAGAACTTTAACCATCTCTAGCCGTTGTCGGCGTATCATATACGGATATACCAAAATATGACCGATATTTTAAGCAACCAGACCGATAATCGGGAAAGTGTACTAAACCGGGAATATATCACCTAAATTAATTAATCATATAGAGACGGTAATAGTCAACTAAGCGTTGAAAATTCGGAAATTAAATAACGAAAGTGCGTGGGTACTGGGGCAGTTGTTAAAGCGACAGGTGGGTGACGTAACAATACCTCTTTTTGCAATGGCACTTGCCGTTGCCGTAACCAGAGCCGGAGATTTTGCCGGAGAAATCCTCGGAGTGCTCATGCTCCAGGCATCTCTTTCTGTAAGGATGACCGGCCAACGGGGGCTTTCCGGAGGAGGTTACAGGATGCGACGGAGCCGACGCGAGGAAGATTGAGGATCCCTTGGAGACGCTGCCGTCGCCGGTAATCGCCGACGACATGTAGGAAGAGTTTAAAGAAAAGCTGAAGTTTTCCTTAGCGAATTCGAGCTCAGAGCTCTTGGATTTGGATCCGAAGATGCTGGGTTTAGTGAAATCTAGTGTCACGCTCGGCTGATTAGAATGAACAAAGCTCGACGGAGTCACAACAACCGATGGAGGAGTAGCGATTTGAGGGAAATTCACCGTAGTACTCGTCGGCTGAGAAACAACCGGAGCCTCCGATTGAGCGATTTTAACGATCTGAATCTGTTGTTTCTGAGGAGATACGGCGGAGGGAGTGGAAGAAGGAAAGGAGTGAACCGGGCCGCGTCAGAACCGGGCGTGACCGGTACGGTTAAGGAGAGAAATGACAGTTTTGAATTTGGAAACGGTGAAATCGGTGATCTCAGAGCAATCAACGTTGTTGTGTTGTTCGGGGAGGTTAGAGAGGACACGGATCAGATGCTCCATACTCTGTAAACCTTGCGATGCAGCCTCCTGAATAGCCTTTTGATCATCCATCTTAGGGAAACGCATTAGATCGACGGCCATGATTGATCTCTCTGTATTTTTTTTATTTTTTTTTGGGGTTCTTTTGCTGGTTTGAGGAATCAGAGGAACGTTGAAGATCAGAGAGAGATGGTGGATGAGGAGAGAGTAGAAGAGATGGCGTGATATATGGGGCAAAGGAGGTGACCGGGTCAGGTTGTAGAGATTTTAGTCAAACCGGGAAGGTTTTGATCTAACGGCTGTGATTGAGTTGAGGATTTCCACGGAATAAAGCAATCAAAGTTTTGGTCTCCTCGAGTTCGAGGTAACTGGGCCCCACCTGGCATCCGAATTTTATCGTTTCTTCAAATTCAAGATATTTTTCAAGGGAAAAAAATCTTTAATAATAATGGAAAAGAGACGCATATAAATATATAACACATTTGAACAAAAACCACTCAAATTTTCATAATTATTTATGAAAATCGTTTTCTGACAGCGAGCGAAAAAACAAAATTTGCTTTAATTAAAGGTATGGAAAGAAGCTTCTATAAATTTAAGCAAATTAGTACAAATTATATAAATTCAATGATTAAAATGTCAATGATTCATTCACACGATGGAGAAAGAGGGCCAGCTGGATTTTTGTTGAGGCAAAGAAGGGAAGAGTTGTCAACGAGACAGGGATGATTGATTAAAAAATAATAATTGAGATGTTTGACTTCTTAAGTTTTAATTATATTCTATGTTTGTTCCAATTTGAATCTTCTTTCAAATTCTACGGTCTCTATATTTGTCAACTATATTTACAGTTAACTAATTCGATTGGTTGCCTATATAATTTGATGACCCTGTTAAAGGGTTTCCATAACAATTAAAATTTGGTGGAAGACTTTTTACTTCTAAATAGCAAATATGTATTTCTTATTACCAAAAACAACAAGAATTTTTCATAGCATTCTAGAAACTGTCTTCACTTGACATTATGATAAGGAAAGTCCTTTATTAATTTTTTTAACTCACCTAATTACTTTACATATATTGTGAAACAACTAATAGTCATTCTTATTTAATACTACTAGCAATAAAGGTTTGACTAAAAGATTTTAAAATTCTACTAGAACAGCGATTAATTAAAAGCAGTATCAGCTGATGAAAGTAAAATAAAAATAAAAGATTATCATTTCTTTAAAACGCAGAGCCATTGACCGCATTGGTAATTGGGTGGTCCAGTTAACTCAAAATATGAACCATCAGATTATCTAAAGGTTGATCCAACGGTTGGTCTGTGAATGCTAGTGTTGACTATGTTTATGATTTTAGGTTCTCCTCACGTGTCGACTTTGTAATGTCTCGTATATATATTGAAATCGTTAGCGAGCTGTCCCGTTTCTTACCCAAAAAAAAAAAAAACCGAAGAAAAAGGAAAAAAAATAAATTAGGAAAAGCATAAAATTGGGACAAGAAAAATAGAGAAACAAACTAACGCAAACAAACTAATGACTGTTGCAATTTTCAAAACGAAAACGATTGAATACATACATCCACTGGAAATTTCCAAAATGGTAAAAATAAGGATTTTATTTATCTAGTACACAAATATTTTAGGAGAGAATATGTTATTTTTACAATTATCTTTTTCCCCCAATTATTGTTGATATGTTATAGTAATATTTTATTTTTAGTTAAACTATTATATATTTTTTGTATTGGATTTTATGTTGTTTCAAACATTTTCTAGCTTTTGACATGTTCTGTTTTGTTTTATTTTTATTTCTATAAGACCAAGTTGCTTGTGAATGCGATTTTCTTATGTACTCCACATTAATTTTGGGGACTACCAGTTAAGAAAAAACTATACGATTAGCTATGTGAATAGAACGTGTTCTGTGTGCATATAACGTGTCATTGACGCAGAAGAAAACCAATGGGTTGTTAATTAAAACACCTTTTTTTGTCAACGATTAAATTATATAACATGGGGTAGGTTGACCCGACCGAGTTGTAATATTATTGTCGTGCACGTCTATCATCCATGTAGTTAAATTGCAATGCAAGAAAATCCCATTGATGATCTTCTTCTTTTTTTTCCCCTGTAGATACAGAGAATAAATAAATGATCACATTCACATATCCAAACTAGGAAATGAATTCAGTTCCTTCTTCTTCTTTTTTAAAACAAATCAAAAAGAAAAAAAAGTACATTTTAACAATTCAAAAAGAAATCGCAGCATTACAAACGCATGGTAAACCAATCTCTTGATCCGCTGACGACGTCTTCTGTTACGTGGGTTATTATTCGAAACTAAACTCCATCCGAGTCTACCCTTAAATCACGCAGAACTCCTAATTAACTCCGACACACCACTATCTTACATTGATGATCTCCACCGTACATTAACACGATATCTCCTCAACACCAAACAATTAACATCAATAATTCTGGTGTTACGCCGTTGCTTGCACATATAAGCTTTTTTTTATTGCTTCCCCTCGGTACATCCTAAAATAAACACGCACAATTTATAGCGAGGTGCCCGAACCAGCTCATCCATTCTTTTAAAGAGCGATTCTCTTCCAAAACTTGTTCACATGGTTCAATATTATGAGTTCCAAACACTTCAATATTATATATTCAGTAAGGAAAGTATATATATCATGACAAATTTCCTTTTTTGTACTAACTTTTATAACGATCAAACTCATCAAACAAACCACAAACCATCAAACACAATACCCAGGATATATGAGATTTAAGCCATACTTCAAATATTTTAAACTCCTCCATTTCTCTCTCTCTCTCTCCTCATTATCCACGTGCTTTGGATGGTTACTTATTTCAAACTTATCGATCTAATGCGTGTTTAAGGATACGTCAATTCAATCTTGTTGGAACACCCTTTCATCACAACCCTGATTTATGTTCCCATACCTTCTATCTGCTATCGATCTTCAGCAACTGTAGTTCCCATATATTGTATAGTTTTTTTTTTTTCAATATAGAAAATCAACCCCATTTTTTATATTATTTTCCAATATTTAATTAAGATTTTCTAACGAGCAGGTGAAAGAAACGTGTTCGTTGCATGTTGTTTGTATACATTACCACGTAATATTATCACTTACCATTTGTTACACGGTGTGATCGAAGCTTCGTATTTATAATATTGTCTACGTGTTATCATTATATAATTATATAAGTCAATGAATATTTTATTCTCAACAGAAGTTAGTGGGAATTTTTGAAACAAGATATTCTTTATTAAGAAGAAGATATGTCTTCATTGAAAAGAAGATGTAACTCGATCATGATTTACACCATAATTACTGTTATTAATTCGAATGGAATCCGTCTTATCGAACCCATTGATTCCACGAGAAGATTTGGGCCGAATGTTTTATACTTTACGAAGAAGTCAACGTAAAGATGTAATCGACATGGATTTATTCTATAAACATTGACTGCCTACACACATGTACAGTGTACACACGGATTTAACACGCATGGTTCTCTTATCTTAACATTTACGTTTAGACTAAAATTATTCATTCTCAGTTTTTTTGTTTATGCCAATAATATTATCACAGTCAATAATATTTCAGTATGTATGTTTTTTGAACTACAATATATTTTGATTAGTATCGTGTAAAGAGAAATATGTGATGACAACCCAAAAAAAAAGAAAAAACAAATACAAAACCAACTAGTTGTAGTCTATTATTTTATTTTATTTTATTTTTAGTGTAATTATTTTTGGTAAAAAGATTAAGTTTTATACTATTTTTTATTTTTTATTTTTTTTTACAAAAATTACAGAAAAAACTTAGAAAGCTCGAAATCTAAAAACTAAGGTTTAACTAAAAAAAAAAAACGAAAAACGAGACCCACACCAAAACTGATTTCTCCGACTAAATACGGATTCCGAACAATCTACATTCAAAAATATAAAAACTGGTCCATAAATTTTTGGACAAAAAACTGGAGAGTTTCTTGAATTCGAAATTTCTCGAATCTCTTTTTTTGGGTGGCCATGTATTGTGGCGGTTGAGCTATCAAGGGTAAGTTAATTTGTATTATAAGTCTTACAAACCCCATGTAATTATACTTACTACGTGCATTAATATCATTTGTATACTGTGGTATGCATGTTATAGGTTCTCACAAAATTTGTCTCCGTTATGATAATTACAATAAAATAGACGTCGAGGAGGAATATGTGGACATTCAACTAGATGTTATAAATAATACCGTATGGAAGAATATGTAAAATAAACAAAATGAGAGTGGAATCCAATGTGGACTTCAACTTGGTTTTATATTCCTCATTTATGTTTTTTCTAATATTATTTAACTTACCTATATGGTCATTCATATACATATCGATGTAACGTTGGGTGTCGATTTTTTTGCTTTATAATGTATGGTGGTCTTGGAAGATGAAATATCAAATATATATATATATATATATATATATATATATATATATAACCCGTATATAAAACAAAAGAAATTATTAGCCCACGAAAGAGGATTATTTGAAAAGTTTATATTGCTTGACTTTGTGTCAAATATGTAATCTATTAATAATAACAAACTGAAAAATATCATTTGTGGTTGCATCATTTTATCACAATCGTTATTAAAGTGTATTTTTAATTATTTATTAGGTATTTTTTTATTTATAATCAGTTATTTTACGAAAATTACTTCTTTTAATATTTACGTTTTTTCAATTACATTAAAAAGTATTTTTGTAGATGGATATTTAGCAAAAATATTTATTAAAATAATATAATTTTCTTTATTTTCTTTATTTTTATAAAGATTAGAATAGATAAATATTGTTTCCAATTCTGATAGAGAGGATTATGAGACTGTTAATGGTGGCTTTATATACACGGTCAAAACCACCTTCTCCGATTTGAAGATTTCTACCAAATCCACACGTGGCGTCACTGAGTTCTTTGTAAGAGAAAACCCTCAGGTTTTGATTCTGTTCTCAATCTGATGAGTGTAAGTCTCTTCGAAAATAGCAGAGGCAACAGTGTTGGGAAATGGGAACGAAGACGACGTCGCCTGGTTCCTCCTTCTCGTAGTCGTTAATCCTCGAGCTTACAACTCTCTTCATTCTGTGTTTTTGTTTTATTTCTCGAAGTTTCTTCTGGATTTAGGTTTCTTCAACTTGAACATGAAAAGACTATTCATTTTCACCTTTGTTTTTCTCTCTTTGTTTTTTTTTTCTTTGGTTAGTTTGAGGATTAATAAACTGAAACATCTCTTTAGCCAAAATGTATGTTTTAAAATTATTGATTAGGTATTTTTCATTTATAATCGGTTATTTTAGAAAATTGCATCTTTTAATATTTATATTTTTTAAAAATATATAGAAAAACATAAAAAAAATAATTTTTTAGATGGATATTTAACAAATAAATTGTTAAACTAGTGTTTCTTTTTTGTTTTGCTTATTTTTTGCTTATTTTTATAGAGATTATAATAGATAAATGCTATTTTCATTGAATTTTGATAGAGGGAATTCTAGATATGGATAAAAATAAGCAATTATCTGACAGAACTTCTCATATCTCCGACATCTAATTCCTCAATTATCTTCCTAAGACTTTGAACAACAAAGGCCATGGTGGGTCTCTCTTTATCATTTTTCTTCATGCAATGGTCTGCCAGTTTAGCCACCCTCCTGCCCATAGCAATTGGATACTTGCTTTGTAGCTCCGAGTCAACGATCCTTCTTAAGCTTTTGTTGTTAGAAGGATGTAGTTTGACCTACTGCAGGAGAATCTTCTCAGCTGAAGGCTTCATTCGCTCGATTGTGCGTCGACCGATGATGATCTCGTACAGAACCACTCCAAAGCTATATACGTCGTTCTGCTTCCTGAGATGGCCAGTTTCTACGTACCCTGGAGCTGCATAGCCGGATGTTCAGACTCTCTTTTAAGAGAAATCAAGGAAAAATGAAGAAGATGGTGTTGATACTTGTGGATGTAGCAACTAATAGTACATCAAATTTGTGAGCGAGATAAGATAGATGTTACTTACTTCGGTTGTAACGTGAGTGTTTTCTCCTTAGAGGCCTTCTCTAGCGACACCAAAATCCGATAATTTCAGATTAAAGTTATCGCCCAAAAGCACGTTTGATAATTTGAAGTCTCTGTATATTATCTGCCCAAAATAACATTCATGTATCTAGTATATTAATAATTACAAACTGAATAAATGTCATATGTGATCGCATCTTTTCATACATTATCACAGTTTGTGTTTTTTTATCATTTATTAAATATTTTTTGTTTGTAACCGCTTATTTTATGAAAAATTGGATCTTTTAATATTTATGTTTTTTCAACTCTATAAAAAAAATAAAAAATTCAAGTTTTTTAAGATAGATGTTTAGCAAAAATATTTATTAAATTAGTATATATATATATATTTTTTTTGTTTGTTTGTTTGCTTAATTTTATAGCTTGTGAAATTATTGTGATGTTGTAATTAGAGTTGATATATATGTATAAACTAAAATAAATCTTAGAAATAAAAATATTTATTAAAAATGAGTTTTTGCGCGAACGCACGGGTTGCATAGCTAATTATAATAAAAGAAACCACTCCGAATCAATAATCGTATCGACTAGACAGTCTGATTAAGATTTGATTCTGGTTGAAAAAACATGCTCCATATGCTATCATATATCCCCTATATAATAAGCGAAGAAGCATATATGCCGCTATCATGGCCGGTTCAATTAGTTTAATTAAGTGGTTCTAGCCTCTAGGTAATTTATTATTTCTGACCACGTTTTCAAATTGGTTGAAGCAAAGATGAACGAGTTTTGATGTCATGCCATGTGATGCAAGTACTATCTGGTTTTGGTTTGAAATCCACCTGAGGCAATCATTATTCCATTAGGCAGACTATCTGGTAAGAATTCAATATATTCGCATTATGAAAATGGTTTTGGATGTCTCTACTATTTTAGAGAAGAGATTTAGTCTAAATAATGGTTAAGTAAAAAAACGTAAAATTGTAAAATCCTAGACATACCATAGTCCATAGTATAAGAACTAGCTGGGTTTTTACTTCTTACCCACACGATTAGAAATGGTTCTTTATATTTTCTGATCCATATCCGTGGTGAATTACCGTCCAAAGTCTAGTTTTGATCCACAATGATATTTCTTGTTCACGATTGTTAAAACATCTACAGACACCTTCAATAGATTTATAGCTGTTCACTATCCGAACCCGGCCGGGCTAAACCCGAAAACCCTGTAGTCCAATCGGATTTCGTCCAAAAAGCCCAGCTTTTCAGGCCTGATTTTTGTCTGTTTCCAGGATCAGACGGTACCGAGTTTTGGGCTTCTGCTCAATTGACAAGTTTATCCAAATTCGGATTTTTGGAGCCGGGTCGGGTATTATCTCTGTTGTTTGCCTTGGCCTTGCCAATCGCTTGGTTTCCAAATCAGTAGAGAAAAATCATGGCGAGACTCTTCGTCTCTATCCCTCCTATGATGCAACCCAAGCACTCGGCCTTCTCCGCGTTTTCTCAGCCGCTATTACAGCCTCCGGCGAAAAATTTCCTCGACGGAGTAGGAGGATTATGTCTTATCCGGAGAATCAGAGAATGTTCCGTCGTGGCGCGAGCAGGGCCCAGTACGAGTAGCTACTTGTTTGCGTTCGCCATTCCCGCTACTCTTATCGCCGCCACAGTCTTCACTTCAATCAAAATCGCTGATAAGCTCGACGAAGATTTCCTTGAGGATGTAAGATCGCCGTTTCCTCAAAAAAAAAAAATTATAATACATCTTTGTCAGTTTTTATCTCTCAGATTCGATTTTCGTCTGGAAGTCTATGGTTTGTCTCTGTTTCGGAATCAAAGTGACGCTTGTTTCAATGCTAGTTATAGGATTTGTGATAATCGGTGGTCAATAAAGCAGAGACGTTCTAGGGAATTTCGGGAACGAGAAAAACGCAATTCAGACGGAGAATTTGTGGGAAACAATGATTTAAGAAACTATTCAGTAGTGGATTTGGGTCCAAGTTGGTTCTACATCCGTTAAAGTTATTGAATTGATGTGTAGTAAGCATATGATATGATGGAGAAATGCTCCATTTGCTTCCCTTCGAATATAAGAGATCAAATCTATTGCATTCTTAGCAGAATTGGATCTATGTGCTTTTCTCGCTGCAAGTCTTGCTTAGTAGAGTGTTAATAATAATCACTAATACACTAGGAGCTCTTTCTGATTGATTCCCTGTAAAAATCAATCTAGTGTCCCCTGAGAAGGGTCTAAACATGATTCTTGTATCCAGCCTGATTTTAATCTATCCATATATGGTCGTTAAAACTAACAGCAGATATGATTCTTCTTCTGCAGATTGCGTTGAACCAAGCGATAAAAGCAGCAGAAGATGGAGAGAATGCTCAAGGTGAAATCTCAATGGACGATTTGATTAAAAAACCTGTGATTCAACGAACCCGCAAACGGCCTAAACGTGAAGTTTAAATAAACGCACGCATAAGCTTCTTCTTTCAATTCTTCTGTGATCCCATGACTGTAATAATATGCCGTGTTTTGTATAAGGATGTAAACTCGTAGCCTTCTCTGGTCACATTTATAGTTGTAGTTACTGAAATTTTATAATACCATTTGATCATTTGTATAAAAAATAGATGACGAATCAATTGCCTCATTGGCATATCCGATCCATAGAGCTGAAACAATGGCATATTCTATTTCTATGAGATATTTGTTGTGTCCCGAGCTTTCTTCTGCAAAAAAATTGTAGTTATGGAAGAAGTAGAAGGGTAGCTGTAAATGGGTTATGAATTGGGCCTAAGAAGGCCCAATATGAGTTTTCTTTTTCCGGATGGTTCTGAATTTTTGAAGGGTAGTGTGTAAGAATAATTTTCTTCCCTTCAAATCGACGTCTGCGTGAGGTTGAATCGCGTCGCGTCGCGTTTCATTCTACAGTTTTTTATTTTTTTCCTTTCGTTTTCAAACGAACAGAACACACCAGCTTAAGGCCATTTGCGTTAGATCTAAGGAGAGAGCGACGCATAGCTTTTCTAGCAAATTGTCTACGGGCAAGGAGAATTAACGACGCGAGGAGCAAGTCGATTTCAGTTTCCCTTGGAGTCTTCTGTTCAACCGATCGAGGGTATGGTTTAGCTCAGTTTCGGGAATTTTTTTAGCGTATTATCGAATTACTCTGTGAAATTTGATCTCTTATTGCTGCTTTTAGATACTGGTTTGGATTTAGCTTCTGTGTGTGTGTTTTGATGGGTGTGCGTATTTCTATTGAATCTGGAGATTAGTTTCCGTTTAGTTGCCGCACGATCTGTTGTTACTTTTTATGCGCAAGCATTTTTATTTGGATTTAATTTGTGTTGTTCAGAAAGAATTTTAAAATTATATGCCACTATTGTGTCGGTGCTCTGTGATATCACACAAGTTTTTTAATTTTGCTCCGTTTTTGTTGCAGCATTCTGCTGTCATCAGAAAGTACGAACCATGGTGATCCAGACTTAGTGTTGATCCACGAAGAGTCATTGTGGGAACAACAACAGAGTGAATCGAATGGACAAGAAAAAGAACCGTGCCGATCCACTCGCTGCTGGGCGCCAGAAGGTTAGTTTCGCTTTCCTTAAGCATACCTCTTCAGAATTTGGGTAAATTTGCTCTACTATCACCAAATGTCAGACTTGTCAGTAGGATGCGACAGGATTCTACTGTATTTCATTTATTTCTTCGTCTAAAGTTTATAGTTTCGAAGGAACAATTGGTAGCCTGGTTTCTTGATAACGTTGGAAAATGTTGTGCTATATTTCGCTCCTAACCGTATCCAACTTGTCTCCACAGTCTATATTTGATTGCTTGTCTTGCCTTGTTTAATAGCTAAGTTTCTTAATTTCATTTCAGCTCCAACAATTTCGTCAAAAGAAGGAAGACAAAAGCACTGATCAAAAAAAGGACACCAAGGGCAGCACAAGCCAAGGAAAATCCTCTAAAAAAACTGGTAAATCTGAGAAGCATGAGCGTAAACCTGACACAAGTGCTGCCACTGACGAAGCAGAAGCTCCGACTAATGTGGCTGCAGGAGGAGTTACATCTCATGTGAATATTGGTGAGGAGGTTGTTGATTCTCCACAAACTTCTGCAAATGCATTAGCTCACGAGCATGTTTCAGTCCATGATTCATCATCAGAACCTGATACGCTTCAGCCAGGAAACACCACAACAACTTCTGATAATGGAGCTGAACTGAGAAAAGAAGCAGTGAATTCTGAAAATGATATCAGCATTTCATTATCCACAGAAGAAGAGAATATGAAGAGTATCCAAAGTGGAGGGGCTGGCACAGTAGATTCTATGACATCTGATCCTGCAGATTCTGAGAAGGGGGTTACCCATGACGATGCATCTATTAGTGTTGAAGGAATCTTTGCTGCTACTGGAAACCTAGCGGAGGGGGAAGGAGTTGAAGTTGCAAGTGGGTCTGGGAATGTGGAAAACCCGCATCAGCCATCCTCTTTGCTTGAATTTATTCCTGATGTTTCCTTGATTCGTCCAAGGGGAGATCAGATAACTGATGTAGGTTGTTCTCTCCTTCTCTTCATGCTTCTATAATCAATAATTTTATTTATTTATTTTACTGTGATAGGGGTAAAGAGGTTTGGTCAATTGCATGCGTCCTTTTGATGTATAATTCAATTCTCATTTGGTTCTGGGTAGGGAAAATGCAGGAAGACGATGGTTCACACAAGGAGGCAGATTTGGATAGGATTGCAACTGAAGAAAGGCAAACAAGCCATGCAGCCGTTGTGGATTCATTTGCTTCTCCTTCTCACATTTCAGAGGGATCCTCAGCTACATTTGATTCAGTTGAAGTAGAAGGTATAAATGGTACAATTAGAAGCCAACAGATTAGCGAAGCTGCAGTCCTTAATGAAGAGAAACCAGAGTCATCTATTGGTTTTCGTAATAACAGAGATCACGTGCTTTCAGCTGAACCTGAGGAAAGCTCTGTTGCAGATGTGGCTGGTCAGTTGCAATTGCCCGAGAGCGTCAGTAAAATGGACACATTAGATCCATCTGGAGAAGTATCTGCTGCTCATGTTCATGAAGGCCGATCAGTCAGATTCTTACAGCTTATGGATATCGTACAGGGACTTGGACAAGATGAATTTCAAGTTTTGTGCAACGCAAGAGAGGCTGCTTCCAGTACTGTGCCAGGAACAAGTTCGTTGGAGCGATTAAGAGAAGAACTGTTTGTTTCGAGTACAATGGAAGATATACTCCATGTGCAACTCACAGAACAGTCTCATCTACAAAACGAGTTTGATCATCAACATAACCAATTGGTAGCTGAAATATCACAGCTTCGTGCATCATATAATGAGGTGACAGAGAGGAAAGCTTCTCTTATGGAGGATCTATCAGAGTGCCAGTCTAATCTCTATGCTGCTACAAACTCAAATGAGAAGCTCGAAAATCAGCTTCTTGCTACAGAAGCACAAGTGGAGGATTTCACTGCTAAGATGAATGAGTTGCAGCTTAGTCTAGAAAAATCCCTATTGGATCTATCTGAGGCGAAGGAAAAGTTCATCAATCTTCAGGTGGAGAATGATACGTTGGTTGCAATTATATCCTCTTGGAATGATGAGAAAAAGGAACTTCTTGAAGAAAAAGAATCCAAGAACTATGAGATTAAGAATCTTTCATCTGAGTTATGCAATTGCAAGAACTCGGTGGCCATACTCAAGGCAGAAGTTGAGCGATTGGAAAAAACTATCGGTCCATTGACAGATGAGAAGATAAGTCTTGTCGAGGACAAATATAATGTGTTAGGTGAGGCAGAGAAGTTACAGGAAGAATTGGCAAAATGTAAAACTTTGGTCACCTTGCAAGAGGTGGAAAATTCAAACATAAGGGAGACGCTTTCTTTACTGACAGGCCAGCAGACCAAGCTTGAAGAGGATAATCTACGAATCAGAGAAGAAAATGAGAAAGCACATCTAGAACTGAGTGCACATCTGATCTCGGAGACTTATTTATTGTCTGAGTATTCCAATCTAAAGGAAGGGTATTCTTTGCTGAATAATAAAATCTTGAAGTTTCAAGAGGAGAAGGAACATTTGGTTGAGGAAAATGATAAACTTACGCATGAGCTTCTTACTCTTCAAGAGAGTATGTCTACTGTACAAGAAGAGCGGACTCATCTAGCAGTTGAGTTAGGAGAAGCAATAGCGCGCCTTGATAAACTGGCTGAAGAAAATACATCTCTGAGTAGCAGCATCGAGGTAGAAAAAGCTAGAATGGTAGACATTGGTAATCAGGAAGCGTCAGGATTGATCAATCAGGAAATATCTGAAACATTAGGTAGAAGTCTAGAAGTCGAAGTTACAAGTAAACATAATCTACCTTTTGTTGAAAATACCTGCCAAAGTCCCGGGATACAGCATACAAATTTGGAGGAGGAAATGGACGATTCTTCTGGGTTTTATGCCTTGAACAAGAATCTGGAGAAGGGGGAGAAAATGGTTCAGAACCTGGAAGAGGCAATTAAGCAGATCCTCGCCGATTCTTCATCGAGTAAGTCTAGCAATAACTCTGACACGCCAGCAGTATCAAAACTGATTCAGGCTTTTGAGTCAAAGCGACAACAGGAAGAACATGAATCTGAAAAAGCACAGTTAACAGGTGAACAGACAGAAGCATTTGTTTCTGTGAATGTGCAGATTAGAAATTTGAAAGGCTTGCTTGAACAGTTAATGTTGAATGCTAGGAAGGCGGGTATACAATTCAATCAATTAAATGATGTCAGGACAGCGACAAATCAACGACTCGAGGAGTTTAATGTCGAATTTTCATCTCACCAGGATCACATCAATCTTCTGGAGGCAGATGCTATTGAGAATACAATTTCGTCTGAAGCAATAAAGAATTATTCTTATGAGCTACAACACAAAAACCACGAACTTGAACTTCTCTGTGAATCATTGAAGATGAGAAATGATAGTATCGGTCTAGAAAACACGGAGCTCAACAAGAAGCTGAATTCTTGCTTATCAAGAATTTATGAGCTTGAAATTCAGCTGGAAAGCTTACAGGATAATTTAAGTAGCATGTTGTCATCAATGGAAGAACAGTTAGTGGCCTTGCAGGATGAATCTGTGAAGGCAATGATGCTAGAACATGAATTGACAGCATCAATGTCTGAATTTGGTGATGCAGTTGTGCGACTTGATGATTGTTTACTCAGATCTGGCACTGCTGAAGCTCACGTTGGCGTAGATGTGACCAAGCGTATGTCTGGTTCTGTTGACATGGCTGTAAAGGTGATTGACGACCTGGAGGAAAAACTAGCAGTTGCTTATGCGATGCATGAGTCCTCCTCAAACAAATATGAGGAGTTGAATCAGAGTCTCAACACTCTGCTTGAGAAAAATGAATTTGTAACGGCTTCGATGCATAAGTTATATGGTGATCTTACGAAACTGATCACTGAATCATGCGGGTCTGGGGAGATAGCCAAACTAAAAGTTGAAAATCTAGCTGTCGCTGATCCTTTTAATGATGGTAATTGTGAGAATCTGATGGAGGCTGTGCGAAATATTATTTCTGAGAGGCTCGAACTTCAGTCTGTGATTGATAAGCTACAGTCGGACTTGTTGAGTAAAACAAACGATATGGAGGAACTGACGCAACGAAGCCTTGATCCCAATTCACTTCGAGAGTTAGTTGAGAAAGTTGAGGGTGTTCTGGAACTTGAAAGTGGTGGAGTTAGTTTTGAATCCCCTAGTTCATATGTGGAGTTTCTGGTTTCCCAACTTGTACAGAAGTTTATAGAGGCTGAGGACTTGGCTAATCTCATCGGAAAACAGTTAGAGGCCAAGGAGAATGAGCTGATGGAGATCCGGGAGAGTTTACTGCACCATAAAACTGAAATGGGTGGTCTCAGGGAAAATTTAAGCCAGGCAGAGGAGTCCCTTGTGGCTGTACGATCTGAGTTACAAGAGAAATCTAATGAACTTGAACAATCAGAGCAGAGGTTATTATCGACTAGAGAGAAGCTTAGCATAGCTGTTGCAAAAGGAAAAGGTTTGATTGTTCAGCGTGACAATGTCAAGCAATCGTTGGCCGAAACCTCTGCTGAGCTACAGAGGTGCTCAGAGGAATTGAATTTGAAGGAAACAAGGCTTCAGGAAGTAGAAGCAAAACTTAAGACCTATACAGAGGCAGGTGAACGTGTGGAGGCATTAGAATCCGAGCTTTCTTACATCCGAAACTCAGCTACTGCACTTCGAGAATCGTTTCTTCTCAAAGACTCTCTGCTTCACAGAATTGAAGAAATTTTGGAAGATTTGGATCTCCCGGAGCATTTTCATGCGCGAGATATACTCGACAAGGTGGAGTGGTTAGCAAGATCAGCTAACGGAAACTCTTTGCGTCCCTCTGATTGGGATCAGAAGAGTTCTGATGGAGGAGCAGGATATGTTCTCTCAGAACCCTGGAGGGAGGATGGTCAAACTGGCACAAATTCTGAGGATGACTTAAGGATCAAGTTCGAGGAGCTCCAAGGGAAGTTTTATGGGTTAGCTGAACAGAATGAAATGCTGGAGCAGTCATTAATGCACAGGAATAATTTGGTTCAGAGATGGGAAGCACTCCTAGGGAATATTGATATGCCTCCACAGCTAAAGTCCATGGAAGTGGAAAACAAGATTGAGTGGCTTGCAAGTACAATATCAGAGGCTAATAATAAAAAGGATACTCTCCAACAGAAGATTGATAACCTTGAAGTCTATTGTCAATCATTAAATACTGATTTGGAAGTCTCACAAAAGCAAGTAGATGATGTCGAGGCAAATCTTCAATCGGTTGATAATGAGAGGGTAAATCTTTCTAAAAGACTGGAAACTCTGAATGGTGATCACGAGAATCTTTCTGCAAGGGCCATTCACCTTGAAGTTGAGAATGAGAAACTGCAGAATCAAGTTAAAGATCTGCATGGAAAATTGGTTGTGAATCTTGGGAATGAAGAGCAAATTCAGACTATTGAAGGAGACCTTTTGAGATTGAGGTACATGATTAATGATGTTATACAGGAAGATGACTTGCAGGATTTGGCTTTAGCAAGTAATTCTGAGACCTTGGATGGACTTCTGAGAAAACTGATAGACTATTATAAGAATTTGGTGAAATCTAGTTTGCCACGTGAAATAGATGACAATTTCGGTGAAACTCGTCCACTAGATGCTGATGATAGAAGCAGAGAGTCATTGGATACACATGAAGCACCTTCTCATGGGCACCATCCTGAATTGACTGATTCTAATGTAATGGAAGCAACAAGTAGAGACATAGCAGTCGTAGAGACACCTGATGTAGCTTCCTTAACAAAAGATCTGGATGAGGCACTGCATGTTCAAAAGCTGACAAGGGAAGAAAGGGATTTGTACATGGAAAAACAGCAATCATTGGTTGCTGAAAATGAGGCACTTGATAAGAAAATAATAGAATTGCAGGGGTTTCTTAAGCAAGAAGAACAGAAGTCAGCTTCTGTAAGAGAGAAGTTAAACGTAGCTGTCAGGAAAGGGAAAGCTTTGGTCCAACAAAGGGATAGCCTGAAGCAAACTATTGAGGAGATGAACGCTGAGCATGGTCGCCTGAAATCAGAGATTATCAACCGAGACGAAATGCTCTTGGAAAAAGAAAAAAAATTTAGGGAGTTGGAATCTGACACTAAGAGGGTAGAAGCCCTAGAGTCTGAGAGACAATTGTTGAAAAATCAATTGCAAGAAACAGAAAATATTTTGCAGGAAAGAAATGGTACATTGAGCATGACATTGAAAGCGTTGAATTGCATCGATATAGGTGATGAAGGTGACAGATATGACCCAGTTCTGAAGCTTCAACGGATCTCACAACTGTTTCAGAATATGAGTACAGCTGTGTCTTCTGCTGAGCAGGAGTCAAGAAAATCTAGAAGAGCAGCTGAGTTGCTACTTGCAGAGTTGAACGAGGTTCAAGAGAGAAACGATAGTCTGCAAGAGGAGCTATCAAAGTTTACATATGAAATTCAGCAACTTTCCAGACAGAAAGATGCAACGGAGACTGAAAAAGTTGAAGCCATTTCACATTGTGAAAATTTATCAGTGGTAAACAATGAAGAAAAGAAGAAGCTATATGCTCAACTGCTGTCCTTTGGAACTAGTGTGAACACTCTGAGGAAAATACTCGCAGATACCAACAGTTGCCTAGCTGATATTTTCACCATGGATATGGAGTTTCTGCATCATCTGAAGGCAAATATGGAATCATGTGCGAAGCAAACTGGTACAAATTTGTCTGGCTGGCCTCAAATGAGTACAAGGAATATTGTAGACAAGGTACTTTAGATCCTTCCAACAGCTTAATATGTTATACTTTAAAGGTTTTAAAACAAAAAAAAATTAAAAAAAAAATAATTACCCTTTCTTCTTAGGAAATCTTTTCACGCTTGAGTGCTTCCTTGTCTAATGTCAACTTGCCTGAGATTTCGAGTGGTGGAAACATAACCGAATTTTGTGGTTCTATCTCACGAAACCTTGATCAATTTGTGGCCGATGTTAGCCACCTTGAAGAGAATGTAAGCAAACACTTGGCATCATGGGACGAACAAGTCAACATTGTATCCAACAATATCGACACCTTTTTCAAGTCAATAGGAACGGGAACAGACTCAGAAATTGCCGCTCTGGGTGAAAGAAATGCGTTACTTTATGGAGCATGTTCTAGCGCGTTGGCGGAAATTGAAAGCCGTAAGGCTGAACTGGTTGGAAAAGATAATTACAATATGAGTCTCCATCAAGAAGAAGAGGATTTTTCGTCCATGGAATCTGTCAGGTCCATGGTAAATAGGCTATCGTCAGCTGTTAAAGAGCTTGTTGTAGCAAATGCTGAGACTGTGGAGAGAAATGAAAAAGAGATGAAGGTAATCATAACCAATTTGCAAAGGGAGTTACACGAAAAGGACATCCAAAATGATAGGATGTGCAATGAACTGGTGGGTCAAGTTAAGGAAGCCCAGGCTGGTGCTAAAATCTTTGCAGAAGATCTTCAATCTGCAAGTGCCCGGTTGCGTGATATGCAAGACCAGCTGGGCATTTTGGTGCGGGAACGGGATTCTATGAAAGAGAGGGTAAGAGAGCTGCAAGAAGGGCAGGCCTCGCACTCAGAATTACAGGAGAAGGTCACATCGCTTAGTAGTCTACTAGCTGCAAAAGATCAAGGTCAGTTTTTCAATCTAAACCTTTTCTTTTTCCACCGCCAAACATATAACTAATACATAATTGGTTGCTGCAGAAATCGAGGCATTAATGCAAGCGCTTGACGAGGAAGAGTCTCAGATGGAGGATCTGAAACACAGGGTTACAGAATTAGAACGGGAAGTGCAACAGAAGAACCTAGATTTGCAGAAAACTGAAACTTCTCGTGGGAAGATTTCCAAAAAGCTATCAATTACTGTGGATAAATTCGATGAGCTCCATCATCTCTCTGAAAATCTTCTTGCTGAGATCGAGAAACTTCAACAACAAGTGCAAGATAGGGATACCGAGGTTTCTTTCTTAAGACAAGAAGTCACTAGGTGCACCAATGAGGCTCTTGTTGCTTCTCAAATGGACACTAAGAGAGATTCAGAAGAGATCCAAACTGTACTGTCTTGGTTCGACACAATAGCTTCACTACTTGGTCTGGAAGATTCACCTTCCACTGATGCTCAAAGTAACATAAACCGCTACATGGAGACACTTGAGAAAAGGATTGCGTCTATACTATCTGAAATAGAAGAATTACGGTTGGTCGGACAAAGCAAGGATTCGTTGCTGGAAGCTGAGAGGAGTAGAGTGGCTGAGCTCAGACAGAAAGAAGCAACTCTTGAGAAAATATTACATGAGAAGGAATCCCAACCAAACATGTCAACAAGCTCGACTTCAGAGATCGTTGAAGTGGAACCACTGGTAAGATTAGAGCTTGTTGGATAATTTCACCATTCCAGATGGTGCGTCAAAATGGTAACATTTCAAATTGGGTTTCTTTTTTCTTCGGTGTTGCAGATAAACAAGTGGACGGTGAGTGGAACATCGATCCCATCTCAAGTCCGGAGTTTGCGTAAGGGAAATAACGATCAAGTTGCCATTAGTATAGATGCAGATCAAGCTGATCACAGCCGTAGCTTAGAAGAAGATGATGACAAAGGTAACTAAACTAGTCCCTTAGTATTTTTTTTTTTCTTTAGTTAACCGGCTACACGTTCTCTTTGTAACATTCCCAATTTGTTTTTTTTTTCTATCTCTTTTTGCGTTTTAGCTCATGGTTTCAGATCACTCTCGACGTCAAGAATCGTTCCTAGATTCACAAGACCAGTGACTAACATGATCGATGGTTTATGGTTAGGCTCTCTTCATCTATCGATCTCGTTCGATTTGGAAATTCTTCATTCCGGTCTAATGAAGAGGATCCTTTTCTTTTCAGGGTCTCTTGTGACAGGACGCTCATGAGACAACCTGCCTTACGGTTAGGCATAATGATTTACTGGGCGATATTGCATGCTCTTTTGGCTACTTTCGTGGTCTAAACCAAAATCTCCTTATTTCGTAAGCTCATTGCTGACTTTCTTTTCTTAAATCAATACGCAAACAGCAGCTTCGTCATTTTCTAAGCTTTAATACCTGTTTTCTTTTTATTATGTCTTTCGCAGCTGGTCTCTCGTTAAGGCACGGGCTCCTCAGAGTAGTAGTGTGTTGTTTTCACTATATGTTTTTTGTTTTTGTCTTTTTATTCATTGTTTAGCTCCTTCTATTAACCAAGCAAACTGTGGTTTCACCATTTTTATTGATCCGAATCACAAACTGCTTGGCTTTACAACCGAATAAGAAAAGAAAAAAATTATGTAGTAGCTGTTGAAAAAGATTAGCCAGAGACTACAAGTTACTGTTTTTTCATTCTTTTTTGAAATACAATGCAAAATGGACGATATAATATAAAAAAAAAATCACCAAGTAGAGGAAGAAGGTACTGATATCATCATTCTATATTTGTTGTTTAAATTCGAATGTGATCGCTAAGAGTTATTATAATTCCGTTTACCCTTTCAAAACTTGCAGAGTCCCTAAAGATATCTTTTGATTTCTTTTCATTTTAACGTGATTTCAGTTTTTTTTCTTACTGAAATCACGTTATCATTATCGGCGAAATTACGTTATCATTATCGGCCTGGATTTAAGCCCAAATCCAGTTCGACATTTGACGACTGCTATCATTATCGGACTGAAAACGCCACTATCAAGCCCAACTAATAAGTTCAAATTGTAACCCAAATTGTATATTTGATTAGATTTGGGCTTTTACCTTCTCTGTGTTAAGAAGTTAACGCGCTTACAAATTCGGAGGTATTTCTTAAATTTCAGATTCAGAAACCCTAGTTTCACCACCACACGCGACGCATTCTTTTTTTTTCTTTTGTCCTCTTGTCTCGGAGCCGCTTGATTGCTTTCGGGTAAGTGACGCCAAGTTTCTTTCTCTCTTGTTGCTCTTAATTTTATTCTTTGCTTCTTCTTTGTGTGAATGTTTATCCGATCTGTTTAGATTGATTGGGTTCCTTCGGTGGATCTAGAGAACGGTGTATTCCTTGATCAAGAGCTTTCTTTTGTTTCTTTCGAATGTCTTGCTAGGAAAGTTCTATAATTCTGAACCTAGTTTTTTTTTTGTGCCATTGACAGGTTATAGAACAAAATGTCACGTGTGTACGTGGGAAATTTGGACCCGCGAGTTACTGAGCGTGAACTCGAGGATGAGTTTCGTGTCTATGGAGTTATCAAGAGGTAAGAATCGATCAATTCGTACTACTTTGGATGTTAAGGAACTATTTTGCGTTTCTCTAATGTTCATTTGTATGTGCAGTGTTTGGGTTGCTCGTAGACCACCTGGCTACGCTTTTCTAGATTTCGAGGATCCTAGGGATGCCCGTGATGCCATCCGTGATTTAGATGGTAATGCTTTCACATTCTGTCAGTTTTGCTTTACTCTCCAAGAGCTTGATATTTTGATCCCTTTGGGGTTTCCAGTTACACTTGTGACCCTATATAAGTTAGAATTTGACATTCATATTTGTCAAAATGGATAGGCAAGAATGGTTGGAGGGTGGAACAGTCTCACAACCGTGGTGGAGGTGGTGGAGGCGGCCGTGGTGGTGACCGTGGAGGTGATCGTGGTGGCCGTGGTGGAGGTGGTCGCGGTGGGTCTGATTTGAAGTGCTATGAGTGTGGTGAGCCTGGTCACTTTGCACGTGAATGCCGTAACCGTGGTGGCACGGGAAGGCGTCGCAGCAGGAGCCGGAGTCGCAGTCCAAGATACAGGAGGAGCCCAAGCTATGGAAGGAGGTTAGTTCTGTTGATTTTGATTACATTTGGTCCCTTGTCTTTCTCATTGGTTCTTACTTCTCTGTACGGATTGGTTGATCTCTTTTTTTTTTCGTGCTTCAGGAGTTACAGCCCTCGTGCAAGATCTCCTCCTCCAAGGCGCCGCAGTCCTACACCTCCTCCTGCTCGTGGTCGCAGCTACAGCAGATCACCACCTCCATACAGAGGGCGTGAGGAATTGCCTTATGCTAATGGGTAAAACTTCTTCTGCCTAGTCTCTATCTTGTAATACATTGAGTTGATGGTTGACATGGAAATTGAATTCTTGATGTTTGATCATTGTTCTTGAATGGCGATGTCAGCGTTTTCTTCACATGCATCTTGAATCAGCCTATTGCTTTTCCAGTTGTGGGTGTGGCTAATTCAACGTTTGTTCTTGTTTCTGCAGAAATGGACTGAAAGATAAACGCAGAAGCCGGAGCTGAGAGTTTATGCTGCGTAACTGGGATGATCAAGAAGTACTACTTAGCTTTGGAACAGAAGAGAACCTAAGGGAAATTGCTGTCATCTATGAATTTTCAGTAAGAGAACATGTTTAAGGTGGTCTGGATTGGATAAAGCTTGCTACGTTTGCTATTTGGATATGAAGCGTATGTAGTTGTGTATCTGCGCATAGGTAAAATACTTTCTAATTCGTACCCTAGTTTCTTAAAGACATAATGTTTCATTTGGAAATTCTGCTAAATGCCTATGCGTTTTTTTTTTTTTTTTTTTTTGTGTTTTCACTGCGTCGAGGTTTCTTCTGGTCTACTACTACTTGCTTCATTGCTTATCTGCTTGCTTCTCTACTCTTCTCCTATGAAGCATCATTTAGTTGCTCGGCCTGCTATGGGAAAGTTAAACCACGATTGTGGATCCCTTCATGTCTTGCTTCTGCTTCTGCTTCGTCTTCGTCATCATGGCTTATCTTTTCCATGGCATATCTTTTCATGAACTTGAGCTGCATCACTTGGCAGGTATTTTAAAATCTGCTCCATGAAAGATGCTCAACACCTTTTAGCCCCCTCCTTTTAGAAGAAGCACCTCTTTAGTGAATGTTGTGATACCGCTGAGTCCTTAGTCTTCATTTAGGAGCCTAATTTTAGTTGGTCAATGGTGTCAATTTGGTTTTTTTGTGTTAAATCAACTCAAAAGTTGTGAAACTGTTCGCTTTATAAAGTTTTATTCTAACTTTGAAGCAATTGTAATTTGCCTAAACTGAAGATTGAGTAATGTCTTTGCTTTTATTGAAGTTAATGTGGATCCGTTTCCGCAACTAAAAATCCCAAACAAAAACCACTGGCGGCCACGTTTCCAAGCTAAGTCTAGTTGAAGAAATAAAGATATTTTTTTTTAATAACGAAGTTACCACGAAGACTTTGTTTTGGCATGCCCACAAATAGTGAAGCCTAGAAAAGAAAAAGAGACAAGATCATGATCCTAGTTCGGTCCCAAATCATCAACAAACCCACCGAATTAAAAGAAGTTCGGTCCCATTCTTCACTTGCACATCAATCAATTAATTGTTATGTATGACGTAAACCTCTCTGTTTTTTCTGCTATACACTTTATGCTTCTTCTCATTCCACTTTCCCCTGCCGACACTTTTTTTGCTCCACGTTCCATCACTTTTCACCGACACTAAGATGAGAAATTCCGAAGATCAGAAACCAATAAATAAATGGTCTCTCTTTCTTGTTTCAATCTAGTCAGAGACTGGTTCCTGCTAGTTTATTTACAGTTACAATCTATTTCCTCAACAGGTTGGGCTTTAAATTATACAAATTCTCTGCAGTTGATTTGACATGAATCTTGCTTGTATTAGTTCAAGACAAAAGCTCTTTTTAAACTGCCAACAACATGTTCCAACTTTACAGATATTGTATACATGTATGAATTTCTGGCTCACGCTCTATCCTAAACAATGGACGAATCAAACAAACATACAACAAACAAACAAACAAACAAACAAACAAACCGGAATATAAATTAATGCCTACCACTATGGTTCCAACCATCTCATTACAGAGGATACCATTGAACACAGAGGAAATGGGGAATCAAACTCACTGATTTATTGACCCGAGTTACGGAATCTACGAAGCTTCTTTGGTTTTACTCAGCTCATCTGCTCGCCTATGAGGTCGAGACCCACGAGAAGAAAGGTGACACCTTGGAATAACAGGAAGTAGAAATGCACTCCCTGAGCCGCCAAGAGACTCCTAACCGCTGCAGTGAGCAAAAGAAAGGCTAACGCGAGCTCTTTGTGGTATATCTTGTTCGTTTTCTTGACGGGTTTCTTTGAAACCGCTTGTTTCTGTTCTTCCAGTTGGCTCCGCTCCAAAAGCTCGCTGTCGGAAACCCCCCTAAGCAATTGGCTCTTCTTGTTTGGTGTTTCTTTCTCGGCCATAGATAAAAGATCTGACTCTGATGATCGTCCAGCTTTCTTTGTGACAATCCACTCGTAAGAGCTACCCAGTTGAAATAATCCGGATACCATCGCGTTGAACTTGGTCACGGACATTGTGTTCTCGAACAAGAGGTAAGGGACGATGAAAGGGAACGATTTCGGAGATGGGAGAAGGTTGAGGAAAGACATGAAAATTGGTACGTAGCAGATGACCCAAACAGGGAGCTCAGCTTCTGGAACAAACATGGTGAGTGGAAGGATTATGCAGAACAATGTGAAGGAGTAGAAAGGAAGTATGAGTTTCCTAAGAAGGAAGAAGAGAAGTATCAGATTCGCCTTCTTCCATATCGCTATCTGCAAGAAGAAAGATTGAGAAACAGAAGAAGAAAAGATTTCATTAAAATGATGATCAAAAACTTAAAACTTGGCAGAATAACAACAGGAGTTGTACACTACCTTAGAGGTCAAGATTGCACCAAGACACAAGCGAAAAAGCTGCATAGGTCCCGAATGCCAACGGTGTTGCTGCTTCTTATATGCTTCGTAGGACTCAGGAACTTCACACAGGACCTGTAGATTGTTTTCACTCTAGTTTAATATAATGGTTACGTGAATACGGCTTTTTTTTTTTAAGGAATGATTGACAAATACTAGTACCTTGACATCGTTAAGATAGATAAACTTCCATCCATGGAGATGTGCACGAACTGCTATATCCATATCCTCAACAGTGGTTCTTTCAAGCCAGCCACCAGATTCCTCAAGGGCTTTGATTCTCCAAACTCCAGCTGTTCCATTGAAACCAAAGAAGTTCAAGTACACGCCGCTCACTTGCTGCTCAACCTCAAAGTGAAAACACAGATTGATGTTCTGAAGACGGGTCAACAGGTTCTCGTCTTTGTTCACAAATGTCCACCTAGCTTGAACCAGGCCTAACTCTGGGTTATCCTGAAGATTAATCACATTACCAACACGTTAGAAACTTTCCCACTTGTCAAAATGATATAAGATAATGAAACCGATGCTAATACCGACCTTGAAATGTGGAACCGTTAGTTTAAGGAAATCTGGATTAGGTTGGAAATCCGCATCAAATATTGCTACAAACTCGTATGCTCCCACGTAATCACAGCTCATAGCGGATTTGAGGTTGCCAGCTTTGTATCCGGTTCTAACCAACCGATGCCTGTAGATTATGTTGACTCCCTTTTGGCTCCATTTGGCAACCTCAGCTTTGATTAACTGTTGGATGCTTTCATCGTTCGAGTCGTCGAGAACCTGAACCAGAATTCGATCTTTTGGCCAGTCAAGTTGACACACAGCAGATATAGATTGTTCATACACCTGAACAACAAGAGGACCAAAGATCATTATTACATTGAGAGATTAAATTGATGCCAAAAAAGGCTATAAAGCGGGAGAAAGATGGATACCAAAGTCAAAGATTTCAACTTTTTTGAATGACCATACCTCTCTCTCATTGCACATTGGAATCTGAACAAGAACCATTGGATACCCAAATCCAGATCCCTCCGCATCATCATTCCGGAACGGTTCCTCATCAAATCGCGGCTTAATTTTCTTATACTTGATCCAAAAACAGCCCAAGCAAAGAATCAAACGATCTACGGACTGTATAAGGAAGAGCACTATACAAAACTTGGACAGAGCCTTGATTGGAGGCGCAATGTAATCAGCTCTTAGGCTTAACCAACCAACATACGCAAGATGAAGCAAGCTCTGGATCTCAAGGGTGCTAGTGGGGATGTGAAGATTAGGGTTTTTGAAGTAATGCCATCCTCTGAAATAAGCAACGATCTCGAACCCGAGAATTACCAAGGAAACGGCTAAGAAGATCTTGATGGCCGAGAAAAGCCATCTGTCTCTGCCCAGTTTCTCAGAGCCAAGTGGGTGAGTGAAACTAAGCCGTTTCTTGATAGCACCAAGGAGAGACCAGAAGACAGTGGCGAACCAAGTGAGACATCCAACGGCTCTGTGAGCTTTGAGAAGCAAAACCCAAGTCACTTGCTTTGCGTTCTTGCCTCTGCTCTTCTCCACTGGTCTAAACGCTGAATCTGGACCCTCGATTTCAACTACTGAGTAATTTGGATTCTCCATTTTCACAACAACTGGTGTCCCTTTCCTCGTATCTTTCGCCCACCAATCTGAAAAATCCAACCTTGGAGCCATCTTTTTCTCCAACTCCCCTTGCCTCTTAACTCTCCCTGACAAGTATGAGAAATCGAAAAGATAAAAGAGCAGGAAAAAAAAGTAGTTGAATTTCTTAATGTGGTAAGGATCCCAAAAAACACCCAAATCTCAAAGTGGAAGATTAAGCGAAACCCATTTCAGGAAATCCAAAATGGAGGGAATTTGAGTGTGTAAATCTTCAAGAAAGGATCGAGCTTTCTACAGATGGTGGAAGAAATACCAACACCCAGATCCCAGAAAATCAGAAATCTAGAGACCCCTTTTTTATATTTTTATAAACCAACCAGACAAAGAAGCATCCACAGCTCAAGGCTCATTTATAGTGGACCTTTTTAAGAGAATGACAGAGAGAGAGATGGGTTGGTGAGAGAGTGGAGTGACTCAGAGAGAGAGAGAGAGAGAGAGTTATTAATACTTGGCTTTGAGAGAGAGAGAGAGAAGCAAAGCAGAGGAAGAAGAAAGGTATCGGTGAAGTTTGAAAGAAGATCTGTCTTACACTTTCAAGTGTGTGTTACTTGTTCAGCTGCTTCTTTGATGGCTTCAGCATGCAAATTCATCCCCTTTTTATCACACTCCTGTAACTTTCGCCAGCACTTGTCATGTCATGGATCCTCCAAATAATATATAATTTAGATTTTTGAGAAACGAATAAAAACAATTAATTTAGGAAAATCCATTGATGGATGGACCATACCGTTGTTTGGCAATCTGAAGTGAAGACAAGTTCAAATTTGTGAGAGAAACTCTTTAAATTGGCACAAGTTTAGAAGATACCAAATTGAATTCCAAGTGATTCACTCTAGTGTTCTCACCGCTTCGCCTATGTGCTCCCCATGTCATTAATTTCCATTTTTTTTTCTTTTTTTTTATATTTTATAAATATAGTTAAAATCCACTTTTAGTAGTCCATTCAACTTATAATTTGTTTTTTTTTTTTTTGTACCAAGTGTCATCGACTTTAGAATTTTGACGGGAATGTTACATGGCCAGTGACTAAAATAATCAGGATAACTTTTCTTATTTTTTAATTTTTAACAGTGTATTGTTATTTGCAGATAACCGGTGTACTATATAATCCATCATTAAATTATGACTCAAAAGATTACCAAATTAATGGATGAAACTTAATATTTTGAATTTTACAATCAATTATAGTATATTATAGAATGGGTTTATAATTTGCAGGTGTTAATGATGGTAATTAGTAAGGCGGGAAACATTTAGTTGATGACAAAGTACACTGAAGTCACTAACAATCAAAATAGAGGGTGGACAAGTGTTGACTAACAGTTGCAAGAAATTCGTAAAATATTGCCGCTAATTATGGGCCTCTTGTAAAACAAAACATCATTTAGTGGTGTGTCTTTGACAAAAAAAACAAGTATACGGTTCACCGATTCAGTAGAAGGATAATCACAAATTTTTTCCCAATTTTTGAAAATTCTTAAAAAATTAACCAACTAGTAGGTTACGCGAGTTTCTTGTCGGTGGTGATATTAGCACACGTAGAACTCTAGAAGATAAGAATATTCCTTGGCATTTTTAAGGTTTATCTATTATGCAATACCTAACGTTTTACAAAAGTATTATAGAAAACGTTAGAGGAAAGTAAAAGCTAAAAGAGAGAAGAGTATTTATATGTTTAAATGTAATTAATCTCTGTATTTTTTAACACCCTTTTTGTTTGGGCCATCTACAAATCCACACAATCGTCATGATTTATAGTCGTCGAAATCAAAAAATTCGTCATGTAGACTGAAATGAAGGTTCGAATCTTTTTTATACAATGTCAACTACGTTGGTCATTGTAAATATAATGTATGACAAAAAAAAGTTTCTTTTCAATAAACTGCCGAATTAGTATTGATTTTTAGTTTGAAACCCTCAGTTAAAAACAAAACATTCATACACAATCATCCTCTAAATTTTCCAGTAAAGGCAAACAATAATTCACAAATTATTGGACGTTATACATTTTATTTTGGGGTATTTAAAATGTATCCAAATTAGACCCGGTCCATTAATCATGTATATATTAATATGATCGACTATGTTTTGATGAATGATTATTAATTATGATATTCTTTTATCATTATACAACTAGGGGAAGGTCCGCGCGTTGCGCGGATGTGTGATATATAGTTTATGTTAATTTTTTATTTTTTCACAGAAATTTTAGTATATGTTTATTGTTAAATATTCGTTTATAATTTATGAATTGCATGTATTATTTTTTAGCGATTGTTGGTTTCTTTTTTTAAAAAAATTATATAAACACAAATAATTTTTTTTATTCATTGTAAGCATAAAAAATATTATATTATTGCTCTTCGGGAATAAGAACATGTTGTTTTTGTAGTAGAATCAATCTGAAATACATTCATGGTGAAATTTGTGGACGCAAAATAAAGTATTGATATTTTTTTGCCCTCGTAGGTCGTCAAAGCATATAGCACAGTCGCCATCTTCTTCTTGTATAGATTGTGTTTGTACTTCCTCTAGATCTTCAATTACCAAATCAACATCTAGTCTTCTTGATGCATTTGAGTTGATATCTTCTATTTCGAATAATACTTCCAGACATTGTGTGCTATGTAGTTGAACTGATAGTATAGATGTAAGCTGTTGGTTAATGTACATGATGTTGTGTCGTCCATGTCATGATACGTGAGGTAGGTGTTATATCACATCTTTGAAGCTTGAGTTATTTGCTTGTAGTATTTGGCTGGTAGTGAATGGGATCGTGTAGTTGGTGTTGTATTCTTGACGAAGTGGACGTGTGATTTGGAGTTGGAGTTTGTTTTCGTTTGATGGGGTTATAGAAATTCTCCGGTTATATAATGCATATAGTATATTCTCCATTGGATTTTGAGTAGTAACAAAAATTAGATTTGTAGATAGATTGATAAAGTGTTCTTACTATTTACAGATAGATTTTTTTTTGCTATTTAATTGTCATTATTATTTTGGTTTTGTATAGTTTAATGTTTACCTTATTTTGTTGACCATTTTTTTGTAGATGCTATTTCGGTTTTTGTTTTTGGCTTGTAATTTAAATTATTTTTAAAATTTTAAATATAACTGTCACCATTAAAATAGTTAATCTTTATTTTTTATTATTCTTTTTATAAAATATTTAATTACTTAATTATAAATTTTGATGTTAATGTAGCCATGCCACCTACATTTCAAAGCTTGTAGTAATTAGTTTTTGATAACGTATTTTTTTGAATATGTAGTATTAGTATTGGTTGCTCTTAAATTTAATTTTGGATTAAGTATTTTGTTTGGNTATAGAAAACTTTAGAAGAAAGTAAAAGCTAAAAGAGAGAAGAGTATTTATATGTTTAAATGTAATTAATCTCTGTATTTTTTAACACCCTTTTTGTTTGGGCCATCTACAAATCCACACAATCGTCATGATTTATAGTCGTCGAAATCAAAAAATTCGTCATGTAGACTGAAATGAAGGTTCGAATCTTTTTAATACAATGTCAACTATGTTGGTCACTGTAAATATAATGTATGCCAAAAACAATAGTTTCTTTTCAATAAACTGCCGAATTAGTATTGATTTTTAGTTTGAGACCCTCAGTTAAAAACATAACATTCATACACAATCCTCCTCTAAATTTCCAGTAAAGGCAAACGATAATTCACAAATTATTGGACGTTATACATTTTATTTGGGGGGTATTTAAAAATGTATCCAAATTAGACCCGGTCCATTAATCATGTATATAGTAATATGAATCGATTATGTTTTGATGAATGATTATTAATTATGATATTCTTTTATCATTATACAATTATGTTATTCTTTGAACTATGTTAATATCTCATTCCACATACAGTGCTTTATACTCTCCACTTTATCGACATTTATTTAAATTAGTGGATACAATCATTCAATCTTCATTTATTTGATTTTTGTTTTTTCTTAGTTTATCAACTAGTCCAAAATAACACATAAAAAAACCCATCCATGCTTTTCTAAATTCTGATTTTCTGAGCAATATAAAATTTTATTTTTGGTAACCAGTCTTCTAACCACATGTAGATTAGTATATATCGATTTTTACATCAACCTAAAACATTGGATTAAGTAACAGGGAGGACATGACATACACTCGATTTTGGGTGTGGCTAATATCGCTGGATTTATTATAAAGGTGTGAGATTGTCTCAGTTGGGAAAATTAACTATGATCTTAAACAAACAAACAAAAACGTAATTATGATCTGCATGCATTAATTATGGAAACGAAACCGTTTGATGCAGTGTTAAAGAAAGACTCAAACATAGATCGCTGTCAAGAGACTTATGTGCTGTATTTTCTAGAGTTTTTTTCTTTTGTTTTAAAAGATTTTTGTTTTGGGGTCAAAGAAAAGAATGTATATCTAATTATGTACGACCCCTGTTTGATCAACTGTGATATATTGTTAACTGTTAAGGTTTATAAAACTTTCATCTCAAAATTAATTTGATAATGGCTTCTCAATCTCACTCTAGGATGCTAGGATCCAACGGTGGTTGTTGAAAGCTTCTGGTTAAACCGGTTTTCCTGGTTCAACAAACTAATATATCCGTTGGTTCTAATCATCATTGGTTTGAGTGGCAAAGAGCCAAAGACTACCTCTTTCAAGGGAGACCAAAGTTTGGTCACCAAACCCAAGGTGAATCAGAGAATCTCTATGCAGAAATATAACTTTTTGGACAAGGACATACTTGACGTGCAAACCGAAATCCTCATTTTTTGTGAGCTTCCAAATCAGACAATAGCTTAGCCGGTTTAGACTTTTTCTGCCGGTACTTGGCGTACGAGTACCACACACCACCAGCTGTGTTGACCACTAAACCGGACACGTTCAAAGCATGTACTTCAACACCACCCAAGAGGACAAAACCGAGCGTCTGGGAGATTAAAAAACAGCAAGAAAGAAAGACGAGACTGAGAAAATGATTGCCTATAAGACTTGAAAATGAAGAGACTTTCAACTCGAAACAACGCCAAATTAGGTTATACTCACAGTGGAGCCAACGCCTTTGAGGACACCAACGATGGTTGTTGTTAGCGCAGAGTTCACAATGGTGCAAAGAAACATCGTGAAGTTGAGGACAATGCCCATAACCAGTGAAAGAACGAGAATCGCCAAGAACGGCAAATAAGAACACTGTCGAAGACAAAACATAGTTTGACGACCTTTCGAAGAGAACAGTCTCCGAGGAAAGCTACAAGCTTGGAATAAAGAAAGTTTCTAACCTTTGCAAGTAATAGCGATATCGAGTTTGGGAATTCGCCGGTAACTATGATGAGGAAGGACAAAAATGGGAGGGAAAGGAAGCTGTTGTAGAACATTATCTCGATGGAGGAAAGCCCGTCTTCAGCACCAGACTTCTCCACCAGTACGAGGTACATGGTCTGCAAGCGATGAGGAGTAAACAATATTTGTTTTTTATCATATGGTTAACGGAGAGCACTGATGCAAGAGAATGACAGGAATGACGAAACCAACCTGGAAAAAGACAGATGTCAAAGCCAAACCATACCCGAAAAGATCAAAAGAAAAATCTCCAAGAGCTGCAATCACACAACCTGCAGCCGTCAGTAGTACAGATAGAGCAACCTGGAATTTGAACAAGAGATTCAGAGGTTGAAACATGATAAAATAGATCAACCATATTCAAAAACAAGATAATGGTATAATATACCTGAGTTGTTGGTTTGCCTTTACCAAACAGATACCCGGCAATCAAAACAGCGAGTGGGGTGAGCCTCTTAATGGCGATATACATTGGAATATTGACTCCTTTCAAGCTTGCAAGAGCAAATGCAACATTAGCGTTGTAGAAGATCGAAACCGGGAGAAGCTTTTTCGCAGTAGCCATGTCGATTCCTTTGGCTCTTGTATATCCCATTCGTCTGCCAAAGTGTATAAGCAATGAAGTAGCCAATTGCTAAGACAAGCCAAAGAGACCAATTTCATAATTAGCACTTTGAGTAATCTCTGATTATAAAGGCTTTGATACCAAACACTTGAGAAATAACGTAATTGGTATAGCTGGATCGGTACCTGTAGGGTAAGAACAGTCATTGAATGTGGATACTGCATAATCACAGCTTTGTTGATAAAAACCATTGCCATTGAAGCAATGCCATACGAAACAGCTGCGATTAAACTGCATCGTATAACAAAGATAAGCCCCAGTAATTAAGCTTACTTGAATGTAAACCAAATGCTCTCGATATATAAATGTGTAAATTCTCTGAAAATGTCGAGATCCAGATCTACCCAGATGAAGAACCGTAATCGAAGTTTCCAAATTTCATAATTTTAAAGAAGCACCCGAATCATTTGACCAATAATTACTGTCCCAACGTCCTATAGCTATATCGATCAAACCCAATCCCAGAAACTTCCCTAATCGAATTGACGAAAACAATAAAAGGAAGTTAAATGCAGAGATCATCAAATAAGAATAATCAGAGAGCACGAAAGAAGGAAAAGTACCTAATGGACGAGCTAGGCTCCATCTCGGCTTGAATCTCCATGGAAAAAAAAAGAGTGAATCTATGGAAAACCCAGGAAATAAAAGTAAGTTAAAAGCTTTTCATTTTGATTATTTGTTTCGTTCTCTCTTATTTTCCTTGGATTGAGGATCTTAAGCTTAGCTCGAGTGAAGTGGGAGGATTAAAACTGGACGCAAAGGATTTAAGTGAAATCTGGAGTGAGTCAACACCAAAATGAAAAGTTTTTGGCTGAGCAAGAAAGTCTTAGACAAGTTTTACCCACCAATAAAAAACCGTTTTGCGATTCATTTCACGAAATTGGGCCCAATTTAGAAGGTCAGGTCGTAAAGCTTTGGTTTAGATTAAAAATAGTGAAAAAAAAAAAAAAAATCAGATACAACAAAAAAAAAGTTTGTTTTCTTCCCAATTTTTTTTTAATAGACGAATTAAGTATCGGCTAAGAAAACTTGTATGGCCCATTGGGCTTTTAATTAAAAACTCAGTTGCTGGCCGAAAAAAAAAAGTACCGGCTATAGGATACTTGTCCTTTTTACTTCGGCCATACTGACTGAGAGATAGTAATGATCATGTAGACCATCTATATCTTTATGGGTTTGTACAAAAGTAATGTTATAGGGTGATGGGTAGTAAGGATGTACAAGTAAGAAAAAAGATGATGGGATTTACAAATGTGAAAGATTCACATCAACTTTAGATTTTAATAGATTTGATTTCTTTCTGTAACGAAAATTATATTAAAAAAAACAAAAAAGTGTAACGTTATCGCGAGGAAGAACGTTAGAAGAAAAATATATTCTGATATAATATTGTCCTTGCTATCTCTCTCTCTCTCCCCTGAACAATGGCGGATCCTCTGAATTTCTCTCTGTTCCACCAGAGATTTCTTACCGGAGCTAAACCGCATCTTGTAACTGCATTCTCTTTTTATAATATTTTTGTTAATTTTCTATCTTCTTCATTGTTAAAAACTTGTTTTTTTTTTTTTTGTTGGTTTTGTTTTGTTGTAGACGCTTGAAGATGAGTTTTTAAGCCGCCACACAAAAGTGTTGCTAAGATCGGACTCGTCTGACAGAATTTGGGAAGTGAAACTGGACGGTAACAGGCTCGCCGGCGGCTGGGAAGAGTTCGCCGCCGTTCATAAATTCAGGGACGGTGACCTTTTGGTTTTCAGACACGAAGGAGACGAGAACTTTCATGTAGCTGTGTCCTCTCGATCCAGTTCCGGTGACATACAGCACGCATCTCCTAGCTACGCTGTTACTGACGATACTGAGACTGATGATGATGACGATGTTGAATCTGATGATTATGATGATGGAGAAGGCGAAGATGGTGATGATGATGAAGTAGGGGGAGAGGATGACGCAGGTTAGGTGTTTGATGTACATCACAGAAGTGATATCTGTTTTGAATTGTCGGGTTTGTTTGTGAAATGTAAGTGAATATTGTTGTGATTCAGGAGACATTTTGGTGAATAAGGATAAGAAACCAGAAGCAGATTCTTCATCAGGCTTCCTCAGAGCACGTGTCACACCTTATAGCCTCCTCAAAGATCGCTTGGTGACTACTTACTTAACTCCACTTTTACCTTTGTTGTCACATGAAAAGAGTACGATACTGTGATTGATGTACTGACGTGTGTTGTTGATGATGTTTTTTATTCTCAGGATCTTTCTAGAGATTTTACGTTTGCGTCGTTTGATGAGCACGAGAAACCGTGTGAGATAGATTTAGCTAATGATCAAGGGAGAAAATGGACACTGCTTCTTTCGAGAAACATCTCAAGTGGTGTGTTTTACATCAGACGAGGCTGGGTAAACTTCTGCAACGCTAATGAGCTAAGTCAAGGTGACTTGTGTAAGTTCAAACTTTTCGAAGATGGGGAAAGGCCTGTGCTTCGGTTGTGTCCACAGGAGTCTGACAATGGCCATGGAAAAGAATGCCCTGAAGCAGATGCAGTGAAGATTTTTTCTGTAGGAGGCTGCAGCAAAGAGAAGAGAAGGGTGGGTGATCAAGTTTCAAAGGGAAAGGAGAAGAAAACTCCTTCGCCATTTCTGACAGTAAAGTTGACACCCAGCCGTTTCAAGACAGGGCAACTAGTAAGTTTCAACAACTTTGTTTTGTGGGGATTTCTCCTCTGCTTGTCTTGAACCTTTGTGCCTTTTGTCTTTTGATTGGGTGGATATAGTACTCATGTGCTTTGTAGAGCCCTAAGACGTTACTAATTGAATCTTGTTTTCAGTATATTTCATCGGTGTTCGTGACTGAGAGTGGCATTAAGAAGACTGGGGAAATAATGCTGCTGAACAAAGATGGAAGAAAATGGCCATCTTATTTACAGATGACAGGACAATGCGGAAGTGAATGGTTTTATCTGAGAAAAGGTTGGAGAGAGATGTGTGAAGCCAATGGAGTGGAAGTAAATGACTCGTTCAAGCTGGAATTGATATGGGAAGATGCAATTCCTATGTTTAGGTTCCACTCTAAGGTAAACCACCGACACAACTTTTTGGAGCTAATCAGCTAAACATTTCTGGTTAAAGAAGCTAAAAAAGGTTTCTTGAGTTCCTTTCCAGATTGAGAACAAAGGAAAAGGAAACCGAGGAAGTCGTAAGAAGAGAGCTTGTCAGACTACTCTACAGCCAAGGACTGCGGAAAAGACTCCAAGAGTGGAGATAGAGGGACGGAGAGCAAGTGAGATAGGACGCACTCAAGTTTCAAACAGGCCAAACACTGACTCAAGAAAATTGCAGCGCACGCAACCAAAATCTTGCTCAGTCTCTGATCAAGTGGCTAACGTGAAACAGAGCATCCTAGACACTCTGAACACTGTGAGGCAGTTCCGCGCAGGGCTGGAGATAAGGGAAAAGAATCTGGAATCTGCGCTACTGGAGATTGACGCATTAGGTGTGTTTCTGAGTCGAGATCTCTACTTGCTTTTTTGGATATCATCATTTTTGTTTCACTTAGGTTTATTACATTTTTATGATGAAACAGGGGAGAAGATACTGGGAATCAGCCAAATTCTCAACAATGATCCAGTTTAAAGTAAAGAAGAGCGGAAACAAAAGACTGGAATCATTCAGAAGAACCGCCAGATTCTTCTTCTTCCTCCTCCAAACTAAGTTTGGTTTCCTTTTCAGTATATTTCAGATTTGCAAGGTCTAGAGAATGCCAACTTTCTTGGTGCTTTCGTTCGGTTCAATAGATCAGAATGTATGTTTGCAACTGTATATTTGAAGGGTTTGTGACTTGCGTTCCTCAGTTGTATCAACAAACTGGAATACATTGTTCTGTCGCTAAGAAACTATTAATATATAGAATGCATTGTGAGTTGGAGGAACTTTTGGTTTTATTAGCAAATTGGATGGATGCTTAGGTGCTTCAACTCTTAGCACGAGAGATGCATGAAAGATGACGCTTTTGAAAAGATAACGCTTTTGATTTCCGAGAATCCAAAATTAACTGTCGCTAGACTTGACTGAGATAATGTTATACAAAAAAGAGACTAGTTAACTCCTTCGTCGAACAAGTTCAGGATCCAATAAGAGACTGCTGATCCTTGTCAACCTCTTTACTCCAGTCCATTTTATGATCTTCAGTTTCACTCTGAACTCAATCATGAGTTGAGGATTTTGTTGATTCCGAGTATCTTCTCCCCTGTTTGTTCCAACATCAGAGACCTCAAACCAAAATAAACCACAAACAAAAAAAGGACAAGTTTATTAGAGACCAGATCACATACCTAAGACGTCAACTTCCTGCACCGAAGCTTCTAGATTATCTTCCTTTTTCTTTATCTCAGACCCGAACTGCCGTACACTGGTTAAAGTGTCTACAAGGCTCTGTTCCTTTGTCTCTAGCTCAGAGCGAAACTGTCTTACACTGGTTATAGTGTCTACAAGGCTCTGTTCCTTTGCCTCGAGCTCAGAGCGAAACTCTCTTACACTGGTTATAGTGTCTACAATGCTCTGTTTCACCTTAGCCAACTGATGTGTGACAGAGCAAGGCTGAGGGACTTTCCGCCGCTGCAAGTCTCCAGGCTCAGTACTGGAATTGCGAGTGGGGCAAGAGGGTTCTCCTTCTGCAGCTGTCTTCTCCATCTCACCACGAGCTTTATCAAGGCTGCAGCTTTCGACTCGAGCTTTTTTGTGTGTCTGAGTCTCAGTTTCTGCAGGATCGGCTTCTTCAGTATTTACAACTGCTTCATCTACTGTTTCACGTCTCAGGGACACAGCCTCATTTATAGAAAAAATAGCTGCATTGACAGATTTATCACGAGGAAGCGAATGCTCCAGGCTCCATCCCCTCTTAAGTACACAGGTTTGCTCAGGGATGGAAACTTCTGCTGCCTTGTGTGTATCCTGCTGATTGGAACGTAACACTACAATTGATAATATACTTCAAACAGAAAAGAAGAAAGGAATCCATCTTTTCTCTACATGATGCAAGTATATAATCTACAAACAATAAAGGCAGTTTGATACGGAAACAGATGAGAGAGATTACTTCATTTTGATGAGTAACGACTTCATTCTGCTTCAAACCACTGAGAGAGATTACTTCATTTTGATGAGTAACGACTTCATTCTGCTTCAAACCACTGAATGTCCTCCCTTCACATATTGAAGCCACTACATCACTGTACTTATCTAAAGAGACGCCCAACGACTTCACGGCCTCGTTCAGATACGTTTTGAGCTTGCTAGCACAGTTAATGAGAACTTGTTCTACCAACCTCCGTGATACTTGGGGAATCTGCTGCCATGTTGATAGAGTTAACAAGAAGAGTATTGGTTTCCGATATAGCTAGAGATACGTATTACCTTATCATCCTTTTTAACATAACGTAGAATTGGTGAAAGTAACCCTGGAGGTATATTATCGCTTTCTTCTAAAACAAGGGTCATAATGTTCTCCATATCTGAAGATACTTTCATTGGATGGTGATCCCTGAAAAAAGGAAACATAAAATTCATCATCAGTCAGAGATGTATTGATGGATGTTGTACAATAAAACATACGCAGCACACATTTGACCAGTTGTGAAGAAGCTACACTACATTACTAAAGCTAAGTCTCACATCATAAAGTCCATGGAGAGGCAGAAAGTAAAACCAAGGTTATCACTAAAAAAAAATATAACCAATCACATTGAAATGATTGCTTCTGATCTTAGTGATCACTAGATAGTTTGTTTATTGCGCAAAGTGGCAACAGCAACATAAATGAATCGAGCATGGTCGAAGAAACTTGAAGGAAAAAAAGTTTAGGGATCAATATGGACGACAGACAATTCTAGCATCAGAAAGATATGCTTTCGAATTGATAAGGAACTTATTAGCTAGTACCTTAGAGCCTTGAGAAAATGCTGGAACATCTCAATAATAAGTGAATCACACTCAAGATCCAACATCAGTACAGATACTCTGGCTCTAGCCACGATTCCAAGGATTGATGTCCTTTTGGTATAGGAGGGGCTAGATTTGTCAGCTAGATGTTCAAAGGATGATACAACTAACTGGAATACTTGCTGCGCGTGAGTCAAAGAAAGCAGTCAGTGTCCGAGCTGCATTGAGCTCATTTGCATAAGAGAAAACCACCGAACAAGAACGCACCCTCATCTTGTCATCATCATATGGAGCATTTGGAGCAGTTATTCTCGTAACCTCAATGATGCAGGAAGTGACAGCGACTATCACATCGGAACTCCAATGCTTGAAGAGTCTTTCAGAGACTAATGCTTTCATCGACGGAGAGAGTGCATCCTCAATTGAGCCGGGAGGGTCCTGTCCCACCTCTGACAGGCAGAGGAAAAGTTCCTGCAGCAAAAACACAGTGGTGGATTGGATTAATCATCAAACTCAGGAACTCAAATATCCCACACTTGAAAATGAGTTTAAAAGATATGCATCACCATTCCATAAAATCAGACCAGGTTACAATCAGAACATGCAAAGAAAAAACAGATTTTTACTAAGATTCACCCATAAATCACCTAACAACACTAGAAATCCACACAAAACACGAAAATGGTGAAGGAGGGCTCACGTCGAGAAGCGGAACAAGACTCAGATAATTAGAAGGTAGTGGGTCAAGAAGCTTTTCCCCAGCTTCCAGAAGCTTCTTCTCGAGCTCATAATCAGAAGCCGACATGACTCCCTCTTCTTCCTTGACTATATAGATTTCTCCAAAATATAACTACGAAAGAAAACACAGACGTATCAGAGTGAGATAAACAGAACAAAAAAACTCGCATCGATCTGCGAAATCGGAGGAGAGGCAAGCCGGATTAACCTGAGAAACAAGAAGAAATTTCAACAGTCACTGAACAACACACTAGGGTTCTTTTCTTTTATCATATTGGCATAAATGCCATATCCCGTTGAATATATTGTACGATTAATTGTGATTGAGTCACTTTAGGAATGTAGATTCTCTGGTTCAAGTATATCTTTCATATCAATCTTGCAATTTTACCTAAGAAGAAAGAAAAATTTTATCGTCGGAGACTAGTAAAATTTTTATCGTCGGAGACTAGTAAATTGACTTTCTTTCTTTCTTCTCCGACGGACTCGAGAGAATCCTCAGCACCACCGTTAAGAACAATAAGGATTTTGATTAGGGCTCCGAATAATGCCAAGCTTCCGAATTACTATTAGGCCCGTCTTTCAACTTAAATTTCGAGATATTCCTCAGTAAACAGAGAGTAGCTGGGTAAATCAAAATTCCTTTTAAATGATAAATTATGTAATTATCAATGTATGTACTTTCTACTTTGTAGTTTGTACTTTGTACTATGATATAAAATTGATGTGTTGTAACTTGTAAACTTGTAATTAAGATGGTTGTCAATACTAATAGTGTCAATTACTCTATCAAATTTTGATATATATATATATATATATATATATATATTATAAATGCTTCGTCTAGTTAGATTTTACAAATTAAGAAANTTCCAGATTGAGAACAAAGGAAAAGGAAACCGAGGAAGTCGTAAGAAGAGAGCTTGTCAGACTACTCTACAGCCAAGGACTGCGGAAAAGACTCCAAGAGTGGAGATAGAGGGACGGAGAGCAAGTGAGATAGGACGCACTCAAGTTTCAAACAGGCCAAACACTGACTCAAGAAAATTGCAGCGCACGCAACCAAAATCTTGCTCAGTCTCTGATCAAGTGGCTAACGTGAAACAGAGCATCCTAGACACTCTGAACACTGTGAGGCAGTTCCGCGCAGGGCTGGAGATAAGGGAAAAGAATCTGGAATCTGCGCTACTGGAGATTGACGCATTAGGTGTGTTTCTGAGTCGAGATCTCTACTTGCTTTTTTGGATATCATCATTTTTGTTTCACTTAGGTTTATTACATTTTTATGATGAAACAGGGGAGAAGATACTGGGAATCAGCCAAATTCTCAACAATGATCCAGTTTAAAGTAAAGAAGAGCGGAAACAAAAGACTGGAATCATTCAGAAGAACCGCCAGATTCTTCTTCTTCCTCCTCCAAACTAAGTTTGGTTTCCTTTTCAGTATATTTCAGATTTGCAAGGTCTAGAGAATGCCAACTTTCTTGGTGCTTTCGTTCGGTTCAATAGATCAGAATGTATGTTTGCAACTGTATATTTGAAGGGTTTGTGACTTGCGTTCCTCAGTTGTATCAACAAACTGGAATACATTGTTCTGTCGCTAAGAAACTATTAATATATAGAATGCATTGTGAGTTGGAGGAACTTTTGGTTTTATTAGCAAATTGGATGGATGCTTAGGTGCTTCAACTCTTAGCACGAGAGATGCATGAAAGATGACGCTTTTGAAAAGATAACGCTTTTGATTTCCGAGAATCCAAAATTAACTGTCGCTAGACTTGACTGAGATAATGTTATACAAAAAAGAGACTAGTTAACTCCTTCGTCGAACAAGTTCAGGATCCAATAAGAGACTGCTGATCCTTGTCAACCTCTTTACTCCAGTCCATTTTATGATCTTCAGTTTCACTCTGAACTCAATCATGAGTTGAGGATTTTGTTGATTCCGAGTATCTTCTCCCCTGTTTGTTCCAACATCAGAGACCTCAAACCAAAATAAACCACAAACAAAAAAAGGACAAGTTTATTAGAGACCAGATCACATACCTAAGACGTCAACTTCCTGCACCGAAGCTTCTAGATTATCTTCCTTTTTCTTTATCTCAGACCCAAACTGCCGTACACTGGTTAAAGTGTCTACAAGACTCTGTTCCTTTGTCTCTAGCTCAGAGCGAAACTGTCTTACACTGGTTATAGTGTCTACAAGGCTCTGTTCCTTTGCCTCGAGCTCAGAGCGAAACTCTCTTACACTGGTTATAGTGTCTACAATGCTCTGTTTCACCTTAGCCAACTGATGTGTGACAGAGCAAGGCTGAGGGACTTTCCGCCGCTGCAAGTCTCCAGGCTCAGCACTGGAATTGCGAGTGGGGCAAGAGGGTTCTCCTTCTGCAGCTGTCTTCTCCATCTCACCGCGAGCTTTATGAAGGCTGCAGCTTTTGACTCGAGCTTTTTTGTGTGCCTGAGTCTCAGTTTCTGCAGGATCGGTTTCTTCAGTATTTACAACTGCTTCATCTACTGTTTCACGTCTCAGGGACACAGCCTCATTGACAGATTTATCACGAGGAAGCGAATGCTCCAGGTTCCATCCCCTCTTACGTACACAGGTTTGCTCAGGGATGGAAACTTCTGCTGCCTTGTGTGTATCCTGCTGATTGGAACATAACACTAGAATTAATAGAAAAGAAGAAAGGAATCCATCTTTTCTCTACAGATGGAAGAATTTCAACTCGTATGAAGATGACACATGATGCAAGTATATTATAATCTAGAAACAATAAAGGCAGTTTGATACGGAAACAGATGAGAGAGATTACTTCATTTTGATGAGTAACGACTTCATTCTGCTTCAAACCACTGAATGTCCTCCCTTCACATATTGAAGCCACTACATCACTGTGCTTATCTAAAGAGACGCCCGACGACTTCACGGCCTCGTTCAGATACGTTTTGAGCTTGCTAGCACAGTTAATGAGAACTTGTTCTGCCAACCTCCGTGATACTTGGGGAATCTGCTGCCATGTTGATAGAGTTAACAAGAAGAGTATTATTGGTTTCCGATATAGCTAGAGATACGTGTATTACCTTATCATCCTTTTTAACATAACGTAGAATTGGTGAAAGTAACCCTGGAGGTATATTATCGCTTTCTTCTAAAACAAGGGTCATAATGTTCTCCATATCTGAAGATACTTTCATTGGATGGTGATCCCTGAAAAAGGAAACATAAAATTCATCATCAGTCAGAGGTGTATTGATGGATGTTGTAAAATAAAACATACGCAAACACACATTAGACCAGTTGTGAAGATGAATTTAAATAATTTTGTATATATACGGTGACGCCATATATATACGATGTCAATCATGTATTCTGAATCTCTTCTTCTAAATAAAACGCAAGATGTCGTCGACGATGATAATGAGATAAACATAGGCATCATCGCCATCAAGCTGATAAGTTCCGTGGGTTACTCGATCACGACACATATACATACATACACACACACACGTGTACTTACGATCGAGGCCGCTGTTCTGTTATATAATCGCATTCCTGAATTATTAACGGTGACGCCATATATTTCGGATTCGAATTTCCAAGGTTGTTGATACTGATACGATCTAGGGGACTCTTCTGTTCTGTTTTTTTTTTTCATTTTTTTCTATTTGGTTTGGTGTCGAAATCGGGGAAAATGAAGGAAAACACTGGAAACCCTCTCCATCTCAAGTCGTTGAATCACATCTCTCTTCTATGTCGATCCGTCGAGGAATCCATGAGCTTTTACCAGAATGTTTTAGGGTTTCTCCCGATTCGGAGACCAGGCTCTTTTGATTTCGATGGCGCTTGGTACCTTTGATTTTTGTTTCCTTTTTCTTTTCGGTTTTAAGTACATACATCCATTCGATATTGCCTTTGAATTTCGTATTACTTGTAATTAAAATCTTATTTTGTTGTGAGTTAGGTTGTTTGGTCATGGAATTGGGATTCATCTTCTGCAATCTCCTGAACCTGAGAAACTAGTGACGAAAGCAGAGATCAATCCCAAGGATAATCACATTTCTTTCCAGGTACCTTCTTTTCTTAGTTATTTTCATTTTTACCCCATATCTTTTTACATACCCCAGCGGTACACTCTGCTCAGGTTATGTATAATTTCTCCAACCTCTATTAGGGGGGACCCATCTATCTTCAATTTCATTCAGAACTCATAGAAACACACATTTTCATCTACTTAGAAAGTATCAAAAGCTGTTTTTTTTCTTTTTCTTTCCGAATTGGAGGAGCTCATGGAGTTCTTAGTTGAGATGGAGTTTACCATAAAATTGCGGTTTTAGAAATTATGAGAGGGAAAAAAAGCGAAATCTGAGACCATGAGAGAGGAATGGTTGGATTCTAGAAGGTTAAACAGAGCCGTTTTGTTTTGTTACTAATACCGAGGCACAAGTATGATAGAAGCATGTGTGTTGTGTGTGTTTGAATGCAGTGCGAAAGCATGGAAGCGGTGGAGAAGAAGCTCAAGGAAATGGAAATAGAGTATGTGAGAGCAGTGGTGGAAGAAGGAGGAATCCAAGTGGACCAACTCTTCTTCCACGATCCTGACGGCTNAATTTTCAATCTTATTAATTACCAAATAATTCAATACACATAAATAATAATAATATAAACAATGTAGTTAAAAACCAGAATGTATATGTATATATATATATCGGAAAATATAATACACTAATCTATATATATACATCGAAAATTAAAATTCAAACTTTTTATTAATATAGATAAGGTAAAATCGTTAACCAAGTTGTAGATAAGGCAAACATAAACTCCTTTATAACACCATTATCACATAAGATTTTGAAGGAAAACTTAACCAAATATATACCGAAAATTATAATACAAACCTTTTTTATTTCTATATATAAAAAATAAAGATTCTTAACCAAGTATTAAATATCTTCTGTACGATCAAATCCAATTTTCTAGGAATAAGAACTTTTTTATTATAAGTACATCCGGTACGATGGAAACCCATCTTCGCTTCTGAATTTGTTTGTTTGTCGAAGTATAATATCATGTACATCCTGTACATCCTGTAAATCATGTACATATTGTACGATCGAAATCGAAGAAGAGTACTCAGCGGATCGCTTGTTTGTTTGTCCATTCCCAATCACGCAAATGCAAGATACCAATCATTCTAGGAATAAGATGTGTGCTGGATATTGAAAATATATTCTTGTGTCTTGTAAAGACAATCAAGCAAATGCAAAAGTTAGAGAATTCGAAGGCAAAACACAGATAGTTTAGGTGACCAAGATAGTAGATTGTTTAGCTAACTTTTAAAGTTTTTGTATTCAAATAATTTAAAACCAAACCAAGTACAGATATAAGTAAATACAAATAACAAAGTTAGACTACATGATTGGATAACAAATCACAAGTAGCTCTCCAAAGTTCCAAAGGATTTTCCATATCACCAGAGGAGAGAAAGATCTGGAACAACACGAGCAACATCTTCTTTGTAGCTCAGTGGCTCGCCTCCACAATTGCACTAATACACTCAATATCACCGCTTAATCCAACTACACGTGATAAAGAGAAGGCAAAACTAATATCAAAACCAGACCAGTAAAATACAAAGCAAATCGATATGGCCAAAAAGAAGTAGACAATCGGATAATAACACGGGAGAACATAAAAATCATTAGGATCATCAAACTTGTAACAGAAAAAAAAGCCGAAACAATACCACGCCTCGCCTCCATAGTTGCACAAACACACTCAAGACCAAGACCCGATGAATCTACAATAGAAAAGGCGAAACTAATATTAAAAACCAGAAGAGCCAAATACAAAACAAATAGATACAAAAGAAAATCATCAAAGCAGCAAGGTAAGAAGAGAGAAAGCTGCGAAACAATACCTGCAAGGCCTTCTCGGTAATCCATGGGCTCGTTTTCACAATAGACCACGTTTCCACAATAGTAATAATCTGTACCAAACAAAGAAAAGAGGAAACTAACATCAGAAATCATGTTAAATCATGTGAGAACAACACTACAAAACACACACAAATTGATTAAACTCATCAAAATTATATCTAAACCAGTACAAAGAAATTAACTTTGGTCTCTTTTTTTTGTTATACGAAAGAATGGAGAGACGGAAAGACGTATATATCTATATATATAGTAGAAGGCATGATATCATGCATCAAGCAATGAAATTAGGGTTGGCCGTTTTTATTTTAAGTTAAGGCTAGGCATTTTTTTAATTTAGGGTTTTTAATTTAGGGGGCGTTTTTTTTTTAATTTTTAGGATTAAGGAAATCATTAGGGCTTTTCATTAAGGGTAATTGCGTAATATTTAATGAGATTGAATGAGAGAGCTCCATTCGCCAAAATCAACAGCAAAAGTTTGTACTATGATATAAAATTGATGTGTTGTAAACTTGTAATTAAGATGGTTGCCAATAGTGTCAATTATACTCTTATCAAATTTTGATATATATATATATAAATGCTTGGTCTAGTTAGAATTTTACAAATTAAGAAATGAAAACGTCTTGAATTTCTTAAATGTCATCGAAGAAGTATATATTTTATAATAATTTATTTTCTTTTGTTTTTGTGGAGGCAAAAGAAAATGAAATTCAAAATAAAAAGAAAATCAGTGTTTCTAAACATAATAATATAGTATGTAGGAAGAAAAGTAAGATGTTGTTTCTACTGAAACTCTCCTTCGAGATACAAATGGGGTTTGCAGACGTCTCTGCTCCATTTCCTAATCTTCTTCAGCTTTTGCTTTAAATCTTACGACTGTTGAGGATCTTGTTGGTTTCCAATACTTTCTCCTCTGTAAATTTTCAAACAATAAAATGTTAGAAACGTAGAACCAAAATAGTATAAGAAAACAAGTAATCATCAACGTTCAATCATACCTAAGATGTCGATTTCCTGTAGCGAAGCTTCAAAATCTTGTTCTTTTATCTCAAGTTCCGATTGAAACCGTCTTACGCCACTTAAAGTATCCTTAATACTCTGTTTCACTTTTTTGATTTGATCAGAGATGGAGCAAGGTTTAAACGGTTCCTTACGCCGCAAGTTTTCTAGATCAGTAGTCGATCTGTTTGATGCCAAACTGCGGCGAGAGGATCCTCCTGCAGAAACTCGAGCTCTCTTTTGGACCTGAGTTTCTGTTTCTTCTTGAGCCTCTTCTTCTTCATCCCGTGATGCTTGACCCGTCCCTCGGGGGCCATCAAATGGTACTTGTACTATCTGAATACAATTCATTTTGAAAACAAAAGTTGTCAGCTTTATAGCTTAGGAAAACCAAAAAATTGTATCATGAGATGTATTTGTTTACCTTGACCTTAGCCTTAGAGCAAAACTTAAGCATAGGAGTTGTTCCTTTTCCTCGAATAAACTGCAACGTGAAGGACTCTCCCATCTCTAATCTATTGGCTGCACAAAAATTCCTCCAACCTTTTGCCAAGTAAAAGTCTCCTTGCTCATTGGCAGGAGCTAAATACGACGGCCACTTTACACCATATTTGTCCACTAGAGTTATCTCTCCTGCCTCCTTGATACCGTTCTCTCTCGCAAAAGGTCGGGAAAGACGCTACACAAATTTCAACCATCCATAAAGTATTACAAGAAAAATGCTAATTAAATTAACCCGAAACCCTAAGATGCTGAAAACTTACAAGTTGACCTGACTTGAGCATGTAAGGCTTAAAGGTTAGTGTCAAAAACTTGCTCTGCTTCATTGAAGTGGTACTCTCTGAGCAGTCAATGCTAGATTTTTCCGAAGGATGATCTTTTCCATTTGCTTTGGAACAGTTCCCTTCTGGAATAGTGTCGGAACACAGTCGTAGCAAAGGCCTTGCCCCGTTTCGGACAAGTTTAAACCCGTAGAAAGATCCAGCTTCTAGCCCATTTGCAAAACAGAAGTCTCTCCACCCTCTTCTGATACAAGCCTGATCAGTTATTCTGTTGTATCTCAGATGAAGAGTCCATGATTTTCCAAGTTGATTCATTAGATCAATCTCACAGCATCTCTCGTTCAGGCCATTTGATCTCGCAAAAACCCTTAAAAGACACTGCACAAGCGATACGCTTGATATTAATTAGTGTGATGGTACAAGATTATGCTCTCAAAGTATCAAAAAGAGTCAAGTAAAGAGTAGTAACCAATCTATCTCGGCTTAGGTTTGAAGACGTGACGTGTGCAACAAGATAAGAGCTTTTTGAGGAAGACTCTCCTTCCGTTCTTGGTTTCTTCTTCGACGCAATGTTCTTGGAATCTGAACCATCGTCCCATATATCATCTTCCTCAGAGGATATGCACTGTACCTAAAAAAAACTGCGACCGGAGGGTGTGACGTGGAAGAACATGTTCCCCTTCTCCATGAAAACCAAAACGTCGTCGTCTCGGAGACAGTGTACGTCAGAGAAATTTTCCCAGCCGTCGGCGAATCTGCGGCCGTCCAATCTCACTTCCCAGGTTTTGTCCGAAGCGTCCGAAGTAAGTTTCAATTTCATAGACTGATGTTTACCTTCTAAGAGAGTCGAAAAAAACGCAGCAGGAATCATCTGCAATAACAACGATGATATATAAACCATTTTCAAGTTTTTTGATAAGTTGTAACAGAGATACAAATCGAGCAAGCAAACACAGAGAGAGAGAGAGAGAGAGAGAGAGAGTAAAGTACGGGATTGAATTTGCGTCCATGAAGAAATATGACGAATATCATTGGATCCGCCATTATTGAACACCCTCAAGTAATCTACGAAGTTCACTTATAATCTCATAGATTTTGTGTTTTGATCTTTATAATTTTGTCTTTTGGAATTCTTCTTTGCTGTCACTTCGAGACTCATTAATTCTTTTAGTAACTATAATTAAAGGCATGCTCTTTAATAGATTACATGCAACGGCAGGCAAGTTTCTCCTCGGAACCATTGAATGAGTCATAGTTACATTAAGGCTTGCAAGGAGACTTGCGCTTTGTATTAAATGTAAACACATACCATACCGTATTTCTTACATGTTTGACTGGTCCATGACTTGATTACGTCACTTTATTTATTTTTTTTGGTTAAATGTTTAGTTGCAATGCTTTTTATACTTAACGATCAGATTTTTGACCCAAGCTTCTCCCATGTCAAAGTTGGAAACTTTCTCAAGTTACTTGTGACATCGACCAATAATCTCCACAAGAACACATATATATATCCTTACAAAAATAAAAATGATGAAACCGAGTCCCTTAAAATAATCTCACGTCTAACAACTCATAGATATCATATTAGCTTAATTACCGGAAGCTTAATTACCGGATGACAAGCTTTCACATCCACGTAATTAATCTAGTCGGCATCTCATTTACTAAAACATAAAGATAAATTGGCTTGTAGGAAGAAGAAGAAGACAAACGTTCTCCTGCAAAAGTCCATGTTCCATTCCCTGATCTCTAGTTCACTTTAAATTGTTGATTACTTGAGGATTTTGTTGATTTCCAAAATTTTCTCCCCTGTTTATTTCCAACATTAAAATGTTAGAAACAGAGAGAGAACTAAAAGAGTTATAAAAAACAAGTGTTCATCAACGTTCGGATCATATATACCTAACACATTGAGTTCCTGCAGCAAAGCTTCTATATTCTGTTCCTTTATCTCAAGCTCCGACCGGAACCATCTTACATCAGTTAAAATTCCCGCAGTACTCTGTTTCACCTTTGTCAGTTGATCAGAGAATGAGCAAGATTGAAGTGGTTGCTTGCACTGCAAGTTTTTTTCAGCAGCAGTTGATTTGTTTGATGCCTGACTGCGGCGAGAACTAGAAGGTCCTCCATCTGAAGAAACCCGAGCTTTCTTTTGGAACCGAGTCTCCGTTTCTTCTTCTTCACCCATACCTCGGGGGCCATCATATGGTGTTTGTACTATCTAAATACAATTCATTTGAACACAAAAGTTGACACCTTTATAACTTAGCAAAACTAAGAACTTGTATCGCAAGGTATATTTTTGTTCACCTTGACCTTGGCCTTGGAGTAGAACTTGAGCATAGGAGTTGTGCCTTCTCCTCGAACGAACTCCAACGTGAAGGTCTCTCCCGTCTTTATCCCGCTGGCTGCACAAAAATCTTTCCAACCTTTTGCCATATAAAACCCTCCTTGTCCACTGGCAGAAGCTACATACGACGGCCACTTTGCTCCATTTCTGTCCACTAGAGTTATCTCTCCTGCCTTCTTGATCCCGTTCTCCCTCGCAAAAGGTCTCGGAAGACGCTGCACAAGTTTCAACCATCCATAAAGTATTACAAAAAAAAAATTCAACCTTAAACCCAAGATGTTGAGAAACTTACAACTTGTCTTGACTTGAGCATGTACGGCTTCAAGGTTACTGTCAGAAACTTGTTCTGTTTCATTGAAGCACTCTCACCTTCCCTGCTAGATTTTGCCGAAACTTTAGCTTCTCCATTTGCTTTTATTGAACGTCTTCCTTGTGGATTAATGTCGGAACACAACAACTGTAGCAAAGGCCTTGTCCCATTCCGGACAAGTTCAAACCGGTAGGAAAATCCGGTTTTTAGCTCATTTGCACGGCAGAAACTTCTCCAGCCTCCACGGATGAAATCCTGACCAGTTATTTTGTTGTGTCGCAGACCCAGAACCCATGATTTTCCACTTTGATTCATTAGATCAATCACGCACCATCTCCTGTTCAGACCATTTGTTCTCGTAAAATGTCTTGCAAGACTCTGCCAAAAAGGATAAAAACACGATTTCAATGTTCAAAGTTTAATATGACTTGACGACAAGTACTCTAAAAGAGTTTGGAGTCGAAGTAGTAACCACTCGATTTAGGCGTAGATTGGAAGTCGTGACGGGAAGAAGACAAGAGTTTTCCGAAGAAGACGACTCTGCTTTTAATCTTGATTTCTTCTTTGATGAAATGTTCTTCCTCCAATCTGAACCATTGTCCCATGTCTCACCATCATCATCATCATCATCATGTTTGTTATCATCTTCTTCATCACCACCATCATCACTGTCATCATCATCGTCATCACTGTCATCATCATCGTCATCTTCGCTATCGTCAGAGCTAGAAGATATACACTGTATCTGAGAGAAACTTCGTCCGGAAGGTGTGACGTGGAAGACCATTTCTCCGTGGTGTCTGAAAGTCAAAACGTCGTCGCCTCTAAGACTGTGGGCGGCGGAGAAATCTTCCCAGCCGGCGGCGAATCTCCGGCCGTTCAATTTCACTTCCCATGTTCTATCGAAAGCGTCAGAAGTCAATTTCAGTTTCGTCAACTCATATTTGTCCTCTAAATGAGTGGAAGAAAACTCATCAGGAATTATCTGCAACGACAATGATAAAACAAATTGATTCTCTTGGTAACTTTGTAATAGAGAGAGACAGACAGAGAAACAGACAGAGAGAGAGAGACAAAGAGAAACATAGAGAGAGAGAGAGAGCTTACGGGATTGGAGTTGTGGTCAGCAAGGGATGCAACAAAGAAAGATAGGTTGGGTTGAGGAGGAATTGGTGGATCCGCCATTGTTGTTGATGAGCTCAAGCTACTTTTTAGATTTTTTTAATTTTTCTTAGACTTGTTGGGTTTTTTTTTTTGTCAAACAGACTTGTTTGGTTTTAACTTTTAAAATTACCATCGTTTCCAAGACATGTTGTGTTCTTTAGGCAGTCCAATCAGTTGGGTTGGGTCCAATCACTTCGATACGAATCCACTTTTCTCAGAGATATTTTTACTTTATGTGACGTCAAACGTCATCTTTGTACCTCTGTAACTTTGTAAGATGTGACGAAGAAATCCATTGAATTTTTGAGAAATGAGATTATTACCATTGTTTTTTTTTTTTATAACTAATAATTACCATTGTTTCCTAGACATGTTGTGTTCTTTAGGCAGTCCAATCAAAAGTACACACAACTACTCTGCTAGATAACGCGTCATAAATTTCTAATAATTATTTTTTTTTCACTTTATCTGGTCAAAAATTTCTTATAAATGTATAACAGTCAAATCTACGTATTATTTTTTCTACTTGTAAATAAAACATAGGGGACGATCAACGTATTTTTTTTTACATATTTAGTTATGAGCAAAATTATAACAAATACCAGAATTTTGAGCAATAATTAGAAAAATATGTCATTCGTTATTTTTTAACTGTAACTTGGTTTGCACGGAGACTTGAATGAAGCAATGATATACTAAAAATCTCAAAAAGTGGAAACGGAAAAGAAAAGGGAAATGTTCTTCTCTTGTGAAATACTTAACTCCATCCATCGTTGCAAAAGTCTCTCGTCCATTCTCTGATCATCATTTCCGCTTTAGACTTGATTAATGTTGAAGAATTGGCTAATTCCCATGATCTTTTCCCCTGTTTGTTCCAACATCATCTTATAAAAAAAAAAAAAAAAAACACACACACAAATACAAAATTAAAAAACAGTGTTCATCAGTTACTCAAATCATACCTAAAGTATCAATTTCGAGCAGCGAAGCTTCTAGATTTTGTTCCTTTCTCTCGAGTTCCGACCGAAACCGTCTCACATCAGCTAGAGTGTCAACAACACTCTGTTTCACCTTTGACACTTGATCAGAGATCGAGCAAGGTTGAAGCGGTTGCTTGCGCTGCAAGTTTCCTGGATCGACACTTGATTTGTTTGATGCTCTAGTGCGTTGAGATGGTCCTCCTTCTGCAGAAACTCGAGATCTCTTTTGGACCTGAGTCTCCGTCTCTTCTTCAGCATGTAATGGTTGAACCGTCGTCCTAGGCGTTCTCCTCTCCGGAGTCTTATAGCCATCAAACGATGCCTCCTTTATCTGAACACAATTCGTTTTAACACACAGATTTCTCAACAACAACAAAAAAAAAGCCAAGAACCTGGAATGTAATTGATTTGGTGTTAACCTCGGAGCAGATCTTGAGAATAGGACTAGTTCCTCTTCGAACAACCTCGAATGTGAAGGAATCACCAATTTTCTTTATGCTATTGGCTATAAAGCAATCTTTTAAACCTTTAATGTAAAACTGTTCGCGTCCCTTGATGTTAGCTAAATGCAACTTCCACTCTACGCCGAATTTGTTCACTACAGTTATCTCTCCTGCTTCCTTGATTCCATTCTCTCTTGCAAATAATGCAGGAATTCGCTATACAAGTTTCAACCCATTTGAGCCAATGACAAAAAAAAAAGGAAAAAAAAGAAGAACTTACAAGAGGAAAGAAGGAAACTTATATAACTCTTAAACAAAAGGTATTGGAACTTACAAGTTGACCTGTCTTTAACATGTAAGGTTTAAGTTCTAATGTCACTATCCTGTTCTGATTCATTGAAGCAGTCGCAGTCTCTGCGCATTCCTCGGATTCAATCTCATCACCTTCAGTTTCAGAAACATTACGTTTTGCGTTTACTTTGGAAGAGTTTCCTTGTGGAATGCTAGAGGTGTTAGGACACAACTGTAGCACCGGTTTTATTCCGCTTTGGACAAGTTTAAATGTACAAGAAGATTCCACTTTGATCCCATTTTCTTTGCAAAAACTTGTCCAGCCTCCGGAGATAAACGCTTGACCAGTTGTTTTATTGTGTCTAAGATCCAGAGTCCAAGATTTTCCATCTTCATTCATTAGATCAATCTTACACTGTCTGTTGTTCAGACCATTTGACCTTGCGAATTTGCTTGAAAGACACTGCAAGTTAATGATCGTTTAGCATAAAGAATAGAAATGAGAAATTTATCAAAGAGTAAGCGAAGAAGTAACCATATGATTTCGACGTAGGTTTGAAGGTGTGACGTGCGCAACAAAACAAGATTTTCCTAATGAAGACTCTGTTTCTGTTCTTTCTCTCTTGTTAGACAAAGTTTTCTTTGGATAAATATCCTCTTCCGAATAGTCGTCATCATCATCATCTCTAACATCTCCATTGTTGTCACCATCATCATCATCATCAAAGATATCATCATCATCATCATCATTATTTTCATCGTCCGAGGTAGAAGAGATGAACTGTATCTGATGGGAGAAACCGCGTCCGAAGGGTGTGACGTGGAAGACCATGTCCCCATCGTGCCTGAAACTCAAAACGTCGTCGTTTCGAACGCAATGGTGGACAGAGAAACTTTTCCACCCGCGGGCGAATCTGTGGCCGTCCAATTCCACTTCCCAGACTCTGTCCGAACCGTCCGAAGTCAGTTTCAGTTTCGTAGACTGAGTTTTACCCTTTAAGTGTTTCGAAATAAACAAATCCGGAATCATCTGCAACAACAAAAATAACAGAAGATAAAAAAAAAACAATTGATACATTGTAACAACAGATATTGTAACAGAGAGAGATAGAGAGAGGCAGTACAGGATTTGAGTTTTGTCCGGACATATCTATGATGAAGATAGGTCTGTTGGTTGGGAAGGAGATTACCGGATCCACCATTGTTGGACAACAACTCTATGGAATTGTTCCTTTGAATTTTGTTTCTTCGAATTCTTTTTCGCCGACGTTACTGTAAGGTTTTTGCATTCCTGCAGATTAAGTCAAATCAAATCTCCGTTATACAGTCATTAACTATTGTTTAATGACATTTACTACTAACTATTAATGACAAAAGATATTTTCTTAATCCTTCTTCAACAAACGCCTTGCAGTTACTTTACTATTGAACGGCACGGTGTCTAGTCGTCTTTTCCCTGATTTGATTGGTTCCCTCTCTTTCAATCGTAGGATTGGAAAGTAACCCGTAATTCAAATATTCATTGTTTGATTTGAGTTTTTTACAACTGGGTTTAATTTCAAATCTCTTTTCAGTTTGGACTTTGGAAATTAGTCCAAATAACATTTTTTGTTGGTGTCAACTTAAAACGTTTGTTAAAAAGTGATAGTAAGTCAGAATTTCAGCTATGTAATTCTTAATCCCATTCACAATTATTACATTCAATCTATCTCTAATTTATTAATTATATGAACCAATAAAATTGTATCAAAATATTCTTTGTAAATATTGTTGATGTTGGAAGAAACAAAAATTGTGTTTGCTATTGAAGTAAAAAAAAAAAAAAAAATGTGTTTCTAATATACTTACATAACCGGCGAGTTAGTAATGTGACAAAGAACTTATTTCTTTTTTTTTCTTTTTTTTTGAACTCTAAGAACTTATTTATTCCTACTCTCTCTTGTCCTCTTAAATAAAAGGAATGAAAAAAAAAACTGAAAACTAGGGAATAAAGTAATTATTTTTTACCTAAAGTTTTTACTTTGAAAGTATTACCATTCATATTCTTAAGTGCATATGTTAATTCTACATTTTTAATAGTAAATATGTTTTACTAACATTAAATTTGAAGATTAAACATTGTACAGTATTTTCATTATTTCATGGTTCAGAGTGTAAGTATGTGTGAGCGTTTATAACCCCCGAAGCAATTTGATGACTGATGCAGACTCTATTTCGCAAAACGATACGGTTTGGACAAAGGAAGGCATGAGATAGCTTTGATGAACGAAGAAGGAAAGACATGGGAAATGGAATCATCAGTAATGAGTTGGAATTATGGTCAGGTTTTCATATCTCGAAGTTGGAGAAGTTTTTGCGCATCAAGTAAACTAGAGGTTAATAGGAGATTCGTTCACGTTTCAACTGCTCCGAAACACGGAAACGCCTGTGTTTCAGCTCTGCGGCCGCGCAAAGGTGGAGCGGAAGAAGGAGATTCTGTCCGAGGAAGATAATATTGTTGACAAAACTGAAACATCCCGGTTTGTGAAGATAACTCCTACACCAAACAGCCTTGAGCTTGTTAAACAGGTGAGTTTTCGAAACCTCTGTCATGGGTTTCTATAACGCATTGGTTTTTTTGTAATGTTGAATCTTTTGCAGCATCTACCGGTACATTTCACGATAAACAACAGGCTCAACAAGCTGAGGAAGATAATCCTGGTAGACAAAGACAAAGTCGAGTGGTCGATGAAGCTTAAGGTTGAGAAGAGAAGTGGAGTGATGTGTATTAAGAGTGGTAACGGTTGGAAAAGTTTCTGTGCAGCGAATGAAGTAGGCGCAGGGGAGTCTCTAACTTTGGAGTTAATCCGAAGAAGGAATAATCCTTTGCTCAAGTTTTGCTCCGAGGTTAGTGTGGACACAATATAACTTCCAATCCACGTTTTGGCCTTCTCTAGGTTGAATTTACTAAACAAGGACTTGTATTCAGATGGAGCAACCACCATTTGAAACAGAGGCTCTAGCACACAAGAGAGCTCGAATCCAAAGATTGAGCCAGGAGAATAGATCGAGGCATGACGTGAGGCAGGAGATAGCTGCAGAAGGAGAATCCTCTCGTCGCACTTGGTCAGCTAACTAACAACACCACCGAATCGATGATCCAGGAAAGTTGCAGCACACGCAATTTTGCTCTGTCTCAGATCAGGTGGCTAAGGTGGAGCAGAGCGTTTAAGATACTTTAACTAGTCTCAGAGGTTTTCTGGTATAAAACTAGAAGATACATTGTAGGAAATCAACAACTTATGTATGATTTAAGACCTAATCCACGCTTGTATCGAGCTTTAGTTTATGTTTTGTTTCTTTCTACTTTAACTAGCATCAGAGGGTTTCTAATAGTTCCATGTTGAAAGAAACAGAGGATAAAGATTTTGGGAATTAAAAATTTCATCAAGTGGTAATAATCAAGTTTAACGGAAGATCATCCAGAGACTTTTGTGACCTCTGTTTTGACTATGGAGTTTTAGCTTGAAGTTCATTAGTTAAACAGATTCTTAATTGAAAGTATAACGTTTGGAAAACGAAAGAATATAGAATAACCATTCGGACAGATACAACTAATTCTTCCTCTTTACTGACTTCTGGAATATTTGGACTTGTGCTATATCAGGGTATTGCTCAATTACCAATGAATTGTTCAACGCACAGATATTACAAAACTGTTTGAAATTTAGATTTTTAAAAAATTAAGCTCACATATCTATATAAATGCCTCTGCCTCTCCTTGTGCAGGAGCCGCCATAATTGATTACTATAAGCTCAATTATGAATTATCTATATAAATTGCTTTTTTGAATGAATGAGAATTAAACAAGTCATTAAAAGGCAGATGGAGCTGTCATAAACGACAGGAGCAATGAAGAAAGCAGATGGACAATAAATAAGGAGAAGGTAGAGAGTTAAAGAACTACAAAAAATTAAGCACACTTCCTCATAAACTTAGACTTTGTGTGATTATCTTTTCTTCTCTTGGAAGCTCTTTTGTCCAACTTCAACAATGGCCTCCGAAAAACCCACATTTCTTCCAGCCTCTTCTTCCCGACTTCCATTCCCACCTCGTACGTAATCTCACTTGTTCCTCTCTACATCTCTCTCTCTGTAGCTCTCAATGTCTTCTTTTTTATTTACCGTGTGTCTGTTTGCATACAGACCATTCCGTTGAAGTTCTTCTTGGAACACATAGAAGGAAGATACGAGAAAAATACGGTGGAACTAGAGTCTGATGCGTGTGAGAGTACTTGGAAAGTTAGGATGGAAGGCCGAAGACTAACCGTCGGGTGGAAAGAGTTCACCATCGCACATGATTTCCGAATCGGAGATATTATCATTTTCAGACATGAAGGAGATTTGGCGTTCCATGTCACTTGTTTTGGGCCCAGTTGCTGTGAGATTCAATATGTAAGGGACAACATAGGTAAGTTGTGTTCTGTTTTCTTCCCATGACATTTACCTTTAGGTTATGAAGATCAGAGCGTTTTACTTGTTGTGAATCAGGAAACTTGTCGACAAAGCAAAATGTAAAAACAGAATCAGAGTCTTCACAAGACGATGATGATAAAGACAACATGGGTAAGTCAATGTAGAAATAATTATTGTTTTGTTAGTGTTTCAAGAACATCTAAGAGGTCTGTCTAATACGTAGAACTTTTTCAAAAGTAGCAAATCCACCGGGAAAGAAACATGCGAAGAAGAGGAGGATTCATGAAGAAAAAACAGTGTCTTTTCGATCAGACCAGTCTTGTTTTGTAGCACATATCACAGATTCTAACCTACGGGAGGATACACTGGTTAGTAATTCGGATCTAATGTTGATTCAACTTCTTGAGCCACGAAAGTTTCTTAATTACTCTCATGTTTCTTTTTTTTATTATTTCTTGTTTTTTTTAACTTTGCAGTTTCTCCCACGGAAGTTTGTTAGGCCCGACGGTCTGAAGAAAAGTAGCAACAAGATTAGTCTAGTTAATGAAGGAGAAAGGGCATGTACGCTTATTCTGAAGTTTAGGGAATCATCTAGAACGTTTTACATGAGGGGTGGTTGGAGAAGCTTCTGCCACGAAAATAGGCTTAAACCTGGAGATTCCGTCATGTTTAAATTAGAGAGAACCAACACAAGAACGCCTCTGCTCCGTCTCTCCACTTTGGAATCAAAGAAAGTTTCCACAAAATATAGCAACAAAGGGAAGAGAAAAATAACTGGCGAAAGTAGTGAAAGAGTGTCACTATCATCATCATCTTCACTAAGTCAAAACCGCTTTGTGACGCTAACGGTCTCGCCAGCCAATTTAAAATATAATAGACTTGTAAGTAAAAGCAACTCTCTTGGAGGGTCCCTTTTTTTTAGCTACTGATGATGCTTTGTGAAGTGCACATAGTATAAGCTCCTTATCTCCTTTTTGTGCAGTATCTTCCAACGAGCTTCACTAGGGTCAACAGAATGGAAACTGCAGGAGGGAGGATAATAACCATGTTAGACAAGGACGGAGTAAAGTGGCCAGTGAATCTATTTATGGAAAAGGATGCAAGGATGCGTTTGGGTTCTGGGTTTACAGAATTCTTAAAGGCTAATGGCGTTAAGGTATACGAATGTTTTGTGCTGGAATTGGTTTGGGAAGACACAACATCTCCTCCTATGCTCAAGTTCTGCTCCAAGATCAAGACCTGACTCTAATTAACTTGCACCAAAGTTGGTACTAAGTATGGCCTGTTTTAGTTGACTCATAACCTATGCAGTAACATAGATCCCAGTGTCTAGTTAGGTATGTGTCTGTTTTGGTCAACAGCATATCCTATCTATTCTTTAGTACCATAAGTCAATTTTGTAATATAATTTGCAGTACTATTTGCAAGTTAGCAGTTATCTGTTGATTTTCGAGAACCACGAAAATTTGTTATAAAGATTCCGTATCTCTATTTGGATAGAAGGATCTCCATCATTGGACGTCGATCATCTCAGCGTCTAGATGATGATTCTGTTTCTGTAACCTTAGGCTTGTACCAATTGATTTCTGACATTGCTAGTTATAAAAGATGCAAATAGTTATAAAACAAAAACCATTATCAAACTTGAAGATACACTTCGTCAAAACAGAGGCAAGACAAATTTTAATTAAAAACAGAGTCAAATTTGGTGACTTACATAACTGATCAGCCTCGCAGCCATTACGTGAGAATCTGAACCAATTGATCCATCATATCCGCAAAGAACATTGTAAAGTCAAAGTGTTTCATAAGCAGAGTGTGCAGTACGTAAAACGCAATCTGCAGCATAACAATAGCTGGTTGGGTTGTGTTTAAGCACCTAGCAGCGAACCAATCTCCGTGAATTGATGTTATTAAGTCTGCAGATTCTGAGAGAAACTTACATTGGTTGAATCCAATAACAAAGGTATCGGTTGAATTGATTTAGCTCAAGAGGGTAGAGATGATCATTCAATCCCCTCTTCTTCTCTGTTCTTTTTCCAATTTAGGGGCATGTCAGGTTTTTTCATATTGTTTTTTTAATTAAATCTCTTGGTTAATATCTGGGTTGGTTCAATTTGATTTACCCACTCGGTTTACTTTTAAATAATAGTAAACGACTTTAAAAATCATTTTCTTTTACCAAAACAGAACAAAAAGTATAGCTCGGTATACATATTTCAGTCTTCGATGTGGTTTTTTAAACCATTCCAGAGAATTAAAGAGAGGAGAAGAAAGTAGCTATAGAGAGAAATCAATCATAAATAAATGGAGCCGTGTAGCTTTCTCCATAAACTCAGATTTGAGTTTGCTTTCTAGGATATTTCTTTTCTTGGAAGCTCATTTTCCAAAACTTTTCAGAAATGGCAGAACCTCTTCTTCACTCTCCCACAAACCCACACTTCTTCCAGCCTCTTCTTCCCGGCTTCAACTCCCATCTGGTACGTAATCTTGCTTCTTCCTCTCTCTATATCTCCGAAGTCCGAACGTCGTCTTCTCCTTCTTCTTCTTCTTTATGGTGTGTCTGTTTGTTGCAGAGCTTTCCTTTGAAGTTCTTCTCAAAACACATAGAAGGAAAAACCGAAAGAAACACGGTGGAGCTGAGATCCGACACCTTTAAGAAAACATGGAAAGTCAAGATGGAAGGTCGGAGACTCACCGCCGGCTGGAAAGAGTTCGCCGGCGCACATGGTTTTAAAATCGGAGATATCATCATTTTCAGACACGAAGGAGATCTGGTGTTCCACGTCAGCGGTTTCGGACCGAGTTGTTGTGAGATTCAATACGCAAAAGACAACATCAGTAAGTTCGTGCTCTGTTTTCTTCCCATAAAAATCTGCATTTTGATTTTTTTTTTTTTTTTAAAAAATCAGAACGGTTCACTCGTTGTGATTCAGGAAACTTGACGACGGAGCAGAATCTAGAAACAGAAGCAGAGATTTCATCGCACCATTCTTGGTTTGTTGCAAAAATCACAGATGCGAACCTACGAGAGGACAGAAAGGTTTTAGTAGTTCAGATCTAGTTTTGATTCCAATTTCTGGGACATGAAAGTTTCTTAATTACTCAATGTTTTTAAATTTTTTAACTTTGCAGTTTTTTCCAAAGAAGTTTTTTATTCCCGACAGTCTGAAGAAAAGCAACAAGATTATCATAGCGAATGATGGAGGAAGAAGATGGAAGCTTGATCTAATGCTTAGGGAATCAAGTGGAACGTTTTACATGAGGCTCGGATGGAGAAGTTTCTGCCATGATAATGGGCTTGAACCTGGAGATTCGGTCTCCTTTAAACTAGAAAGAAACAACTCGGGAACGCCTCTTCTCCGTTTCTTCACCGGTGAATCGGAGAGTATTTCCACAAAAGATGGCAGCAAAAGGAAGAGAAAATCTGGTGAAAAATTTGTGACACTGACCGCGACACCAGCCGGTCTCAAACGTGGTAGACTTGTAAGTTAAAGCAGCTTACTTGGAGGAGGAGTCTTGTTCCCTTGTTTTTGGTTATTGGTGCTTTTGTGAAGAGCACATCGTACAAGCTTATTGACTCCTTTCTGTGCAGTATTTTCCAATATGGTTCACTAGGGGTAACGGAATGGAGAGTGCAGGAGGGAAAAAGATAACTCTGTTGGACAAGCATGGTGGAGAGTGGCCAGCAAATCTATTGATGATCTTAAAGGGTCAACCAAGGATGTATCTGGGTTTCGGGTCGAAAGAATTCGTCAAGGCTATTGGTGTTAAGGCAAACGAATCTTTTGAATTGGAGTTGGTTTGGGAAGACAAAACAATTGCTCCTATGTTCCAGTTCTGCTCCAAGGTCAAGTCCTCACTCTGATTTGCATCCAAGTTGTTACCAAGTATTACTCATGCCTTATTTTATCTGGATTCACTCTCTAGTTATGAATTAGTTAAGAGTAAGAGTGAATGTGTCCATTTAGGTGAACAAAATATTGTATCTACTTGATGGTTCTGTCATATCAATGTCAAACTGTTTGGGAATTCACCAGCAAGAGCATTTAAATTTATATATATATAATCAGCCTTTTGTACCAGAAGTCATCGTGTAATATTATTATCTGTATTACTACTATTGTAAGCAAGAAGCTCTGTGTAACATTCCACATCACTGAGCGTCGATCATCTCGACGTCCATATCTCTCACCAGTGGTTTGGATTTTGTACAAACCGATGGAGCTGAAGTTGTAAGATCCAAACAAGAATCGACAGCCTGATAGTTTACCTCTGGATCTCTGTTCCCATTTGCTGCATCCTCTTGATCATCAATTGAAGGGCTTGACTCTGAATCCAATGTATCAACCCTTTCGGACTCCCTACCATATTCAGAGGTCACTACATATGGTGATGAAGATGATGATGGCGACAATGATGATAATGACGATGACGATGATGATGATGATGATGATGATGATGTTGATGATGATTCTTGTTCGCTTTCAGGTTCTTCAATTGTCGCATGGCTGCTGTTTCTGGTGTCAATAGCTCCTACCATTGAACTCTCGACTAACTCTTTTTGGCAAGTTTTCGTGTCCAGTGTGTTTGTTTCCTTCTCCTCTTGAACTTCTGATCCGAGTCTCGCACACGATGATGATGGTCGAGCTTGAATCCTGCATGGCATCATAAAAAACATTACAAACCTCACGGATGGTTAATATTTTCATCTAGTACAATCAATTTACTCAAGTCTCAATGGTAAAATAAACAGCCTCAATCTTGTGGTTACAAATTAAAGTTACACGGAGAGCTCAGCAACAAAACAGGAAGAAGAGAAAAAGCTTTAACCTGCTGTAGAGAAGCATATAAGCTCTTTGAGAAAGCACATCTTCTAATTCGACCCTCTCTATCTGTGAGTATTTCCAAATAAGGTTACAATAATCCCTTCAAAGTTATAGTTTCATGACTTCATATAATTTCATGCCGGTAAATGAACAAGAAGAGACGATCATAAATGACTGTTACCTCGGAATCATCTATGATGTACCAGTTCCCGCTAAAATCCTTAACGTAGCATATGTAGTGGCCGAAATATGATGCATTCAGCATGTCTAAATGGACAATCACAGCATAAAGTTTATATACATCTGATCCTTCTGCGCCTTCGCTCATGTAAGGGGTAAGATTCAACGTCTCAGGAAAACTAATTCTTTTGTTCAGTTTCCCGTATCTTCCTCCCTGCACATAATTCGTTTCAGATGCATATATGATGCACAGCCAATTCCACAAGAATTTTTGCAAAAGGAATGGGAATGTTACAAATACCTGAAATCTTTTTAGGGCGATCGTAAGAACATTTGGAGCGCGCCGAATCGTGAGACGCTTACATGCCTTTACATAGTCACTACACCTGGACATGGTGAAAAAAATTATGAGGTTATAGAAACACAGTCATTGCCAACTAATCAACCAACAACACTCTCAAAATTAAGGCTTTTGGGGGATTTTAATTTAAATACCTATCACATTTGTACATGTTATCTCCGTGAAGCCACTCTTTGGCTGTGAACTGATCAAGACATTCCTCCAAAGACACCGCGTCCCCATGAATCTCAACGGTTAAATCCATTATATTTTCATATTGGTCAGAGACGTAATTGCAAACAGTACATTGAACCTGGAAAGTTGAAAATGCAGCAAATCAGGGAAAAAAGCTCCAGAGAGAGAGAGAGAGGAACAATAGGATTCAGATAAACATCTGATATTGAGATCAAGAAATCTCACTTGTGACTGGAGGAGACCGCCAAATATATACTGAATAAGTGTTGTTTCTTGAAAAGGAGGAGGCACCATTTTCTCTCCGCCGAATTCGTCGAGGCAAACAGACTGCATCATATCAATCGCATACCTGAAGTATGTGAATTCTAAATCCTTCAGTTGAGAGATTTTACAGACTCCACCACTAAGAATTTAGCTATGTTCATGAGTAATAGATACTGACCTCATGAACTCATGAGCATCCTCTTGTCTCCCATACCCAAGAGTTCCACCGATATTCGTTAACCGGGAAATGATGTTCATTGGTGAAAAAGGGAACCGACTTTGACTCGCTCTCTCGACATGGGTTTGAAATTCACAAAAGAAGCACCAGTCGTTGCGCATACCTGTCAAAGCAAAACATAGAATCAAAGCTGAAGAAGCGCATAAAGAAAAACCAAACGATAGAGTTTGAAGCAATGATTCCAAAACAAACTTATTACATTCATTCTTGTGTCCTTTCTCTAGCAGGTATGCAACAAGAGGACGTGTCCAGGAAAGGCATTGTAGAACCACGTTCGCAAAACAGCTGAAAGATGATTAAACAAAATCATATTGAACGGAGGATAAAACAAACTCAGCTCATCCAACGGATGCTACACTAGAAACCAGACGAACACAAACCTGTTTCCACAATTCATGAGCCCACAGGGAGCCAAATCTGGATTGTCCCAGTTGAAATAATTAACAAATTCTTCATACGGGAAAAGAACCTGCAGAAGTTTGCAAAACAAAAGTACAAGTAAGATTCTCACAATCATTCAATCAAAAAGAGTGTCAACAGGAAGACGAAGAAAAGAAACATTACTTCTCGTGGCTTTAGGCTACTCCTGATTTGGCCCCACTCGGGAACCAATGCTATCTTAGACGAAGAACTATCCCCGAACGGAGAAGCTCTGAACCTTAGGCCATTTCTGGCAGATGGTGTTAAAGTAGTAATCCCAACATCCTTGCACTTCCTTTGATGACCCGAATCCCAATCTGACTTTTGGCACTCTGCTGAGCTGATAGCAAAGAAGCCATAGGCACAATTTGTACCGTACAAAGTATCTCAATTAACAAAGATGCAATAAACCAACCTTACAAAAAAAAAACGCAAGCTGATCCAAGATAACACAAGCTATCAAATTCAATATAAGTCAGTTCACAAAAGTATCTAAGCAAACAACTTCCAAACCCATGATTCTTCTGTCGAAAAGCTCAAGACTTTTTAACTTTCGATTACGATAAACTCGAGGAGAACCCAATAAAGAGATTTGAGGGCATACCAGTATCGAACGGATTTGCAGCGGGAGCATTTCTTAGTTGAAATTTCCCCACAGACAGAGCAATCCTCCGTATATACCGCCATGAAATCCCGGCGTCGGTCTCTGTCGAAACCTCCGGCGGCGGAGGCGCCGATGTCGAAGTACTTAGCGGCGGTGTTTCGGAGAAAGTAGAGGACACCGACGGCGAGGAAGAACAGAGTCGCTATAAAGCGCGTCAAGACAGAAAGATCAACCGGAAATACAACCTCATGCATTTAATTCGCAAAGAGTCTCCCTTCTCGTAATCATCGATCACTTCTTGCTTCCTTCTAGCTTCTTCTCTATCTCTTTTTTTTTTTCTTTTTTTTTTTGTTCGTTTGAAGGATCACTTTTTTGTCTTTTCTTGTCTTACCGCTTCATTGATTTTTTCTTACTTAGTAGAGAAGACAGTGTTCTATGTTGGATTGGGCCTCTCCAATGCAACTTCCTTTTCAATTAAAAGATTGGACCTTTATGCTTTTTGAATTTTTGTTTTTGTTTTTGTTTTGACTCTATATGGGACTACTACGCTTTTATTCCTTATCTCGCAATATTTATATTTTTGGCTGTCCATCTTTTTTTCTTACAAAGTTAACAGTTTCTACTTTCTACCCCCAAGAAAAATTATAAACATACTCTGAGACTTCTTTTAGACGATTGTTTTCCATTTGTTCCAAAAAGTTAAAACGATTTCCTAAATCTATTATATAAAAAAAAAAAAAATTACACTGGAGAACTAGATAGGAGATGATAGTACATCAGTTTAGCAAGTTTAAATTAATTAATGTGTTATCTGATTTTATTTTGGTTTTGTCTACCATAAACTTTTCTTGTTGATAAACGATTTACTATTTAAATTGCATGCGAAAAAGGGTTGTACCATAAACTTTTTTTGTTTACCATAAAACTTTAAACTACTCGCAGTTGATGAAATTATATTGGAAAACAAATGTTATAAGTCCGCTTGTCCGCCCTAAAACAAAAGAACGTTGTAACAATCAACGGATTCACCCGTTACGACCGAGCGAAGGTGAAACAAGAATATTAAACACCATCTTCGCAAAAGTTAAAAAAAAAAAAAAAATAGAGATTACAAAAATGATCTTCAGTTCCACACTTAAACTTGATTATTACTTGAGGATGTTGCTTTATTCAGCTTTGTCTTCTCCCATCTGTGTGCGCCAACATGGAACTGTTATAAAATAGAGTAGAGCTAAAATTAGAACTTAAAAAAAACATAAGAACATATAATACTCCTGCCATGGATCTTCTAGTTTCAATTTACACATCATACCTATGTTGTTGATTCCCTGCCATGAATCTTCTAGTTTCTGTTCCATTTTCTCGAGCTCTTCGCGAAACCGTCTGATACAAGTTAAAGTATCTACAACGCTCTGTTTCACCTTAGAAATCTGATCTGAGAAAGAGCATGGTTGCGTGTTCGGCAGGTTTCCTTGATTAGCATTGGTTTTGTTAGATGCCCTAGTGCTGCGACGAGAGGGTTCTCCTTCTTCATATGTCTTCTCCATTATCTCAAGCTTCGCTCGCTTGTGTGCCCGAGCCTCTGCTACAAATGGCGATTGCTCCATCTGAGAGTACAAGTCAGTTGTTTAATTTCTTCAAAATTACCAAAACCGAAAAAGTGAACTGCAAGTTATTTGACGTTGTTACTAACATTGGAGCAGAACTTGAGCAAAGGGCTTACGCCTCCCCGGATCAGCTCCAAAGTTAGAGACTCCCCTGCGCCTACATCATTCGCTGCACAGAAACTTTTCCAGCCACTAGAACTCATAATATACATCAATCCACTATTCTTGTCTTTATTAAGCTTCATCGACCATTCGGCTCCGTTTTTGTCCACCAGAACTATCGTCCCGGGATTGATGAGTCCGTTCACTCTCGTGAAACTCACCGGTAGATGCTGCAAAAGATTCAGAATTACAAAAAAGCCAATACGTTGAAGAGACCCGAGACAGAGGAGGTTTCCAAAAGTCACCTGTTTACCGAGCTCAAGGCTGCTAGGTGTAGGAGTTAACTTCACAAACCGGTTTTCTCCGGTTTTATCATCAGCGATATTTTCTTCCGGGGGGCGAATCTTCGTCTTTTGGTCCTCCTTCGTGCGGCTGCAGAGCCGAATCACAGGCTTTTCTGTGTCCTGGAGCAGTGTGAAAGTGCAAGAATCCCCAACTTGTAATTTATTTGCGGTGCAAAAACTCGTCCAACCTTGAACTATGAAAACCCGACCAGACACCACGCTCTTTATTTCTGAAGGCCATGACCTTCCTTCTTCGTTCATCAGAACTATATCTTGGCTTCCTTTGTTCAAACCGTTTCGCTTTGCGAAAGCTGAGGGCACACCCTGCAACAGTCATCAAACACTCACGCATACTTAACCTATAAAACAGATTTATGGAACACAATATAACAATTGTATCTCTAACTAACCACTGTATCTCTTGATATGTTTGAAGCTGTCACAAATTGACTAAAACAATTGAGATCAGAGGAAGAGTGATTAGATTTTGCCATCAGATTCTCCTCAACTTCCTCCTCAGATCTTGAAGATGTTTCTGAATCAGAAAAAAATTGAAACGTTTCAACTTTCAAGAATAGAAAGAGTCTCAATAAATGTAAATGCAAATGCAAATACCAATTTTTTCATCGTCTTCGTCGCGGCTACCAGACGGTGCGTATTGGATCTCACAGCAGCTGGGACCTAATGCAGTGACATGGAACGAAACGTCTCCTTCGTGCCGGAATACGACAAAGTCACCCATTCGAAGATCATGTGCCTCGACGAACTGTTTCCAACCTTGGGTGAGTCTTTTGCCTTCCATCTTCACTTTCCAAGTTTTCTCCGACGCATCTGACCTCAACTTTACAGTCTTGTCCTCGTGTTTTCCCTCTATGTGCTCGGAGAAGAACTTCACAGGAATATTCTGCAACAGACAAAACAGAACCATAAGACTATGTGTTCATAGAGATTGAGAGATAGAGAGAGAAAGAGAGACAAAGAGAGGGAGATTGCGTACGAGGTGGCTCTGGAAACCGGGAAGAAGAGGTTGGAAGAAGTGTGGGTTGGTCGGTGAGTACAGTGATGCATTCGCCATTTCCGATCACTTCAAGAAACCCAAAAGTTTTCTTGGCAATTCAATGAGACTAATTACTACTCTTTTTTGGTCAAGTGACTAATTACTACTCTATTTTGCAGTAAATGGATTGAGAAGAGAGACTTAATTTATTTTACCAAAAAAAAAAAAGAGATTAATTTCTTTCAAAATAGTTATAAATGGATCGGCCAGATCTTTTCCAAAGTTTATCCAGGAAGCTTTTTCTATTTTCGAGATCATTTTTATTATTTAAATTACGTAAAAAAAAAAAAAAAAACATAGTTGGGGTGAGAAAGGCTCGAACTCTCGACCTCAGGATCACTCAGTAGCTATGAGACCTACGCGCTAGCCAACTGCGCCACCACCCCGTTATTGTTTTCTCTCTCTAATATTTGATAACACAGAGCGTCACCTGACAAATGTCTAAAATAGTCGTACTCGTACCTGTGATTTGAGAGGGAGTTTTCTCCGAGACTTTACACAAAAACAAGTTAAATATACCCAAACAAACGATATAAAGCAACGAAACCGCGGCGAGTTCTCCATATTCCGTTCCCTCACTCTCTCAGCCCCTAAAGTCGCAGTTCCATTTCTCCAGAAACATTTCACATAATTGTCATCGCCATTTCTTGTACCATGTGTGTTTAGAGCACTCTCTGTCTGGTTTCTTGAGAGATAAACAAACCATGTGTATATAGAAACGCCTTTAGAAACCATAAACGGAGAGAAGGAGAAACAAAAAGTGAGTTTAAAAATGGTCTTTTAACTAAAAGAGCATAAATCAAGAAACACAAGTCCAAAGTGGTGTTGTACCCATGTCATGGATGGAACAACTGAAATATCAACTCGAACTAACTTTTTTGAATGCCGAATAAGCAGAAAAAGAAAACAAAGCTAGAAATGTGTGCTTCTCAAGCAGTAACGGAGGGCTTGGCAGCAGCAGAAGAGAGTCTCGACCTCTTCTTAGCCAAACTCTCACTCCTCCTGTCACGCTGTTCCTTCAACCTCGAGGCAAGAAGCTTCTGATACTCAGCTGCATCAGAGTTAGCCTTTGCAATCCTCTTCTTCTTGTCAGCAATTCTTGCTCTCTTCCTCTGAAGAGTCAACGGAGTCACAAGCCTCTGGATCTTAGGGGCTTTGCTCACTTCCTTGCCTGTTACAAACCCCAAAAAAAAAAGAAACAAGTTTCAGAGACCATTAATTATTGATTTATTTCCAAAATTTGTTTTGAGATTATTTTGATTTTCCACTCACCTTTCTTGTTTGTGAACTTGCGGCGGTAAGTGTTGACGTACTTCCTCACATCATCTTCCTTCTTGAGGTTAAACAGCTTACGGATCTTTGAGGCTCTCTTTGGTCCTCTCATCCTTGGCTTCTCGGTATCGGTAAGCCCGGGGAGATCATTCTCACCCTTCTTCACGATGACAAGGTTAAGAACAGAGAGATCGGGGCTCACAATGCAACCACGAACAGACTTTCTTCTCCTCTCTCCAGTCCTCCTTCCATGTCCTCTGAAGCAAGGAGTTCCTGCTCAGGCGTTACAAAATTATGTAAATCTACATCATAACACAAACCAATATAGATGCAAATGTGTAAAGAGGCAACTTGGATTAATTACCTCGGTGAAGCAAAAGGCGAACACGGCCTGGAGTTAGAACTCCCTGCTTCATTGGGAAACCTTGCTTATCGCACCCACCCATGATCTTGAAAATGTATCCCTTGAACTCCTGCAGTAACAGTTCATAAACACAATTCTCATCATTTGTTTCGAAAATATAATCTGACAACAACAATCATGAGATTAGATAAGATGAGATGAAAATTGCACCTCGCCCAAAGCATCTCCGCTGACTTCTTGGGAGAGTCTCTTATCATAAAACGCACGGCTGCATCAACAGATGTCACAGCTTAAATAACTCTTTATATCCATAGACCATCAAAATTATTATTTACTAGAATACGAAACTTAATATATGAATTGATCATGGAAGACGGTCCCTAGGCGCGTTAAGCGTATATAAGAAGAACATACGAAAACTAATGAAGGCAAATGTCGAAAAATACGGGACAACTCTGTTCACAAGGCCTAGAATTTTTCACAGTGATATCGACAAACATTAATCAGAAGAACAACAGTTCCGAAAACCTATCACGAAATCTACAAAAAAAAAGTAATGAAAATGAAACAGGAAGAACAAGGTCTTACAGTTTCTGCTCATCGTCGATCTCGAGCTTCTTCTGGCAACCAGTAGTTGGATTGGCGACGTTAAGCTGAAACAAGGAAACATGAAGAAAATGAGATAAACGAAAATCAACTAAAATCTAGACTCTCTTCGCCGATGCGTCGTACCTTCATCTTCTCAGGTCGACTACAGCAGTCACAAGAGAAGAACGGCTCTGGCAATCGACGCTTAGGGTTTTCTAGATTTGCAATTTATACGAGGAAATAAGGTTTATTTTTGTTCGTATTCTAATGGGCCGTTTGGCCCACTAAGTTTTTTTTTTCTTCCCGTTAAAAATAATTATGAGTAGATACTTTGTTCGTTTGCATTTAGGGATAATTGGACTGTTCTTCTTCTTATTGGAATGCTTTGATTTCGTTTCTTTGGTTGGCGATTCTGTGTAGATTTTTGGTTTATTCTGCGCTGAAAGTTTGACTTGATGGTTTTCGGGAATCCAGTTGAGCTATGGGTTAAAGGTTAATTTTCTTCTGTAAAATGCTCTTTTGCTTGGTACATTTTTCTTTTGAATGATAACTTTTTGCTAATTCATTATCATGGTTCTTAAGTCATAATGGGGGCAGATTTGAAACACTATTACAACATGTAAACGCAAAATCAAACGCAAGCAAATAATCGAGGTTTAGTTATTATGCAATAAAGCCTTGTGTTATGTAACTATGTGTATTAATTCTCTTTGCCTTTCAATTTGCAACTTGTCCATGTCTCCATCGTTAGCGGTTGTGCGTGGTCCATCCAGTTCCTTATTAACAATGGATGTTGATTTGTACCCAACCATGAGATTAGCTACACTCTCCGGGATCTTAATGTAGATAATGTTTTTAAAAAACAACAAGACAGCATGTTAGGCTAAATTCTTGGGTCATTGGTTTGAGATTTCTCATATAAAATGGCACCAAGTCTAAATGTTAGAAACCACCATCCTTTCTTCCCATCTATCTCTACCTTTGTTGTCTATCTTGTTCAATTTTCCAACCAAATAACAACAATGACAAACCATCTTCAAGAGCCCTTGTCCACTTACTCTAAACCGGGTCTAACCAAAGAAGAAGAACACGTTGACGAAGAAATGGTGAGCTTGCAAGCGTTGAAGATCACGACCACATTGGCTTTCCCCATGGTTTTCAAAGCTGCCTTGGAGCTAGGCGTCCTCGACACGATTGCTGCCTTCGGTAATGGCGCGTCGCTCTCGTCTTCCGAAATAGCTTTTGGTCTCCCTACTAAGCCCACCAACCCAGAGGCGCCAGTGTTGCTAGACCGGATGTTACGGTTACTCGTCAGCTACTCGATCTTAAAGTGTCGTGTAGTTGAAACCGGAGAAAACGATCTAACCAGAAACACCCAAAGGGTATATGCAGCCGAACCGGTTTGCACTTTTTTCTTAAACCGCGGTGATGACTCGGGTTCTCTTATGTCTCTGTTTATGTTGCACCAAAGCCAAGTCTTTTTCAAAACTTGGTACGTACGTCATATTATATTAAACCGGTTAATAGCCTTCTAACTAAACCAATCTGCGATAAAGTGCTCATTATATTCACGCTATCAATGAAGAATTGAAGATTTGATTTTCACCGCAGGACCCATCTGAAAGATGTGATACAAGAAGGAAAAGATACATTCAGTTCTGCTCACGGCATGAGACTCTTCGAATACATCGGTTTGGACGAACAGTTCGCTGGTATGTTTAACCAGGCAATGTCAGAGTCTTCTACCATGATCATGAAGAAGGTTTAAGAAGTTTACAGAGGATTCGAAGGTGTAAGTACTTTGGTGGATATTGGAGGAGGACTTGGCACCGTACTAAATCTTGTCACTTCCAAGTATCCTCAAATTAAGGGCATCAATTTCGATTTGGACATGGTTTTAGCTCGTGCTCCTCTTTATCCAGGTACAAAAGTAGTTGATATATTTGATAAAAATGGGTTATAGGTGTGGAGCACGTATCAGGTGATATGTTTATAGAAGTTCCGAAAGGAGATGCTATCTTCATGAAAGTAAGTGTGTGTATATCTGCATTAACATTTGGATGGAAAACTTGCATCTTTAACAAACATATAATGTCGTGGTGATACTTAAAACTTTTTTATTTACGAATTAAGATGGATAAATTAATTGCAGTGGATACTACATGACTGGACAGACGAAGATTTTGTAAAGATTCTAAAAAACTGTTGGAAGAGTCTTCCGGAGAAGGGAAAAGTAATAGTAGTAGACATTGTTACACCAGTAGAACCAAAGAATGACGACATTTTCTCTAACATTGTTTTCAGCATGGATATGTTGATGCTAATACAATGTTCAGGTGGTAAAGAGAGGTCTTTTTCTCAGTTTGAAGCTTTAGCCTCTGCTTCAGGTTTTCTTAACTGTGAAATCATTTGTCTTGCTTTTACATATTCTGTTATCGAATTTCACAAATAGATTCAAAGTTTAGAAAAATATGCCAGTATTGGTTCTGTGGGTGGAAATTATGAACTAAAGAGCAAGTCTTCGATGGTTTTTCAATTGTTTGTGATCTAGAGTTGTTGTATTGGTTGTTTGTTTTTCATTCAAGACTCTTGTATCGGCTGCTTGTTTTTCATTCAAGATTGTGTTTATCGTTTACTGTCAACAATATGTAATAATTCTGATCAATGTAAACGATGTGTTTTGCATTAAGGCTGAAATTGGGACACTGAACTAATGGCATATGAAAACCTTGGAACTCGCATTACTTTTGCTTACCAGCTTCATTGTTTTTTTCCCCATTTGAGTTTACAAGTAGTTCAAGAAAAAGGGAAATCAAAGCAGATTCATACAAAGCAGACATAAAAGAGTGAACCAAGCTTACATGTTTAAAACAACAGTCTCAGACACAGCTTACTTTGTTGCAGAACTTTAGCACAGGACGTGCATCTTTCTCCAAGATGAGTTCCAACACAAAGGACTCTCCTATCTTTACGCCATGAACTTCACAGAATCCTTTCCAGTCTCTTCCTAATCTCATTCTTCCGCGACTATTTTCTTTCGCAAGATGCACCATCCAGCTACCTCCATCTTGGCCCAGCAGAGTTATCTTCCCTGCCTTGTTGATGCCATTCACCTTCGTGAAACATAGTGGAAGCTTCTGCGCAATAGATTTGATTGAGCCAAAATGACTGAGCAAAACACATCTCAAAACCTAATATATGGACTAATAGGCAACCTCGAGTCTTACCATTTTGTTGCTTTTAACGGAGTACGGAGTAATAGTCAAGGTCACAAATCGGTTTTGACTTGGTGAAGATGAAGCTCCCGCTCTCGAGCAAGACTTCCATTTCCCTGTCTTCAAACTTTCCCTTAAGCTGCTTTTTTCTTCGATGCTCTCCTCTTCACTTTCCTCCTTTACACTGATGCCGTCTCTGCTCTTCTCTTCACTTTCCTCGGTTTCGCTATTCTCCTCTCCGCTGCTAGAACCCGAGGAGAGTGAATGTACATCGGTACCTTCAGAACAGTCTACTTGCCTTGTGTCACGGCTGGATTCTCCAGGGCACAAACGGAGAACAGGCTTATCTCCGGTTCCAACTAGTTTAAACCTGAAAGGATCTCTAGCTTTCATCCCGTTTACTTGGCAGAAACTTCTCCAGCCTCCTGAGACAAAAGCAGAGTTGTTTGATTTGTTGTGTCTCAAAACCAACTTCCATGTTCCACCATTTTCATTCTTCAGAACCATCTCACAACATCTTTCCTTGAGACCATTCGATTTCACAAAACCCCTTGGAAGATACTGCAAAATCAAATTAAAATAGTAACATCACCCCACTACCACTTTGGTTCCCATGTTTCTTCCGTAAGTGATTCATAAACCGAAATCTGTACTCACCAGCGCGTCACCACGTAGGCTTGAAGGCGGGAGAGATCCCACGAGATAAGAATGCATATCGACCTCGTGTCTATATTCTGCTTGGTACAAACGGATTACAGGGGTTCCCGATTTTCGGACCAGTTTGAATGTATAGCGACCTTCTTTTATCCCATTGTCACTGCAGAATCTTCTCCAGCCATGTCTGATATAAGTCGCGCTTTTGTCGTGATCCAAATTTAAGTTCCACGATCTTCCCATTTCGTTAAGAAGAACAATCTTACAGTGTGCTTTGCTCAAACCGTTTGACCTCACAAAGCTAACTGGAACATACTGCAAACCCCATCACAAATTGGCAAACATGAAGTTTAAACTAATCCTCTCAGGCTAGCAATTTTAAACTAATAGTGTGAGATTGTTTGCTTAGTTAAAGATTGAAATTTTTGTAGGGATCTAACCAGTTTATCGTCGCGCAGGCTTGAGGCTGAGACCTTTGCTACAAAACAAGAATGGTCTGATGAAGAATCTTCTTCTTCTTCTCTCCTTGGATTCTTCTTCGCTCTCTTCTTCATTGGTCTGATTTCCGAAGCTAAAACAATCGAAATTCCACAGGGAACCATCAAATTTGCTTCTTTCTCCAGATTTTCAGTACATTTTATAGAAGAAAAAAAAGACAGAAAATTTACCAATGTTGTCCTTGTCCTGGTGATCATCAATGTTGTGAGAAGTTGTATACTCAATCTCACAGCAACTGGGACCCAATGCTGTGACATGAAACACCAAATCTCCTTCTTTTCTGAAAACAACGACATCGCCGATACGGAGATCATGAGCTGTGACGAATTCTGTCCAGCCGCCGGTGACTCTCCGGCCATCGATTTTCACTTCCCAAGTCGTATCTGAAGCGTCGGATCTCAATTTCGCAGACTTGTATTTGTTTCTTCCTTCGATATGCTTTGAAAAGAATGCTGCAGGAATGTTCTGCAACAACATGCAAAAAAGAGTTTTAAGAAACGAAACCATCTCTCTCAACAAGCTAATACTCGTAGAGAAGAGAGACAGAGTTGATTGTACTAAGTGGGAGTAGAAGCCGGGAAGAAGAGGCTGAAAGAAATGTGGCTTTGTCGGAGATTGAAGAACTGGATCCGCCATTGTCATCGAACACCTCCAAGGAGAGAGAGAGAAAAACATACAAAAAACAAAAACAAAAACCACCTTTAAATCACTGAAATTTATCTCCAGATAACAAGAATTTTACTTTCTTAATCCACCATTGATCAAAAACCCCTCAAAAGAGTTGTTTAATGGGGAAATTGAAAGGGAACTAACCCTAATTCTTCTTCTACAGTAAAACTTTAGCTTTATCATAAAGTTACAGAAAAGTTTCAAAGGAGTACTAAACTTTTATCAGTGACCTCGAAAACCTCGTCCAACTATTAACTCTGAACATCATTGATATCTGAGAAGATAACTCGACAATCCAACTAAATTAAACAAGTCCTTAATCGCGGTTTTATCAAATTTTAGACAAACAGAAACCATAAGACTTGGTTGATAAAATAATCTTCAGACACGGATTGTTTCGATCTTGTAACAAAACTTAAGAACGGGAATTGTATCTTCCCAAAACAATTTCAGCACGAAAGGCTGGCCAATCTTCAATACGTCATTAGCTTCACAGAAACCTTTCCATCCTTTTCCCAGTCCTCTTCTTCCATACTTTGATCCATCCTTCACAAGACTCGTTAACCGCTTCACGCCATGTTTATCCAACAGAATTATCTTCTCGTGCTTGTCAATCCCGTTGATCTTCGCGAAGTCTACGGGAAGAACCTGCGCAGGATTTGGAAAGCAAGCAAAAACAAAGACAGATTGATAAAGAACAGAGAAAGAAAAAGAAAAAAAAACATAAATCAGAACCTTACAAGATCTTGCTTACAAGTTTCGAGTTTCTGATATTGTAATGTGTGAGACAGATTGTGACAAATCGGTTTTGCCTTGAAGATGATGAAGCTACCCATTTAGGACGCCTCTTTATCTTCGTCTTCCCTCTCTCTCTGCTCATTAGTTCCGAACACTCTTCTTCAGGACAGATACAGATCGTTGGAGTAGATCTCCCGTCTCCGACCAGATTAAACGGGATTAAATCTCCTACTTTTCTCTTGTTCTCGCGGCAGAATCTTTTCCAGCCTCCTCCGATGTAATAACTTCTGTCTGATTCTTTAAATCTCAAATCCAAAGTCCACGACTTTCCTTCTTCGTTAACTACTGTCATCTTGTGACATCCTCTGTTCAGAGCATTCGAGCTCGCAGCTTCCATTGGAAGACGCTGCAACCCCCCGGACAATCATGAACATGGTTTCTACGTGTAAAATAGAAAAAAAAAAAATAGAATGAAGCAAGTACTCACAAGTTTGTTCGATTGTAGATCTGAAGCAGTGACTTCTGCTACAAAACAGTAGTCGAATGATAAAGAAGATTTTGGCTCTGTTCTGGTTTTTAGATTCTTCTTCCTCGAAACATTTCCTGAATCATTAGACACAGCTTCCTTTTCAGATAAAATGATTTCAACGAACGCCATCCTCTTCCGGTGATCTTGGTGGATTCAAGCGATAAATAACACAGAAAAGTTAAACTTACTAATATCGTGCTGATCCTCATGATCATTGTCGTCCTCTTCCTTGATGATGTGAGATTGTGCTTGTGCATACTGAATCTCACAACAGCTAGGACCGAAAGGAGTGACATTAAACACCATGTCTCCTTCGTGTTTGAAAATAATGACGTCGCAAATTCGAAGGTCATGTGCTGTGGCAAAGTCTTTCCAGCCTCCGGTGAATCTCCGGCCGTCTACTTTCACTTCCCAGGTTTGTTCTGAAACGTCCGATCTCAATTTCGCCGTCTTCTGCTCAATTTTTCCTTCTATGTGCTTTGAGAAGAAGGCAACAGGTATTGTCTGCAACCAACAAAAGGGGAAAATTAAAAAACCAGAACCAACTCTGAAAGAGGAACAGAAACAGAGAGAGATACGGATACTGAGACAGAGAGATAGAGAGGGTACAAGGTGAGTGTCGAAACCGGGAAGAAGTGGCTGGAAGAAATGCGGATTGGTAGGAGTCTGAAGTGGTGGATTCGCCATTTCAAACACTTCAGGAGATGGAAAAAAATAAAAAAACTCAGAGAAATCTTTGAAACTTCTTCTTTCCGGGCAGGAAGAAAAGACCAAACTTTTTGCTCTCGTCTTCTTAGACATAATTTGGTTCAAAAGTGTTTACTTACTTTATTCAGACTTTTTTTGTCTTCGTCAGGGATGGATTTCGAGGCAACGTGAGTGGTAAAAAAAACTGTAGAATTTCTTTGGTAAAGATAAAAAAGATCAAGAAAATCTTTTGGTGTTAATTCCAAAGTCATCTATTTTGATTTCCAAGTAAATGACCACTTAAGATCATGTGGTTACAAAGAAGGATCATCTAAAGGGATTTACTTATTAAAGATCCTGTGGTTACAAAGAAGGATCGTCTAAAGGGATTTACTTATTAGTTATTACACCACGTTAGCATTGGGATAATCAATAGAACGTTTCAGGTATAGATAAAAAAAAATCGGTTTATTTATCCTAAATGGAAAAATAGAGAACAGTTTGTTTGACCATGCTCTGGCTACGCTACAAAAAGCTGCGGTATATGGTGGTTCAATCCTACAATGCCCCAATGAGAGAACTCAGAAATCTTCTTATTATCACCACTTCAAGACTTGCAAGAATGAAAGATAAGAGTGTTGTAGGAAACTTAACAACACCAGAGACACAAGTCAAGAAACAAACAACAAAGGAATATACATGTAATTGATGACTAAGAAGAGAAGTGTGTTTTGTTTCAACTGAAATACAACAGAGAACCAGGGATCTCACACACACGATCATCCTTACTAGGCAAAGATGTTGCCGACTTCCTGGTTTCTACTCATCCCTTGTCGCAGGATCCATTCCGGTCGAGGGGCTATCAGCAAAATATTCTGGATGCTTCACGTTCACACCATACTGCCAAACCAAGTTTATTCACTGGTTAGCTTTCCACAAGTAGCTAAGATGAGATGGAAAAACTTTACATATCTGCCTACACTACTGTAATCCACAATATCAGAACTACTTAGGCGTGCTTCTAAATTTTTTATGTTGATTCTGAGATACTGACTAAGTTTCATGCCGTTTATATGAAGAGTAGCGGTCAAAACCACATTTGCAGCTTAATTAAAATCAGGAAGCATCTACATTTTCTTCACATACTTTGGACGTCTGTGGGTCAAAGCCACCATGGGAAGCATGAACTTAGAATAGAAGAAGCATTTACCTCACGCAACGCTTTTGAAAGGTCTTCCATTGTCAAAATCAAACGCTTATCCTGTTTCAAGAAAATTAATATTCATGACATGATCTAAAAAATAAACACATTTCATTATTGCCGCACAAACCAAAAACGAAAGGGCACCAGAGGTTACCTTTTGCTGTTTCTTGTCTTTCACAACTGGTGCTGGTCTAGCCTTGCAGTGCCTGTATATAATTTACAATTTGAATTACTTGGGAGCTTATGTCAATATGTTTATTGGGAAATCTAGCTTAGACATCTTTTCATCTCATTTACTCAGAATGGGCCACTTCTTTTTGTCCAAGTCAACTTTGAAAAAGGGTATGAAAGTCTATGAAGACGGGAATGAAAACTTACTGAAGGGCGTCGCTGGCAACATCTGCAACAAACTTTTGTGTAGCCACAGCAACTAGCCTTATTCTGTCAAACGAATAAACAAACCATCAGCACAAAGTGGCAAGAATACGTACAGATAAAGATTATGAAAAAGATTAAAACGTAGCAACTAAAAATCCCAATGCTAAGCACTCGAGTCAAAAGAAAAAAATGAACTCCCTCATTCTTCCGTGCATACAATCGAACCCAACTACAGGAGTGCTGAACCATAAAAGTAATATATATTAACATATGACAAACCTAGGACATCTGAACTGATTCTAACCACGACATCTGATCTAACTGCAGGTAAACCATTCTAAACCCCCAACAATGATTCTGATAATAGCAACTAATCTGGCTCTTTCGTTATAAGTACCACATAAAACTGAACGGAAATACCTACAATCGTACGTCGGGGCACTGAAACCCACTCTTAGCCAAGTAGTGCTCCACTAGATCATCAGGAATCTGAAGGAATATAACAAATCCAGAACTCAATCAATACACAGGGTTCAATAATTGGAGGGCCGCAAAAAGTTTTTAATAGCACAAAGAGAAGTCTACAGTAGGAGTATAATCCATCAGAGAAGCAAGGAACTCTGTAAGAGCAGCATCATCTTCATGCTTGGCCTCGCCAGATTGTTGACCGTGATTCATCTCTCCCACCACCAGAGTACTGAAGTGAAGGTCTTGGCCAACACCTTTAAGTAAAAAGATTTTCAAAACCAGAAACATTAATAGAGTGCTTCTGAATTTGCTGAAATGACCAGATTCAGATATGGGGAAATCTACATTACTAGTCTATAACTAGTATCAACCCCACATTATTAAAAACTTACACGAAATCTAGAACCCAAGAACTTGTATTTATAGTTTACAAGAATTTTCTACTAGAGAAAATTTCCAGTTCAATTTACGCGGTTCAATGTCTTGATTTCCTATCTAGTAATTCTCTATTCCAGGTTGCTTCTTCCTTTCTGAAGTTATGGTTGGTAAGAGACGAACTATTCCTGATCGCTGTGCAGCAAAAATTATTACCAAGCTTGAACGAGGTGAAGCATGCATAGCAATAAGAGGGAGCTCTGTTTTCAAAATTTCCTCGAGAACGAATGATCTATTCCTGAACAAAATTCGATACCGCCCAACACAAATTTTCTACCGAGAAGACAAAACGAGCTGAATTTCGAAACCAAAGATATAGAAAACTCGACAGAGTGAGCGAGATTGCGAACCTAAACGTCGCCGTAACGTGGAGAAAAGCAGAGAGTTGAGCTGAGACGAGGCAATCAATGCTAAGGAAGAGGAGTTTCGACGGATTTTGGCCGGGAGAAGAAGGGATCGGAGAGTCGACTACTGAGTCCCCGTCGAAACCCTAAATCTCCGACTGGTCCAACTCGAAGCCATCTCCACCGGGTTGGATTTAACAGTGGAGAAGACTATTGAAATGGGCTAAAATGGGCCTGTAAAATTAAACTAGGCCCAATTAACCTCTGCTGATCTTAAATGCTTTTATTATATTTTGCATGATTTTATTTCCCGGAGGAACAAAAACAAAAAAACCATCCATATGTTTTTTTTTATCTCCCCATGAAATCAATTTCCAAAATATAAGAATATATCCAAAAGAAATTGTCAATCAATAAAAAATCTCAGATCGTGACTTAGTGTTCTTCAATCTGCATAATGAAACTTCTTTTTTTTTTGGTTGGGGGACAAAGAATATGACAATGAAAGCACTCCAATCCACCATCTAGACCCGAATATATAATGACTACAATCCTACAAAAGCACTTTTGTTGTCTCTTTTGTCAACTCATAGTCTCATTAGATAGAAAAAAAAAACCGAGAAAGTATTTGAGAAAAAGAAAAATGCTTATGTAAGTAAGAGTAGTTATATTCTACGAGAGGCAGGTGGTAAATTCAATAAAGGAGTAGTAGACTAATTATCTCACCCAAAAAAAAGAGAGACATCATGATCAATAGTACCTTCTACTCTGCTTAAACAAAAGAAAACAAACAAACAAACAAACAAAATCGACCAATTGATCGTTTAACGATATCAATTTTAATGTGTGAATAGCAATTACATCGTTTTCAGAATACCTTATAACTTACTCAAACTGTGTCGATGTAGTTTGGCAACGTCTTACAGTTTTTGTTTTCAACGTTCAAATATTTTTATACACAATACTTGGTTGTTTTTGTAATTAAGCTATAATGACGATAACAAAAACTACTAAAGAGAATAGTGTTGCTTCTCTTAAAAAAGACGAACTATGGTGGCATATCCAATAAATACTTACTTTGGAATTGCGAATCTAAAAAGGATTGTTTAAATAATAACTAGATATCAAATCAAATCAGGGAGAGGCAAAACATGGTGACCTATCAAATCTTTTATTCAGACGAGGCGAATGAACGAAGCAATGTTCATATGATCTAAATGGAATATCCACTATATTGTGAATGTGATCGTGACCACAATTTACAGATCATCATTGTACATAGGTTTTTGCAAGTAAAATTGTATTTGTAAAAAACAGTTAAAAGGTGTCAAATCGGGTTAATTCCTCCCATTTCATTTGTTTTTTATGACTAAATCTTTGGGCAATTTTAATTTATGACCCCAGATAACTTAAAAACAAAGAAAAGGGAACAAATAAATCTAAATTAGATTGATATACATTATACACGAAAGTTATGACTGTTTTGCCCCTATAATTATTTTAATCGATTTTAGGGGATAACAAATCGATTACCGTGCTAACTAATATGTTATCACAATAGATCGACATACTATTCATCATCCGTCTTCTGACACTGTTTATTTAAGGTTCAACCATTCTCCAACACTGTTATCATGCAATTAACGTGTTAACCCAATCAGCATATCATATAAAATATTATGTTAAGTGTATTATCATATCGTAAAATATCATGTTAACCTTGTTATCGTGAAACGCATTGTGCTAACTTTGTTATCATTTCATGAAAAATGTGAGTTATTGATTAACTAACTTTGTTAACTTTACAATTTATGCTAACTTATTTCGATAACCACTTAACTAATTTCGATAAAATTATTTCGATAACTATTTAACTAACCGTATCGCTAACATTGTTGTTACCGCCGTCCACCGGTGTTACCATCGCCACTGTCACCATACATTTGCGATCACCACCGTCGTCGTTGATCACTACCATCGTCTTCTTCTTATTTTTCCTTCTCCATCTTCAATCTTCCTCTTTCTTCTTCCATTTTTCTTCTTTTTCCTCTCTTTCCTCCTTTTTTCTTTTTCTTTTTTTTTACATTCTTCGTACCCAACAACTAACATTAATAAGGATATGAATGTCTTTTTGACATGGATAGGAAGTGTCAGTTTCTCTACTTTAATGTCTCTTAATTGTCAGATTTTTAGAAGCCAAACATTGCAATTTCTCTAAATCTTTTGTAGTTTGACAAACTGGACATGAAAAACTGCAGATTGAAAAACATAAATATAACTCGTCTGTCATAAATTGCGGATTTTACAAAATTATATTCTTGCATGATAACATATAAATAATAATAATATGATATATCATAGTGTATATTTAAATAAACTTTAATACTTCTTAATAAATTAAATATTTTTAAAAACATAAGTACATAACTGAAAAAAAAAAAGTAGGATAAGTAGACGTTCGCGTCTAACCTGCTTGACAGATGTGTTTTTGATAAAATGGTATTTAGATAGATTTTTAATTTCAAACATTACACTAAGATAAACTCAAGTAACCTTTGTATATTAATAGTTAATCAAAAATTCGTGACTCGTAATCATATGTGTTGTTGTAGGGTCACTCTTACTTTAGACTTACCTCTTTTTTAACCCTTCTTTGGAAAATTTGTAGTGCATAGTTTAGAAAATTTGTAGTGCATAGTTCCTTATCTAGAAGAATAGAAGTTTGTACGTCACCAAACACCACTAAAACTCAAGTTGGGAATATATTCATTAGCTTACTTAAATATTAATTATGTTTTCCCTTCCAGTTTGATACTATTTTTTGCCCCCAATCCTCAATTAACTAACTTAAAATAAAGTTGGAATATTAACAGCAATATGCTGTATAGTAATTATATATTTATGTGGATGTAATCTGACATGAGCTTTCTTTGGCGATTGGTCACCTTTCGCCAACAATTTCTATCATAGTTGAAATATATTTAAAATCATTAAAAAGATTAACGAGAGTCACTAATAAGAAAAAAAAATGGCCATTCAAGTACAAAAGTGGAATCCGATTATCCACCAATACTACAATTAAATATTGGAGATTTGTTTTAGGAAAAAAGGTTGGCATGCTATATTTTATATAAATAAAAATTTGTGGAGTATTTCGAGTCCAAGTGCCCTTGCCTCATACGAAACTTGCATCTTTAATAAAGCAAAAAACATACGAACTGGATATTGCTTAAATATTACTAACACAGTTACATGTTTCATACTATTTTTTTTGTTAAAGGGTTTTTCATCATGTTTCATGTTTTTTACGTCCTATTTCTAATAATTTTGTTCTAAGGATCCTCTTAGCGATCATTAAATTTACTTTTGATGAGTGAATTAGCTCTTTAAGTTTGATATGAGAAAAACAACTTCAAATGGTTTGTAACACCTCAATGTTCATCCAAGTCTCGCGGCCAATTCAATATATAATTTTTTTTTTTTTAAAATGCAAAGCTTGTCGAGTGGCTTAGTAGTATTTGTTACAAATGCCCTGAGATTTGATCGAAGCTATAGCAACAAAATAATAATAAAAAATTCCTATCGAACTATTTTCTTGTGATCCCATCATCTAAATAATAATTAATATTTGGATATGTTTGGATTTTTTATTACTTTTTTAAAGGGTACAAAATTTATGACTAAGAAAAATGTTCAAACTCATTTTTTTACTTAATATTTGTTTCCACACCGACCTTTAATCGAATTTGGAAGAGATACAAATAAAGTAAATCAATCAGATATTTTAATGTTCGGCTAGCGTCTAACAATTATTTGGATTGAACTTTGTTCGTGACATTCGGGTTTTGTTAAAAGTACGTTCATTTTGTTCATGTACGAGAGTAGCGAAGATAAGTACTAAACGATGAGCGGTGATTGTCCGTGCAGAAATAAAATTGTACTCTCTACTGCTAAAAGGTGCAAGTGGAAGCTGACGAAACGTGGGACACAAAAAAATTATACAATATTATTTCTTTTTTTTTTTGCTAAAGGATTATACAATATTATTTGTTCATGTTACAATAGTCATTAATGGAATGCCAATGAGCAATAATATGCCCCCTCTCGTATCCCTTGGTGCTTTTTATTTTGGTATTAATTTTGAATTCAGTAAGAAACTTGTGAAATGGGAACTTAGAAAGGAGGTAAAGAATTTGCACAAAAAAAGGAGGGCAAACTAAAACTTAACGTAAACTTTGAATCACTCTTCTCTTACGACGACACATGAGTCAAAACAAAATTATCTAGTTTATGATTTTTTTTTTCATTTCGCCTTTCTAGTTTTTATTTTAATTTTATAAATGAAAGATAGAACTCAAAAGCGAAACAAACATAACAGAGAAACGCATAAAAGAGAAAGAAAAAAAAGAAGAAGAGGAAAACGTACATTTTTAAAAAGAAGAAAAGTTTGTGGTGGACAAAAATTGAAGTGGAGAAGTTTGTGATTTGTGTGATTAAAAAATAATAAAAGGCTAAAAATTAGTTAAAGAAAAACCAAGGATGAAAAAAGTCGCGTTTTTAATTTTTACCGTGTATATTGGATTATTCTACAGTAAAATAAAGAGACTGAAAGCAGTAAGTTGAATTTAACATTTGCAATATTAATTTTACTGTTCTAAAATCAGAACTACAATTATGCTGAATCGGACATCAAATTACACACATAAAACAATCTTATCATATGATTCATGTATATGAATGGTGTGTTTCACCACATAAACAACACATATAAGATTTTTTTAATGATCTTAATTATGATCTTATCCATATCTCATAATGCAAATAAATAGAATCATCACATAGCCTGCCTAGAGAGCGAGAAGAAGAGAAGAGAGACATAAATGTGTCAAATCAAAGCATCAAAGCCAAATGAAATTTGGAAACGAGGAAGAAGAACAAAATGAGATTGTTGGCACTTTAACCCACAATCTCTCTATCTTTCTCTCAAATCATCTTCGTTTCTCTTATTATCGTGCTAACACCGTCATATTCCACTATACCCCAAATCTAATATGCTCTTTCACTATGTCTTGATTAACTACATTATTATATTAAAATGTCAATGTGAGCAGATGGATACTACATCGATTTCAAAATATGCCTATATCTGTACGGACTATGTATCTCAAGTTATCAACTCTCAGATCACTGTATCTTATATTTTTAAAAATATATTTGTTTTTAAATGAATAAGTGTCGAGTTTTTTAAAAATCAAAACTCCCAAGGAGAGATTCATTAGAGTGGATATCGGGCAACACACGTTCCGCATAAACTTTTGTAATATATAAGTTGTGTTTAGTTTGTTATCCAATTTTCTATTTAAACATCTTGTTACTAATCAATAAACATTCAATCGTCTTTTTTTTTCTTATCACATGTTTGAATCTAGATAGTGATATAATTACAACACTAACATAAAGTCATAAACCATATATACTAGCATACATGTTATGGTCTAAGTCTTTTTTTTTTACTGTGTAAGATTACTTTACTGCATAACAAGACTCTTTTTAAGACTTTAAAATAAATGGTGATGGAGTATAGAAGAAGTATCTTGAACGTCTTGATTATTGTCACCCTCCGCAAGATTACCATGTCAGTTTTTTTTTTAGGGGTTTTAAGAAATAAATTTAGATTTAAATGTTAAAAAGAGAGAGTTGATTTCACTAAATTCTGTTGATTAAATATAATCGTCACTTTCTTTGTCCCCAAGTTGCTTATACCTATAAATACCTCTCATTACCATCTACATTGTTTCATACTCAGCCTCCTTTTTCCACATTAACTGAGAATTTTTTTTTTTTAAGAAAATTATCTCCAAACAACAAATCAGAGATAAACAAAAGAGGTTGCAAAACAAACAAAAAAAGAGTATGAGACCGTTGAGCGTTCAATCGAGGTTGAAAGTGCACGCCACGTCAGAATCGCCGTCAGCCTCCGTGAGTCACCGAGTAGCGCCGCAATCGCCGTGGCACTCGCCGGTTCCTTACCTCTTCGGCGGTTTAGCGGCGATGCTTGGACTCATCGCTTTTGCTCTTCTCATCCTCGCATGTTCTTACTGGCGCGTGTCTTCCTCCGGAGAAGAAGATGGTCGGAACGGAGGGGGAGTCGACGAAGAGAAAGAGAACCGGTCTGGGGACAAGGCGGCCAACGGAGCGTACGAGGAGAAGTTTCTGGTCATAATGGCCGGAGAAGACTTGCCGAGATTTCTGGCGACGCCAGCGATGAAAAAGTGTACCTGCGGTGGCCACGAGGGTAAAATGGTAGTTTCTCAGGAGGATAGTATTGCCGAAGAGGAGGAGAAGGTGAGAGAAGGTGAAGAGAAAGTGAAAGATACAGGAGAAGAACCAACTACAAGTCACTGAGCTCTTTTTTCTCCCTTTCTTTTTCTTAGTTTAATGTCTTTTTTTTCTACTTCTTTTTTGAGATTTCTCTGGAGAATTTTCCCTTCCTATGATTCCCAGGAACGTAAATTTTACTAGAGAGCAAAATTTTGGGGTTTACTTGTTCTGTGATGTTTTATTTTATATATTGCTATACTAAATCCTTTATTCCAAATTTTGTAACTCTTGAGGAAATATATGATCACGTATGCGGTTTCATACGTGTATATGCGTGTACATCCACATATTTAGGATTCGACTGTTTCAACTAATTCCTACATTTGGGTTAATGTATTTTTCAGAAATCAAACAAAACACTTACATTAATTTAAAAGATTTTAAACCTTTTTTTAGAAAATATTTGTACAAAGTGAAAACGGTCGGAAAGAAACAATTAAACGTAAAAACAAAAGCAAACATAAAATACATAATCTGCACCTTATAAATTATATTATTCTTATTTTTGTTTTTAACATGTCTTCACATTTGATGATAAGTTAGGATACTCTTTTCTAAAGTTGAATTACTCGTTTTGTATTTTCCTTGTATTGGCGAATCTAAAATATGTTCTCGCCTCATATGTAAAATATATATTTATTACATTTTTTTTACTATTTTAAGTGAAGTTAATACCTGCTAATTTAGGAAATTTCATTTGGTGGATGAATTCATAGTCACCCATAATTGTATTCAACGGAAATTAATTTTCAGTATCGATCAACATGGTAAAACGATCGATGACAACCATTATTTTGTGATTTAAGTAATGTTTTAAAAAAAAAAAATAATTAGATAAGTACTATAGTTTATTTGTCAAAACAAAGCTACTTTAAAACCTAATTTCTACATTTCATTTCCCTTTTGAAAAGAGAATATAATAAACTAATAATAGTTATATTGTATGGGCAGTAAACTGTTTTTTTTTTTGGGGTTAAAAAATGGGCAGCAAACTTAAAATAGATACATTTACCTTTGCATGTACTTCGGTCTGTTGACAGCTGAGCAGCCTGAGCTGTTTGATCCATATGCCAATTTTCATCTTCTTTCCCTCCTTTAATTCGGAGAGATTTTGTTTCCCCCATACAGAGATTTATGGGGCGAAAGTACACGCGTACGCGTAAGAAATACTACGTAGTTTTTAATTAATTTGTGATTTAAGAAAAAAAAATCAGAAATATTTGCTATTACAAGTTACTACAACTGTACAAGCCATTTTAAAAAAAGACAAAAATCAGAAACAAATTCGACTACCTATATTTTTAACCTCTACGAATACTATTGTACATAATTTATTTGCAAAATACCCCCATTATGGTAAGCAAAAAAATACCCATTTATTTGTTGTTACTGAAATCTGAATTCGTACATGTTTCTTTAAGTATACTAATGCCAATTCCAGTTTCTCCCGTCAACTGATTTCCAATTTTTAATGGCATTTTGTTTTATAAACTCTCCGTTACACATGTTATATTTTTACCTGATATCTGATGATCGAATCAAACTCTCGTTATTCAATCAACTGAATAAGCAAAACATATTTTTTTTCCATGCCAGATATTTTATTCTCCCACCTAATATACGTGTGTAATCACATGATCATATACTTCATTACATATTTGAAGAAATATATATCTAAACTTAGATTTACACATAAAAACGTATATCGCTGACAATGATTAAAAACATAATCACTTAAAAGTCAGTACTTCATAATGTTATAATAGACTTGAAATAAATCATTGATAGACATGAATATTTTTATCTATATCGACCGTTCTCCAAATTTTCAATCTTGAAGGTTTTTACTACAAAAAATCTTTCAAAATTACTACTATTTGACTTGAAAAGATATTACAAAAAACATTCGACTTCTGTCGGCACATAGAAAATTATTAAAAAGCTATACAAAAAACATTCACTTGATGGATTCGTGGAGTTATTATTATTGTTTTTAAAAACTTTATTCGTGGAATCATATATATAATTAGGCAAACCTCTCTCCATCTAAGCTATCCACATCAGCAAATTTTTTTTTTAGTGAGTTTTTATATATTTTTTAATGGGCTTTAATATATTTTGGATAAGTAAATTTTTGGGTTTTCACACATTAATTTAAAAGTGAAAAACACACTTATTCTAGAAAACACAAAAACTATAAATTCTCTACCAAAAAAAAAAATAATGCTATTCGAATAAAAAAAAAAAGGTGGATGAGATCAATGGTAAAATAATTTTTTTCATCTCGCTGGAAATAAGCAACTGCAAAAAAAAAAGAAGTCAATTGAACAGATATATTAAATAGAAAGAAAAATATAAACTTACAATAGCGTATAAATATAAGAAAAAGTTTTTAAACAATTAGCATATCACAATTTTTATTAGAAAAAGAATTTCACAATAGGTTTACATATTTTGAAATTAAAAAAAAAAACTAAAACATTATTTAAAATTAAGAAAACAAACAAGAACCAAATTTAAAAGTAAAAATAAACTTATTCTACAAACACAAAAATTATAAATGCCTTTTCGAATAAAAATTAATCAAGTGTTATTTCGAATAAAAAATAAAAAGATTGGTTGGAATCGATTAGCACTGGACATTTCAGGTTTTAGGACGAGAATTTATGGGTACGGGACAAAAACGAATAATTTAGAAATTGAAAAATAACTTTGGGAAACAATTTATGGGTATGGGGTATTTCAAGTTTTTTACCTAAAATATGTTTACAAACTCTCAATAATTTGGGTGGAGATCAACTTACATATTTTGGATAACTTTGGAAAAATCGGGAAAAATCGAAATAAGTTGGAAAAATTCAGGAAAATTTTGAAAATATTCGAGGATCAATATAGAGTTTTCAAATTTAATTTGTTTTTAAATGGGTAATTTGTGTATGTGATCTCATATTCGTTCCTCTCAAGTACTCTTCACGTACACGTTTGAATAAAATAAATGATCCTAAACATATAGTTATTACGAACGGGATTGAGATTGATGGAAAATTCGGGATGGGTACGGGACGGAATAAGAAACATGTCCCAAAATTACCAGGCTAGATTTCTAGAAATAAGGGACATAAAAAAACAATTGAATAGATATATTGAGTATGGAAACATATATACTTACAACAACATATAAGTATAGGTTTTTCAGGTTACGGGGTATTTCAGGTTTTTTTACCTAAAATATGTTTACAAACACTCAATAATTTGAGTGGAGATCAACTTACATATTTTGGATAACTTTGGAAAAATCGGGAAAAATCGAAATAAGTTAGAAAAATTCAGAAAAATTTTGAAAATATTAGAGGATTTATATAGAGTTTTCAAATTTAATTTGTTTTTAAATGGGTAATTTGGGTATGTGAACTCATATTCGTTCCTCTCATGTACTCTTCACGTACCCGTTTGAATAAAATAAATGATCCTAAACATATAGTTATTTCGAACGGGATTGGGAATTGATGGAAAATTCGAGATGGGTACAGGACGGAATAAGAAACATGTCCCAAAATTACCAGGCTAGATTTCTAAAAATAAGGGACATAAAAAAAAACAATTGAATAGATATATTGAGTATGAAAACATATATACTTACAACAACATATAAGCATAGGAATTAGTTTTTTTAACAAATAACACATCACAAATTATGTTAAAAGAACTTTATAATAATATGTGTACATATGTTTTAGGATAATAAAAAAAAACTAAAACAACATCTAAAATTAAAAAAAAAAAACAAACCAAAACTAAATATAAAATAAAAATAAATATAATAATAATATAAATATATAAAATTATATAATATACAAATTTAAACTAAATAAAACTGCGCAACGCGCGGGTTGATCTCTAGTTATTATATAATTAAAGTTTAGCAAATCTTGTAAATGGGAAACTGTTATTCTCCATTTCTTTTTTAAAAATATGATATTCTCTATTCCTTTAAAACAAAACAAAAAAATCGCCATTAATAAGAGCAATTAGCTGATTAACAATAATTAAATGAGCAAATCATTTTGTGTTGCGTATCTACTACTCCAGTATGTGTGTGCCAAAGAGTTAGCACATGGCGACACGTGTACCATAGTGGATCGACTGAGTTATTTATTTATAGCAAAAAGAATAGATTCTGTTTTGACAATTTGACACCGTTGAGCTGTCCTTCGAGGCGCCGAGTAGCCGCGTCCGTCTACTAAAGAAAGTTCCAAACAAATGCCTTTTTTTTTCATTTGGATTTCTTTTCTCTCATTTATTGCTTTAGTTTTAATTATTTTTCTTTTTTACCATTTACTCTGTACGTACGTTATACACTTTTCTCTCAATTTCCGTACGTTATATGCATCTAGATGCAGAATCGCTTTAGGTAATTATATAAGAAGGCTTCGATATGAAGACAAGTGCAATAAATTAAAGGCTCTAAATAAAACGGTGTGGACGAGCGGAATAGTATCAAAATTTTGATGTTCTGTCGTCCATTATCCGTCCGCACCATTTCTATTGAAACCTAAATTATGAAACGAAAGATTGTTTTGAACACAGAGTAAATTGATTCAATATAGACATGAGTTTTGTTATTGTATAAGTATGTATTAATCCCGATAAAAAAGAGGAGCTGGGAAATTATGTTGCATAAGAAAATCAAACTACTCTTGACATCTCTCTAATATATGTGGTTTTCATTTTAGGTGAAATCACTAAAAGTCTAAAGCCCATGATGTCCTTATACCAGACTCAGCTGATCATTTACTGGCCCATTTGTGTTCCGCTAGCTGATTCAGAGGGTTTAACAAGAAATTGATAAATCTCGGAACTAATTAGTTTTCTCACCTTTCTTCCACTGCTCTTCTTCTTCTTCTTCTTCTAGAAGGGAAGAGAGCTCGATGTTCCAAGAGACGAAGAATCTCTCTTAGATCTGATCCGATCAGAAGAAGAGGAGGATGGGAATCGTGTTCACTAGGTTGTTTTCTTCCGTGTTTGGAAACAAAGAAGCTCGCATCCTCGTCCTCGGACTCGACAATGCCGGAAAAACCACTATCCTCTGTAAAACAAACAATTGCCTCCATCTCTCTCATTTTTCACTTCTGATTACATTATGTACATAATTAAGTGGCTTAAGTTCTCGATTCGACGTTTTTTGTGTGTGTTGAGTTGCGTTTTCTTTTTGGTCTCTGTGTTTTCAGATCGGCTTCAAATGGGGGAGGTGGTCTCCACGATTCCGAGTATGTATTTTCTCTCGATTTTATCATCAATTCTGGTTGGTTTCGTTCAATTTCACGTTTTCTTATTTGATTTCATGTTTTCCAATTTTGCTTTGTTCCGATCTTGCAGCTATTGGATTTAACGTCGAGACTGTGCAGTACAACAATATTAAGTTTCAGGTCTGGGATTTAGGTAAGTTACCATTATGTGTATCGATAATGAAGATGCCCTATGCTTTAAGCTTCGAGTTTTGAGTTGTTCGAACAGTCTTTGCTATACAGAGAATGGAGAATACATTGTATAAGCATTTGGTTGATCTTAGATCAAAGCTTGCCCTTATGAAGTCAATACTACTCAACAACATATCTATGTATATATAGTCAATTGCTCTGCATACTTTTCATGCACTCTCTGCATATAGCCAATTGCTTTATTATACTTAATTGGTGTGTTAGAGAACGATTAACAACAGTTTTCTTGTGGCAGGTGGACAAACGAGCATCAGGTAGCTTACTATTACCTTTTCCATTTACTCTGTTATCCGTTTGCTACAGACAATGAGAACTGCATTTTGCCCAATTTTTATTGGTGATTTGTAACAGGCCATATTGGAGATGCTATTTCCCAAATACACAAGCAGTGATTTATGTTGTTGATTCGAGTGATACAGATAGGATTGGAGTGGCGAAGGAGGAGTTCCATGCAATTTTGGAGGTAAAATGCTGCCAAGGTTTCATCTTCAGATGTAATTGGTTTATTACTTTCTTGATAAGGACCTCTTGCATCCAAATCCAATTATAGATGAGGGGAACGCTTTCTTGGTGGTAGCTCTACTGGAAACACAATATCGACTCAGCTTTTTTCTTGTTTAGAAACTGTTCTAGACGCTTGTAAATGTTGCTACTCAATGTTCTTAGAATGTCAAACAGCTGGTGTAGTCAAACTGAGACATTCACGGGATGGGAACTGGTGATCTTGACTTGCTATATAGATTTTTTTGTGTGTCTCACTTCTGAACTGCTCTTGTGGAAATGTTGGTTTTTCGCCTCTGTCACTAAGCAGCTTATTCGTCCTTGAAACTTTTTACAGGAAGAGGAGTTGAAAGGGGCAATGGTTCTTATATTTGCAAACAAGCAGGTAAGTATTACATATGTCAATTGTCAAGTTGTTTACCTTCCCACCAAGTTCTGATAAGATTCACCCGTCAATTGTTAATCATGAAGCTAGTTGAGAATCATCCATACCACATTAGTTTGGTTTATGAATATATGTATGAGTCCCATTCTGTTTCGAAATGAACAGGATCTACCAGGTGCACTTGACGATGCAGCCGTGACAGAGGCCTTGGAGTTGCACAAGATAAAGAGTCGGCAATGGGCTATCTTCAAAACTTGTGCTGTGAAAGGAGAAGGACTTTTTGAAGGCCTAGACTGGTAAGCACATGAAATACTCCCAGAAAGTTTTGGTTCAGCGAAACTCTCATATATTCCTTCTTCTCCTTCAGGTTGAGTAATACCCTCAAATCAGGGACTGGCTAACTTCATCTCTCACCACAAAGCAGCAGTGTGTATCATCTTCTCTACTGTTAGCTTTGCATTCTTTTGTGAGTTGTTGTGACACATAATATTATAGCAGTTTTAACATGAAACTAACCCATAAAGGTTACCAATAACACTTGCTTTCTCTCTTCAAATTCCATGTAGAAGACTCTATTGCAAATTGGAATATTTTGATCATGTTTGATAGAGGCGAACTTTGCCTCAATAAACTCTAATAAAAAATGATGTAAAAAAAAAAAGAGTGTCGCAGCGAATATAGCTGTCGCAGCGACAAGAGATGGTTAAGAAATTATATACGGAGCCACAGAGACCCTTACCGTAAGTGAGCTCGTTGAGCAGCTTGCGCTGTTGGCACTGGGAGAGACAAGATAATGATATAGGGTTTAGTCTTAGTGAAGTAGATTTGGTTGGTCTGTGGATTTGGTTGGTCTGTGTTGTTAGGTGCAGTTCCAACTTTTGCGTCACCGATTGAAACACTGCATTTTTTTACATTCACTTATTCTTTACTATTTTGATTATGCAAAAATAATCAAATTTACTGGAGTATTGATACCAATGCTGTAAAACAATGTGTATGCATAAAATAAAAAACTACAAATACTCGAGACAAAGGTAAAATGAATCAGAACTTGTACTATTCGAAGATGAAACTCAAATCCACAGATCTGTTTTATGTTTCTTTACATGCCCAAGTAACCAATGTATAACAACAACAAAAGTGACACGAGACTGCAAAAGACGTTCGTGTAAAAGAGTTTCCTGAGTTTTGTTTATATATTCTTGATTTGACCTTTTTTTAAACAATATATAATCTCCCAGATTACGTCACCAATGTTAAAATTAGGTTGATATGTCACCGGAGCTTCTGTCCGGTATGATGCCGTGATCGATTGGGATACTGTTGCTGCTAGAACCTACTCCTCCTGTTTGGTCGGAAAAGAAACGTACGACGACACAAGTTATGTTGTCTGCACTTCCTCTTTGGTAAGCTTCCATCATCAGTCTTTTCGCACCTTCCTCGGGATCTTCTATTGACTTGATCATGCCTACGGCTTCCTGAGATAGGATAAGATAAGATTTGAGCAAATATGGGTTTTCAAATCCGAGGATTGGAAATGCTAAAAAGGAAGTATCAAACATACTTCCTACCTCGTTAGATACAACGTCCCAGAGACCATCACTTGCAAGAATGAGAAACTCGAGAGAGCTATCAACTTTTTCCTCCTGAAATTTCCATAAATGTCTATGAGTGAACCTAGGCAGAATTGCTGAAGTCACTATAGAAAATAGTCTACAATGTGGGGTATGAGGTAACACAGATAGTCACTCCCTTACCCCGTAGTTGAGTTTATTCACACAAGATAAACTATTAATAGCAAAGTGTTTTTTTTCTTATCTATGGATGCAGATTATGATGCAAAGCCAATACCTGTATCTCCGGATCAGCAACAACATACTGCTTCAATAACCTATCGCCAAAAGCACGAGAAACAGCAAGAACTCCTCCAACTCTCCATGTTCCTTTTATCATAATACCAATTCAGTAAATGGTATAAACACATATAGGGGGAAATGTTTCAATTAAAAGTTTTCTTACCAGCCCACATGACAAATCCTCCCGCATCTTCAATTCGTTGACGCTCATCACTTTGATCAGGCTTGTGATCTCGGGATACAGCAATAGCTTTGACACAAAGATTATATTAGTACCAGAGAAGACAACACAACTAACATTCACAACTTAAGATTATATTGTTTACTACACATTGCAAATTTCATGTACACGAGTGCTATCGCCTAGAAACGTCTTCTAATCTCTATTTCAGCCCCCCTCACACACAAAAAAAAAAGAAGAAATAAATAAAATTGAACAAGCATTACCATTGCCGCCTCTGCATATAACAGCTCTAGAGTCCCCTACATTTGCAACAAGTAAACGGTCACCAACTAAGATGGCTGTTGACGCCGTTGAACCAGCATCCCTGTTCTGACTGTTTTCTGAATTAAGAAACTCCGAGTCTGTTTGGTTGTATGCATCAGCTGAAATGAGAAGCAAGCAAATGAAAAAAANTTGAGAAATGGGTTGAGGACCATAAACAGTAGCTTTTATCCTTAATATTTGATCCATATAGAAAAATAATATCTTGTGAAGTTATGTCTGTTTTGTCTTGTGTGATGGACTCATATAGTCCACTCCATTCCAAGCTCCGAAATACTTTCATCATTCGTGATTATCATAATTCCTTTCCTCTATGTGTTTTTTAGCTTCTTTGCATGCTCTAAGATGTCTGTGACTATCTCCATTTCGGCAAGATTTTTCTTTGGTTTCCTCTCAGCAAGGTCAACAAGGGCCTGGTGCATGCGCTGGTGCCTATCACATCTTGACTTTCTTGTCAAATATGGTTCTCTCATCTTCATATCGTTCTCTCGCAGTTGTTTCAGCAGAATACAAGTCCCATTGTCTTTATCCACAATTGGATATATGTGGATTTTCCGAGAATGATATTCGCATCCCGGTGTGTCTATTATGGTAGTTTCTAGCATGTCTTTGATGTTATCTATAAAACTGCTCTGCAACCAAAGCAGTCTCAAATTCAACCGTCTCGAGGTCAACAAAAACATCGACGGCAAACTTATATGGGTTTATATTCTGATCCGAGTGAAGATCTACCGGACGGCTAGATCAATCATCATTATCGCCATCATCATCCTTAAACAAAAAGAAGCGATTATTGCTGTCGATGGACTGTTTACGGGAGCCTAGGCCTGAGACTGAGCCATACCCACTGTCGGCTTGTTGCTTGCTCAGGCTAGATCCATCACCTGGATTACGGGAGCCTGAGGGATAGCCACCGCCGGCTTGTTGCTTGCCCATAAAGATGATTTTCCCAGAAAAATTACTCGAAAAGTAATGAACAGATTTTGCAAAAAGAAGTAGCGAGCATACGGTTGTTCACCATTTCTGTCTCTCTATGTATTTCTCGAGCTAAACCACTCACGAACTTTCGACCAGTCAAAGAATATCATCTTTAAATTTATTACTCTGCAAAATCCAAACAAATATTCCCAAAATAGTTAGATATGTGATATATTTTATCAAAAACAACGAAAAGAAAAATGTACCATTTTCTTATATATGGAAGCAGATTATGATGCAAAGCCAATACATGTATCTCTGGTTCAGCAACAACATACTGCTTCAATAACCTATCGCTAAAAGCACGAGAAACAGCAAGAACTCCTCCAACTCTCCATGTTCCTTTTATCATAATACCAATTCAGTAAATGGTATAAATACATATAGGGGGAAAGGTTTCAATTTAATTTTTCTTACCAGCCCACATGACAAATCCTCCCGCATCTTCAATTCGTTGACGCTCATCACTTTGATCAGGCTTGCAATCTTCTACAAGTTCAACCGTACACACTTTGCACTTCTTCCATCCTAACCTCTCAGTTGTAGCCTCAAAAGTTGTCGTATCAAATGTTTTGTAAGACAAAGTCTTACGGAGTTCCGCACAAGCCATCTTATAGTGCCATTTTATCTTGCATATTTTATGTATTTTCGGGCTCATGACTGCGCAACATCAAGGAAGGTTAACTTTGAGTGTACAAGAAGGCGATGATGTGACATTAAAAAGGAACAAATGGGGTTTGGACAATAGACTTTGTTTGCAGTGAATCATAACATCAATTTGTTTAGGATAACAATACTCTTACAATCCTATATCTGAAGTTCTGACTTGCAACCCATGTATGGTGCAGTTTGATCTTTTCCATTGTTGTAGTGTCTCTGTGACATGTTTTCTCATGCAAACAACACAAATGTGGTGGAAGCAACTGAGCACCTCAAACTTTTCATGAGGTGGAATGTATTCGTAGCAGATTGGACAAGTCTCTATGTCGATGTCGTCTTCACGCCATATGGTTTGGAAATAATTAGCACCACCAAGGATGTGGGCCAAATTTTTAATACTCATTACCTACTCTTCTTTATATATACTGTTGATTATACTTATATTTATAACCCTATACACTGAATTATATATTTAGAGCCCTTTTTTTCTATGTTAAAAAAAATTTGGTCAATTTCTTTGAATGGATAACATTAGAGCAAGAATTGAATTGTTATTTTATATAGATCCAAATATTAAAAGAAGAAAAGAAAACATACTTAACAACTTAACAAGGACATTTACATGATCATAGAAAACTAAGGGAGAGCAGAGCAACCAAACGAGTAAACGAATATAAATCCCCAAAAAGTTGATAATTAACACGGAATGTGTTCAATTAACGGAAGAACAAGAGCGCCTTACTTCGCCATCTTCACCAAATTTGACACCAACCATACTCAGCTTCACAAACGACTCTCTCCATCTCTGAAAAAAGCTTTCCTCATCACTCGCCAGATCCTCGACCATCTTCCTCGTCCGATCATCCTCCATCAGTGCAGAATCCGTCTGGAACAAACCCTTGTGCGCTTCCAGATTCCTATAGTACTGATTATCGAACCTCGACGATGTCTCTGGATCGTTGCTCACCGTCAATGACGACGATGATGAACACTGGTTCATTAATGTCTCTGCGTAGGAGTTGTCCAGAGACGCGTCGATTAGCTCGAGATTTCCTTTCGGGTCTCGTTTAAACCTTCCATTGAATGCATTACAGTGCGAAGCCCCAATCGTGTGTGCTCCTGATGGAAGTTAAAACTTTTGAGTTTATCCAAAACGTTTTGGTGAAATTGATTAGAGATATCAAGAAACATTGATACCAGAGAGGACGACGAGATCTTGAACCGACAAGCCTTTAGAGGAGAAGGCATCGATCATTTTATCAAGACTGAAATCTGTGTCAATTATGTTCGGTCTGACGTCTGCAGCAACGGATACTTTCCCGTCTCTCCTCCCGGTCGGAATCTCAACCGCCGGTCCTCCAGCCTTTCCCACCAAAAAAACATTCACATTTAATTAGGATAACCGGTTTACCATCGGTTTAATGTGTTTTCCAATCCGGTTATTTTTGGTTTTGGATAAGTTGTTAGTCTGTTAAGAAGTTGGAATTGTACATTGGATCAAATATATAACAGAAGGGTTGTGTTATGAGTGAGAGAATGTCCAATCCGATTTTCAATTTGGATATTTTTGGTTTTTAGAATGTTCAGTTGGGATTGGTTAAACCGGATTAGAGAGCAATAGAAAGAAGTGAAAATGGTGAGAATGTTACTTACAGCTTCGACGGCGTCTCTAGCAGCAAGTGCGACGATGTCAGCGCATGAAACAGTGACCGGGCAGAAAATCTCGATGGCATTCTTAGCTCTCTCAATGACTGAGAATCCTCCAAGAGACGCGTTTCCGGGATCGCTTCTCTCCGTGCCATTCCCTTGTATCAACACTGACGCATCACAGCCCTTGCAACCAACAACAACAAAGCCAAATCTCAGCTCAAAACTGTTATCCCTGAATTTTGTCTGTAAATTGTAATGATTGAGATGAGTAGCGAGCGCGTGGTTATACCTGGACGAAACAATCGTGGAAGAGGAGACGGAGGAGTTTTCCAGGGATAGTTGGATCGGAGGAGGAAGCAGATCTAACGGTGTTTCTGACGAGAATCTCTGCTACAGGACAAGAAGCGGCGTAGAAGTTAAAAGAAAGTTCGGAGGAGGCAGTGAGAAGGCTAGACAGAAACAGAAAGAGATTAAGAAGAGAAGAATAGTTTATTCGGTAAGAGGACGCCATATTTTGCGTCTCAGTGTTTGACTCAACAAGGAAAGTGGCAAAGATGGTACAAGAGAGAGAGAGAGAGAGAGAGAGGGACATTTTGGTAGTTGTAGTGATAAATTATGACTGTTGATTGTATTTGCTGTTCGTGTCAGAGAGATATAGAGAAAAATGGTTGAGGTGATGAAATTGGGTCAACGCATTAATGAAGAAGCGTTGATCGTCGTGTTTAGTAGAATCCATTATACATCATCATTCCATGGCGATCATCAATCTTCGCAGAACCGGATTTGTGTTGTTTGGGCATAAAACGTCAAAAGGTTTTAAATATGAATCCGACATATTGTCGGAGAGTAACTACTTCCCAAGCCAATGCATGACAGAGTACTTTCTTGGAAAATGGGTTAACATATTTCCAACATTTTTTCTGATATGATTCACTCCTCTTTAATATCACAAACAAAACTTATGCTGATAACAAGATTTAGAAGAAAAAAACCTCATTTTCTAATCACAATATCCATCCCCACTAATGTGGTTGTTTTCCAGCTTGACGATTAACAAAGAGTCCGACCACTAGAATGGAGAGATTTATACCTCGTCTCTCGTTGGGTCATCCGCTTTTGCTTCCTCTATCTCTTCTATTTCATCAATGTCATCAATTGGGATTTCTTCGCTATCATATGTCGGAATATCTGCAATACACAACAAGACTGATTGTTTGATTCTTGGCGTTGCAAAGAAACATCTCTGCCATTGGTTCTGCTTCATGCACACACAATCAGTCTTGCAATACACAACAAGACTGATTGTTTGATTCTTGGCGTTGCAAAGAAACATCTCTGCCATTGGTTCTGCTTCATGCAGTTCTATGACAAGGCAGGCATAGCCAGCAAGCATATATGTCTGATTCTCTCAAACCAAGTCATCAATTACCAGTAAAGCCATGGTCATACCTGATGCAGCCGGTGAAGCGGGGATCCCGGTTCTTTCTCCTGTTACTGGTGATGAATCAAGGAGATATGGGAGACCAAGGAGCTCTAACAAAGACAGTGTCTGTGGATTCTGCGGGATCTCTGCATAATATCCACAGGAATAAAACATTTTAAACCAATCATCTGTATACTTTACATCCTAATAGATCTCATTTGGTTATTCATAAACTTTACGTAATCCTCTGTATCTAGCACATTAGCTTTACCAGGTATGGAATCAAAGATACGTTGGTTATATGCAGGGACTGTCCTTGCAAACTCAAAAGGTTTGAATTGCCTTTCCTCTAGCTTCTTCCTCACCCACTCGCGGCTCTCTTGCGTATTCATTGCTGCAGAGCTATTTTCTCAAAAGAATACGTAAGCGGGTAGAAATAATGAATGGGAGAATATAAACATGTCTTAGTAGGTAACTTGCTCGAGATTAGTATACCTGAAATTTGCGCATCTCTTTGTTAGCGGGAAAATAGAATTGAACTTTCGGGTTATTGTCAGCCACTCTTCATCGTATAGGACCTCAAAAGGTCCAGGCTCTGATTCTATTTCAATAATCTAATGAACAACCTAAGAAATTATAAGATATCCTTTGTGTGAAAAAAAAAAAGAAGAAAAAAAGCAAAAGGTGGTCAGGAAGGAAGAAGAACCTGTAGAAACTTTTTCCCTGGAAGGCATTTATCGAGGGCAAGAAACTTGGTCACTGGGCCGTCGTTGCCATGTTGAACAGCGGCAGCAAATTTGCAGTGTAAGTGAGCTGAAAACCAATACCGAGGCTTCAGCTTTTCTAGCAGTAGAGCCGCTGGTTTACTTCCAAGAGTTCTCTGCTCGATCTGTAACAAACTTGGCCCAATTAATTCCAACCATCTCAACATAGAAATAGTTTCCCAAATTAATCACTTTACCTCTTCACGGAAGTATGGTTTTTGCTGAATAAGAGCTCTTGAGTCTCCATAATCAGTGATTCCAACAGGCCAATCGTGCGAGAGAAATATATCAAGCGGCTCTTCAAGTTGCATCAACTTCTGGACATCAAACTCACGAATGTGATAGACCGATCTGATGGTCCTCTCGTTATATGGAGGCCGCTCAAAATGTCCTAGTCACAAAAAAAAAAACGACTGATTTCTCTTTATTGACAATAGACAACAAGACAAAACAAAATTCTTAACCCAAAGGCTGGAATATGGTTCTTTATCAGAGAGTTGAAGAAGAAACAAACCTGAGCGGTAATCCTGCATCTTGTAAATACCGGAAAGGCCTCCAATTCGCACATTACCGAACTTGACGACCCCGGCATAGCCCAGAAAGTAGATATTGGTGGCAGCCCAACCCCCATAATACCTAGAGAAGCAAGCAAGAACCTTCAAGTAAACGTTTTTGAGGCGGCCTTTGTAATTCCTAGTAGTAGAAAACTTACAATTCCCACAAGTAGTTTGAAGCCTCGTGATTCCCACCGATGAAAATTGTGGGGATAGGGGCAACTTCTTGGCCTGAGTAGTACTTCCAGAAGGATTTCATCTCTCTGTATTTGCTAGGTACGTTAAGGCTATCCATGTCTTTCTCGTTTCTGACAGCCTAATTTTTTCAACCAAGACGGGTTTTGAATTTTTCCATACCAAAGAAGCAGAATCGAATGGAACTTTTTTTTTCTTCCCTGGAAAACTAATATCCATACGGTTACCTGAAAATCGCCGCAGCAGAGGAGGAGGTCGACTTTGGTGTTGTGAATCTGTTCATGATGTTTGATTGTCTTGTACACATTGTCAAGGTCTCCGTGCATACACCCTTCAATAGCAATCTTCATCCCTTGCCTCTCTGGATCCTAAGGTTTAGGGAATTAAGTGAATCATGTATATCAGTTAAACAATACTAAAAGACCAACAAAGGCGCAGCTCATCAATTCCCAAACCAAGAGGAATAACAACCACCTAAGTTGTACACTTGATGGATATCAAAAGTCTCAAATTGGCTATGCATTTAAAAGGTTAGAGCTTTATTGAATAATCATGTGCTAGATTGAAACCCAGAAAAAGGAAACATGAAAACGCTTCTGAAATCGAGTGAAACAATGGAGTAATCAAAATCCGAAGAGAACCTCGGGACTTCGAGGCATGTTAGAGAGAGAGAGAGAGAGAGAGAGAGAAAAAAAAAAGCACTAGCAGTAACAGATATCCGAAGGCGAGAAACGTAAGCCTGAATCCTGAATCGTACAGGGGTGAAATCTAACTTTCGGAAAGTAATACCCAGAAACGATTCAGAAAAACAATTAAGGAGGATTGGCTCTTCAGTGTGTCGGAATCGAATCGGGCTCGAATCGGGAGTGTGTGAATAACCAAACGGCGTCGTTCCATGTAAGTAGGAAACGAGGTCGCTTTGGAGATTGTCCGTATTGCAGAATATTGAAATTGTTTTTTTTTTGTTAGTTTAAATTTTCTATTTTTTTTAAAAAAGATATTAAGTTAATTTCCTTTTATATGATTTTTTTATGTTAATTTAACTTTTTAGATATTGATTTCCGTTATAATTAAAATGCTAATTTTCCTAATTTAACTATTTTTGTATGTTTTAACTTAATCATATTACTTTCAATTTTTATATATATAGTATAGTATAGATTCCCTGGAATGACCGAAACCCTATTGTCGAGCAAAACAATTTCCTCCAATCTCGCCTCATCGTGTACTCCAAGATCTCTGCTTTACTGCGACATTCTTGCTTGATTCGATCAACGTCCTTGTCGAGCTCAATCTTCGGTCTGAGCTTGGTTTTGATTCTGGGTTTTGGAGGTATGTGAGCATCAAATCTTCAAGTTTCAGATTTTGTTTCATCCGAGCGTTGTTTGAATATAAAATTTATAAATTGCATAGCTTTGTCTGAGCTTTGATTCTGGCTTCAAGTTTTGATTATGGGTTTTAATTCAAGTTTCAGTTTTTTGTTTCATCCGAGCGTTGTTTGAATATAAAATTTATAAATTGCATAGCCTTGTTACTTACTTTTTGTTTTGTTTTCCTACAGAAGTTACGGACGGGCAACTCAAACTTCCCCGCCATGGATAATGATTTGGAATTCGTGAGGCAGAACCAACTGGAGGCTGCCTTTAACTGTATTTTAAAGATTCAGATGAAGGATGCAATCACCGCGGAATCAACTGCCACAGTTGGTGCTGAAGAAATTAACTACAAAGAAACTAACTACATGGATGATCTTAAACGTCTGGATCAAGAACGTAAAGACCGTTTGTTAGCTCAGGAGGATCCTCAACCACAACCTCGGAGAATCCTCGGAGAATCCTCAACCACAACCTATCGGTTATACTCCAAGGGTTTGGTGAGCGAAGAGCTTATTAAGGATGATACGGTGCTGGTTGGTGGTTTGGGTTTGTCCCTCTGTGACTCGTACGATAACACCAAATTGGAGACTAATAAAGCTCTGAGAAACCAAAAGCTGGCACACCCAGAAGCCGCGGAATTGGCTGCCATCATTCACGGGTTGAAATGGGCGTTGGAACTTGGTGTGGAAAGTATCCAATTCTTCTGTGACGATTCCAATATCTTGGATTACGTAAGTTCTCTCTTCTTTTATCCTGAATCTGACATACCATATCCTGTGTGTTATTCACAAGTTCACGCGCGCCTCTCATGTTTTTACAGGTAACACGTAAAGCTGCACCCAGCGAGTCCATTGTAGCAACACTTTTGGAGCAAGTGGCTCTTCTTCAGACAAGATTCACGTCTTGCCAGGCACTTGCTGTGCGCAGAGACATCGTTTCTGTCATTAAGCTCGCAAAAGATGCTATAGCTTCCCAAACTAGATGGTGTGAAGGCGACACCAACACCGAGTATGAGAGTTGTCCAGTCTGCTACGCATACGTTTCACCTCATGATAAGTTTGAGGTGCGAGGTTGCTTCCACCGCATCTGCGTTACGTGCATGAGGGAGCGTGTCTCATCCGAACAACTACTACAAGTGAACACAGTAATCTGCCCTTACGCGGATTGCGAGAACGAACTTCTCCCAGAGGATTGTAGAGATATTGCTGATGCTGATGCTATTACTCTTATGATCCACCGCAAAAAGGAGAAGGCCATCCCCGTTATAGACAGAGTCTATTGTCCCAAACCTTCTTGTTCCTTTTTGATGTCGGACCGCGACCTCATTAGACACGACGTACTAGGTGATCCTCGGCAGTCAATAGCACGGAAGTGCATGGAGTGCGGCTTGTGTTTCTGCAAAAAATGCCATGTTCCATGGCACTACGAGAAGACGTGCGATGAGTTCAAGAAGTCGGAGTCTTACCTGACATCTGACGCGGCGCTTTTCGAGTCTTTAGCGAAGACAGAGGGATGGAGGAAGTGTTCGCAGTGTGAGACCATCGTTCAACATGTTGGCGGGTGCGTACAGATGACCTGCAGGTATTGGACATTTGTTATTGAGCCTGATTTTATATTATTAATTTGTCTTTGACTTTAATTATCTGTCTTTTTGTTCCTCGCAGAAATTGCAAACACGAGTTCTGTTACACATGTGGGGCTGCGTGTAAGAAGAAGAAACTGACATGTAAATGCACGCGTTCAGGTGTTGAAAAGAAGAAGAAACTGACACGTAAATGAGCGCGTTCAGGGAATTAAACATCCAAGGTTTGACTATATAGATCATTCCAAATAGTTTCTTATATAACTTTTAAGACCAAGATGACTTGTTTTGACGATGTTAGAAATATTAAGAAATGATAATTTAATTTTTTGGTTACCAAATAGTTATGAGCTTTGGACCTCTAGTCTTCTTGGACTAATGACCGAACTAAGAAAAATGATGATTGAAGTAGTCTTTTTTGAATTGCAAACTCGTGACATTTCACATATTATCGCAATGTATTAAGAATCGATCTCTCATCATAAATAAAATTTGAACTTCTATATTAATATTCGAAAAACATGAACATTCCCACTAAATTGTTGATCTAGATTTTTAATGGTGCATGTAAGGACCGAAAAAGATGACCAACGGGCTGAAAATTGCAGTATCTAATGTAGAAAAAACTACATTTTTTGTATTCTCTCCGTTTCACAAAGAGTGTTATTTTAAAGTTTTGTTTTTGTTTCACAAAGAGTGTCATTTTGTATTTTCAATGCAATTTTTAAAACAAAAATCCAGTTTTGACTTTGTAATATTGATGTATTAATTAGAAAGATAAATGAGTTTATTGTATTAATAAGGGGTAGAATAGAATTTTTATCAGTTTTTTTAATATGTGTGAAAAAGAGTAGAATGACATTTTTTGTAAAATAGAGAGAGTATTAATTTGTCCATTACGCCGTGTCTACCAAAATTCAAGTGACCGACCAATCAACTAATTTTTTGCATTATCCGAATAAAACCGAAACTTTTATGCTATATTTTGATCACGCAGAGATATATATTACATACAATCTACACGATATTTACATTTCCATAAAATTAGTTGATTGGTCACTTGAATTTTGGTAGAATTGCCCATAGAATATTCGGATAAGTTTCGGTTTAGCGAAAGCAGTCTCTTCTTAAAAAAACAACAAACTCCATCTTCATCCTCCTCAATCCATCCACTCTGCTCCAAAAATCCCATCTTCTGTGGCTGCAAAAATCTCTCCCTTGATCATTCATGGCGCCAAATCACTCGGTTAATTGAATCCTCTCCCTATCAAAGCAGACACATTCTTCTATCAATCAACTATGCAAAACCCTTCAACAGTAACCCAGGAATCAGCAGCACCCGCCTTTGATTTCTTCACACGGCTGAGCGGTCTAGCCTCCAGAAATCGATCTCCGTTTTCGAATTCGGATGGGTATACTCTCTCAACCTCCTCCAATGCCTTGTTCTTCAATGGTTCCCGGACTTTACACGCCCAAAGGAAGCGAAAAGCCGTAGCTTCCCTGAGCTTGAACACCAGTAACAGCGTCGGCTCGAGCCTTCGGAGATTTATCTGCGATTTCAACAGCTTTATTAGGTTTCACTGCGAGAAGGTGGTTCCGGACAGCTTCGCTTCACTCGGAGGGGTAGGGGTTTCGAGCGACGAGAACGGGGTTAGGGAAGATGGGAATGTTGGGGCTTTGGGTGAGGAGGGCTTGCCATTGAATGCTGTCGAAGCTGATCGGCCGAAGAAAGTTTTGATTTTGATGAGTGATACTGGTGGTGGTCACAGAGCTTCTGCTGAAGCCATTAAAGCTGCATTCCACCAGGAGTTTGGGGATGAGTACCAGGTTCGTTTTTGAAATCTCCTCACGATTGATTGATTGATTACTTGTGTCTGGATTTCACGACAGATTCTCAGTTTCATTGTAGTCAGGTTTGGAGTTTTTTTTGTCTTGAATTAGAGAATATAGATCTGGTGGAAAAGTTATTAGCTGTTTGGATCATGTAAGAAGACAATTTGACATTGTGTTACATTCACTTGGTTGGTTTATAAAGTCTCAGCTGAAGAGTATGGAACTGACTTTAATTTAAGTTATCAACCGAATACATTGAAAGTCTGGATCTTTTAATACATTATGTAGTGTGAATTGTTGTACATTAAGAGTGCTTGCGCAGGTATTTATTACGGATTTGTGGACGGATCATACGCCCTGGCCGTTCAACCAGCTTCCCAGGAGCTATAACTTTCTTGTAAAACATGGAACTCTATGGAAAATGACTTACTATGGTACGGCTCCACGCGTTATTCACCAATCTAATTTTGCAGCAACTTCGACTTTTATTGCCAGGTGAGGCTTAACCGCTTAAGGTCTAATGGTTTTGTTACTCCTTAAAACTAATTAATTTGTCTGTTCCAACTTTGACTATCAGAAGATTCTAACAAAGAGTTTGTAAGTGGGCCTATGATGGAGAGAGAGACAGAAAAGCATCGGATTTTTTAGCGTCTAGTTTTTGATGGCCTTTGCTTCTCTTATGGATTATTTTTCTCATGTGTTTTCTTGTCGATTCTGATACCGTTGTCTTGAACCTTGCAGGGAAATTGCCCAAGGGTTGATGAAATATCAACCAGACATTATAATCAGTGTTCATCCGTTGATGCAACATGTCCCACTTCGTGTCCTAAGATCAAAGGGGTTGCTTAAGAAAATCGTCTTCACCACGGTTATTACAGACTTGAGCACTTGCCATCCCACATGGTTGGTTTATTTTCCAAATCAATTTTGCTTAGAGATTCTATAGCACTTTTGTAAAAAATCAAAAATATACATGATGCTTGTTTTGATGTCTAGGTTTCATAAGCTTGTGACAAGATGTTACTGCCCATCAACAGAAGTGGCTAAAAGGGCGCAAAAAGCTGGACTTGAGACATCACAAATCAAAGTTTACGGGCTTCCTGTTCGACCTTCCTTTGTAAAACCAGTTCGCCCAAAGGTCTGTCTTTGTCCTTTCTACGCTGTTTCCTGTTGTTTGAAACATATCCAAAAATCTATAGTATCTATTCGATGAATCACAGGTTGAATTAAGAAGGGAGCTAGGGATGGATGAGAATCTTCCAGCTGTATTGTTAATGGGGGGAGGAGAAGGAATGGGTCCCATCGAGGCAACAGCGAGAGCACTTGGAGATGCTTTGTATGATGAGAGTCTTGGTGAAGCAGTTGGTCAGGTTCTTATAATATGTGGACGGAACAAGAAACTCCAAAACAGATTAAGTTCCTTAGATTGGAAAATCCCAGTCCAGGTACTCTATACTTCTCCTTACCCATCAAACCAAATCAGCAGTTCTAAAGCATTCGATTCACGGTTTTGTCTTTGTCACAGGTTAAGGGGTTTATAACGAAAATGGAAGAATGCATGGGTGCTTGTGACTGCATCATAACAAAGGTAAAACGAACAGAAGAACCAACAGAAACCAAAACCGGGAACTTAATCTGTTTTGGAGTAGATTTAGTTTCACATTGGTTTACTATTGAACATTACTAGTCGCTCTTGTACTCTAAAACAAATAAAGGTGGCTTTTAGAATGATTGTTTCTTAAATCTCTGTTTGTCACTTTGGGCTTGTGCAGGCTGGTCCGGGAACAATAGCTGAAGCTATGATAAGAGGGCTACCGATAATCTTAAACGGCTACATCGCTGGTCAAGTACGTTCAGCTTTAAAACCTTCCCATATAATTTTTTATTCGGTTCAGGTTTTGAATTTTGTGGTTATGAGCGCAGGAGGCAGGGAATGTGCCGTACGTGGTGGAGAACGGATGTGGGAAATTCTCGAAATCGCCAAAAGAGATATCGAAGATTGTAGCGGAATGGTTTGGACCGGGATCGAAACAGTTGGAGATCATGTCACAGAATGCGTTGAGGCTGGCTAGACCAGAAGCGGTGTTCAAGATAGTGCAAGACATGCACGAGCTTGTCCGACAGAAAAAATGTCTTCCTCAGCTATCTTGCACTGCCTAGTACTATGTTGTAACTCTCTATTCACACAATCAAAATCTTCCCTTCTTTTAGTTCTAGACGAGTGTAACAACCATATCACAGTATTTTTTTTGCCCTTGATGCGAATGCTTAAGGCCACTTTTGAATAATGGTAATATAAATTAGATAAATTTATTATCCGGCTTGATCGTTTCTTTCTTGCGTGTGTTGGAGTCGGATTGATTTCGCGTTTGAAGATCCTGAAGACGAGTGAAGACATCAAGTTGATGACTAAGATTGCTTAAGAGAAAAAGACAAAAAAAAGTAAGCTCAACACTAAATTGTTTCATTGGTTTTTTTTTTTTTTTTTTTTTTTTTTTTTTTATATATTTGAAATAACAAAAAGGAGAAAAGGGTTTTGTTTTTTGACCTTCTTCTTCTCCTTACCCAATCGGCCGCTCGCTGAGGTTTATTGAGTGAGCCTCCTGATTTCCGGATTTTCTTCGCATTTCATCTGGTAAAATCCGATTTCAACTTCTCTCTTTTTTTTTTCTTCTTTAACGGATTTTGGGTGTTTGATCCTGCTATTATATGGATTCGCTGAAATTCTTCGATTTTCTCGTCCGCTCACTTGTTCTGATTCTGTTAGTGTAAGCAATAGATTTTCTTTTCCTTAGATCTAGTTCATCGACTGTTCATTAAAGGCATCAGCTTTTAATTCGTAGCTCACATATTTCTCAGTTATATGTGACTATCTGATTGAGTGATTAATTCGTGTTGAAGGAAGGCTAAGGCAGAAGAATAGCAGAGAGATGTTGTACATTATAGGGTTAGGTTTAGGAGATGAAAGGGACATAACCCTGAGAGGACTCGAAGCTGTGAAGAAATCTCAGAAAGTATACATGGAAGCTTACACTTCTCTTTTGTCCTTCGGTCTCTCTACTAATGGTCTTTCCAATCTTGTAAGACTCTCAAAGCCCCGTGATTTAGATTCTCTAGCTTCCCGGTTTTCTGTTCTGATCTTTTATCTCTTTTTTTTTTCTTTTCTGGGATTTGTCTCAGGAAAAGTTTTATGGGAAACCAATTATACTTGCTGATAGAGAAATGGTGGAAGAAAAGGCAGGCGATATGATTGAAGAAGCCATTCATAACGATGTCGCTTTTCTCGTTGTTGGGGATCCTTTCGGGTATGGTGAATCATTGTTTTGATTTTACTTAATTCGAGCTTTAACAATGTCTTGATATTCAATTTATAGCAAATAAAGTTAGTTAGATGCGATACAGTTTAGATTGGGATTTATGTCTGAAATGGGTTTTTTCCTTTGTGTTGGAAATGCATTTTGCAGAGCTACAACGCACAGCGATCTTGTTGTTCGAGCTAAGAAACTCGGTGTAAATGTAGAGGTAGTGCACAACGCATCTGTCATGAATGCTGTTGGGATTTGTGGTCTGCAGCTTTACCATTACGGAGAGACTGTTTCAATCCCGTTCTTCACCGAGACTTGGAGACCCGACAGCTTATACGAGAAGATCAAGAAGAACCGTGCTCTTGGACTGCACACTCTCTGTTTGCTGGATATCCGAGTGAAAGAGCCCACTTTTGAATCTCTTTGCAGAAGCGGGAAGAAACAGTATGAACCTCCCAGATATATGACTGTTAATACAGCGATCGAGCAGCTTCTGGAAGTTGAGCAGAAGCATGGAGATTCTGTTTATGGTGAAGAAACAGAGTGTGTGGGGTTTGCAAGGCTTGGCTCTGAGGACCAGACGATAGTTGCAGGGACGATGAAGCAACTCGAGAGTGTTGATTTTGGAGCACCATTGCACTGCCTTGTGATAGTAGGTGAGACTCATCCCGTGGAAGAAGAGATGCTAGAGTTTTACAGATACAAAACCGCAGATTAAAGACCACAGGACTGAAGAAGGCTCTTATCTTCGCTCTCAAACCTTCAAGGAGGAGCAAGAACGTTGAAGATGTTTCTCTGCGGAATTGATCGAAACTAGGAACTAGGTGAAACAGTTTTCATCATTTCTATCTATTATGTTACATAAGCATAACTACGATGTGACTTCGAATATGAGATATTCATTTGGCGCACTTTGTATTAGAGCTTTCTTTTGTCAGAGAGAATTTTAGTTTGGGATATATTTGGTTTGGTTTGAGGAACTAACACCAAAGGAGAAGTCGTTTCGGTTTGTTTATGTTCGGTCCGGTTCCTGAGGGTCGATTACCTCTGTGACTCTGTTCAGAAGATTGCGACTTTAGTATTGGATTGTCTCCTTACAGTCTTACACCAATTTGGACTCCAAAGATTGTATTTTCCTTTCCCTTAAAAGTGAGGAAAAAAATTATAATGTTTGAACTTTTAATAATGTTGTTTTAAAAAATGGAAACGGTAGGTTGAGCGGGTATTCGAACTTTGGTCCTAATTGAGAAGACCACTAAATTTAAAAACCTGACTTTTCAACAATTCCACTCCCAAGTCATTTTTAAAGTTTGACAAAAGGATGATAAGGCGTATGTATGCATACGTGATGCACAGACGATGACGTAGGGTTACTTGCGTAATGCATCACCACTATTCACAAAAGACACATGCATAGAATATTATGTTTGGCTAAAAGTCTCTAGTTATACTTACTAGTTAACATAAAACCAAAACAAACAAACAAAAAACTGGTCTTTAGGAATACTTACAAACACGTCGCTAATTGTTCCATTTTCTATTTGTTTTTTTTTTTTGGGATGAAATCCGCAATGACATTTCGAGAAATCTCCAACAAATACATTATTCTATTTGGTTCTAACTTTTTACTAGCTTGACTCATCATCAACTTAAGTCTTTCTCAAAGATAGTATATACTATATCTCTATAGATATTATATTCATCTCTGACTGTTGTTACGCTGTAAAAAAATTCTAGTCAAGCAATTGCTTGTTTCCTACACACTAATAGCATAGTTTCTAGTCATGACGATTTTTTGTTTTTTAATAGTTTATCTTAATGATAGTTTATGCAATACTCTCCTGAGTGAAGCCATTTATTCAAATTCACGTAAACATTTTACCTAAATCTGTCCTAACAACTCTTAAGAATTATCCAAATAATTGTTCTATTTAGCATTTGACAAAGTAAAGTTAATTGGTAATTTAATCGGTTAAATGAATATTACCTGCATATACGATTTCAAATCAAATTAAAAAAAAAAAAAGATAATGCCCTGCAGGTAAAGCAATTTCAGTCGTCTAAAACTTAAAAGTTCGGAAATTATGAATTTAGGAGGTGTGAAATCATTCAAACTAATTAAAGAAAAACAAAAAACGGAAGGCTATTGCATCATGCTTATAGATGCAGATTAATGACGTCATCATGTCGACGTCGTCGTGACTCGTGAGGATATCCGAGAGAAGTTTTAGACGATGACTTAAAGATAGTCGTTTTATATAGTTATATTTATAAGGTCTTATCGCTCCACCTAGGTACAAGTATCTGATTTTTCCAACCATGGAAGACTAGTTTAGTAACTTTTCCATGAGCCCTAATTAACTATATTCTTCATCGATAACAATATTATAAATGGTCATGGATCGTACGTTAACAATATCCAGCGTGACCAATATCTTTATTGGTCGTCAGTTGGCAGCGACATATCACTTTTTATAAGATCAACTAACAATCTGTTATAAAAAGACTAAGAAATTTGGGACCAAATTAACCATACACGAAATGGTTTTGTCTTGCTGAAGATTCATCAACGAATGAATCCTTTCAAATCTGGAATATCTCAACGTTTCGCCCGATTACCCATCCATTAACGCTTAAGTAAGAATACTTAAATATGTTTATATATATATATATATATATCTTATTATATAAAGTAGGATGCATCAAAGTTACTTTTTAACATGATCGCGACACGTGGCAAGTTAATCGATAAGATTTTGACATGTGTTTTAATTAAAATATATTATAAAGGAAAAATATACTAATCCTAAATAAAAAAAGAAATACTACTATTTTAAAAAGAAAAATAAATAAAATAAAAGGAAAGATATCTTATTATAAAAAAAAAATATACTAATCCTAAAAGAAAAAAAGAAATTACTATTATTTTAAAAATAAAAATAAGTTAATCGATAAGATTGATTAACTAGGATATATTTCAATTAATAAAAGAAAATAATAGATGCTAATGATATGATATTAAACGATTATGAGCTCAATGAGGAGGAGGATATCAAGAATTATGTAGAGAGGCTTTTGATGCGAATCTTGAGAAACATAACTTCTCTATAGAGCAGAGAGATCATATAAGGGAGATGAATGTGGAGAGAAAGAGAGACTTTATTTGCTTGAAAAAAAATTAATGAGGAAATTGTTAACATACTCGAATTGCATACTCAAGTTTTTAACGCAACTGAACAGTAAAAGATAGTTGATAAAGTTTGTGAACTATATGATAAGTAGGATTAATGTTGTTTAGGACCCGCAACAGATTATGTGTTCTAAATATTTTAATTGAAAATAACTAAAAATTAAAATAACTAAATAACTCTTAGGTTTCGATTTTGTGTTTTTCATATATTTTTTCCAGTAGTGATCAAATTTTTTTTCTATTTTCTTTTTTGATGCGAGTCTTGGGAAACATAACTTTTCTAGAGAGCAAAAATATCATATAAGGAAGAAACAAAAAAAGTAAATTAAAAAAAAAATTGATTGACTAGGATATATTTCAATTAAAAAAAAGAAAATTTTAGCTACTAATGATATTACATTAAACGATGATGAGCTCAATGAGGAGGAGGATATCAAGAATTTTAGAGACTTTTGATTCGAGTCTTGAGAAACATAACTTCTCTACAGAGCAGAGAGATCATATACGAGAGATGAATGTGAAGAGAAATATAGACTTTATTTGCTTGAAAAGAGTTAATGGGGAGATCATTAACATACTCGAAGGACTCGAATTGCATACCTAATTTTTTAACGCAGCTTAACAGAAAAAAATAGTTGAAAAAGTGTGTGAACTATATGAGAAGTAGAGTTAATGTTGCTTAGGACTTGCAACAGATTCTGTCTTTTGAATATTTTAATTCAAAATAAATTAAAATAAATAAATAACTTTTAGGTTTCGATTTTGTGTTTTTCATAAATATTTTTCAGTAGTGATCCGGTGTTGTTTTTTATATTCTTAAAAAAATATTTTAACGGGTTTTAAATTTTATTATAATAAATTCGCGTATATGCGGATCATAATCTAGATTTTAGTTATGATAAAAGTAGGATAATTAATTCGTCAAAATTATAGATATATATATATAAATAGATAAAACATTAGAATCAATCTAATTCATATAAGAGTATTAAAACATATATATTTGGAATATTAAAAGTAATTTTTTTTTACATATTATCCGATTTGTTTTCAATTTATTTTTACGAATTTAAAATATTTTATTAAAAATCCGCATATATGCGGGTCCTATTCTAGTATATAAAGAAAAGAATACTTAATATCATAGAAAAAAAAGAAAAAGAATACTCCCTCCGTTTTTTATTAAAAGATGTTTTAGAGAGTATTTTTTGTTCTAAAATAGTTGATGTTCTCAAATTTCTATGTAAAAATTAATTGTATTTTTATTGTTTTGACTGTTTGAATTTTGAATCCTATTTTTGTATTGGTTGAACTGTTTTGGAATTGAAAAAAAACATGTTTTATTTTGAAAGAATAGAGAATTAATTGATTTCTTAATCTATGTGCAAATTTCTAAAACATCATATAATAAAAAACGGAGGGAATATTTAAATATCGATGAACTTTGGAGATTAATATATATATATAGAGACTTTAGCCAAATATCGGTTGTTTTGAATCCGAGTTCCGATAACGAAATTTCTAGTTTGAATGAGACAGTCTGGAACTCACTAATATCATTAATCGGTATGAAGACAATATTGAAATTGGAAGCCTTCTTTACGACGTTCGGCATTGGATTACTAGACTGCCTTATTGCTCTTTAGATCATATTAATAAGGAGAGCAATCAAGCTGTCCAATTTTTTATATCATTTTGATGATTTATGTATGATTTATTCTTCTCTGCCTATATGGCGATTAAACTATTTGTATTTTTTTTTGTTTACAGTTTAAATAAGAGAGAAAGTTTTTTTTAAAACGAATTCCTAGTGATGAGACATCTAAATAGACTATATTTGTTCTAGATAAGTGAACAAATTATTCCATATATGAATCCTCATTGTTAATTTTGCATAGCCACTATACATATTTTACGTGGTAAGGACTAAGGAATCTGGTTTTTACAGATGACGACAGAGATTATATTTGGTTGTTGGCATGAATTTTTTTGTTTTCAGAAAAAAATATCGTCTTTTATCCCCACCATTACAGTAATTTGTAATACTATTCTCTACTTATATTATTATTAGTCGATTAAAGTTTCCCAAAAAATAAAAAGATATGAATCCGCAAAAACTATGTTAAAAGTATACAAACTCATACTGTCAGCATCAAATTCCACAAACCTATAAAATGAGATATTTGACCGATTCAATAAGACTTTAATTAACGGTTGATTTTATTATAGTTTTTGCCATTTTTTTTTGATGAATTTCCACCATATATCGATAGTTGTTTAGCTTACTTTGTAAATATTGACATCAAACTTCTGTTCTCCCAATCATTGTGTTATTCAACTTCTCAAAAGTTTGATTATTTACCTCGCAACACAATACTAAAATCAATCATTTGTTATGTACCAAAATAATGACAACTGTCTCAAAGAGTATACGCATCTAACTAGTAGATTAATCTATCTCTAAGGATAAGCAAGCTTGAAACAATTGAAAACACGTGGGTTTTGCAATCTAAATTTGTTAAAAAAATAAATCACGATGGATCCTTAAATTTGATTCAATTCATCAAGATTGCATAGTGTTTCTTCACTGACGTACATGTTGCTTGGAATTTAGGTGTTGAAATGAAAACCCCATATATATCTTAGAAATATATAACCTGAAAATCAATAACAAGCGCACATAAACTTATTTGAAACAATTTGGAACCAGTAGCTCAACCGGTTGAGTCGGGCCATATCATGAATCCGAACATCAATTCCGGAAAAATGGACTAATTTACATGCTTTGTTCTACGGTCGAAGACTCCTGAGGAAAAAAAAAAAACCCCGAATCTTGCTGCAATAGTGGTTTAGTTTTATTGTATCCTTGTATTTGAAAGAAATGGAATAATTATGGGTTAAAAAATAAAAAAATAAAAAAAGAAATGGAATAATTAAGATGACACTAAATTATTAAAAACTGAATATGACACTAAATTATTAACTTTGAAGAAACAAAAAAAGGTGGGATATAAAGGACAAGAAAAAGAGAGGTCGGTGTCGGAGCCGCCCAAGGTGGCAACTTGTTCACACCACAAAGCCCTCTCAAGTTGTGGAAGTCACGGTCGAGTCCGGTCAAGATTTTGTTGCCCTTTTCCCGTGTGGGCCCTCCTCTTTATTGTCTTTTCTCCCCAAAAATTTCCACGTTTTTGTATTTCTATATATACAGATATTATTATTATTATTTTTTTGTCGACTATATATATTTACATTTTGTATTACCTCTTTTATTATTTTTGCTACTTTGATTTGCTGTATAAAAATATATCAACTAGGACAAACAACTATAGCAATAAATACAGGCCTAACAGATTTATTTGTGTTAATAAACGAAGGATATATACAATAATATAGAAAAAGAATTGCCGACCTACGGATCAGAGTCAATGGGGTCAAGCAAGTCAAGGGAAAGTTCGTAACTGTTATGGTCATTATGGATCTCGACGAACATTATTATTTAAAATAAAATTCATCAAATTGAACAGAATATATTAAAGATATCACGGATCCGACCATATTGAAATTTATGTATGACGTACAAAAATTTCTTCGGCATGGGACACTGGCGCCGAAATTATTGATTTTTCTATCCTTCTTTTACTTGCTTCTTTTATAAATTGTAACTAATTTTTCTCTCATTTATGTTAGATGGTTTGGATTGAGACTAATTTTCAAGTCTTTGGACGGTATATTTGAGTTGTCTTATGAGCTACGATTCGATTTCCTGGACCAGTTGTTTAAGGAAAAATGTTTTATTTATCACGACTTATATAATATATCATCTATATTTTATGATCATCAAGACTTAATCCAGGTGGAAACTTTTTCTTTTTTGTCAAATGTAGAAATATTTGTAGTTTACTAAAAGGTTATTTATTCCTACATCACATAATAATTTACTAATCTATAAATTTATAAATAATGAATTAATTCGTAACTAGCAAAAACTATACTGTTCAAAATGTATAAATATGAATAATTTATATAGATTTTGTTTTTACGGTAACAAAGAAATGAATGACTATCAAACAATTATCAAGAAATTAAATTTAAAAAGCACATCAAGATGATTCTAGAAAAAACATAGAATGGAAAAAAAGGCAAATAGTTTTTAGTATTGACGATTAAGAATGTTTATTAGAATAAAAACATAAAAAAACATTTAGAAATAACAAATAAAGATGAATGTGTAGGTGTAAATAGTTGGATTAGGATTTAGTTCTTTGCTCTCTCCTCATTTTCTTGTTTATAGTTTCAAATCGTGTTTAATGTTTCTATTTACTATGTATAATTGTATTTATTTTAATGGATACAAATTGAAGAATTATTTAAAAAGAGTAATTCAATAATCTAACAATCGCTTATAGTTAGATTATTGAATTACTCTTTTTAAATTATTCTTCAATTTGTCATTGTAATCGACTTTTACTGTGACCCCTAAATTTTATGACCGACTTTGATTCGAATCCTTTTACTTCGATAAAGTATGTTGATCTCGTGCAATGCATTAACTTTTATTTTTAGTGGATATAAAATTTGAGGTTGGGATTTATATGTGAAGAGTAACATACTAACCTAACCTTATTCATATTAATTACGATGGATAGAAAATTTAACCTCATACCACACAAGAAACTACGATAAATCACTCAATTCACAATGATTTTTTTGTTGGTGTGTAAACCCATTGATTTAGCAAAACAACTGTCAATAGCTTTTTATGTCTTGTTTTGCCTCTTTTTTTTTTTTTTTTTTTTCCCGAAAGTCTTTAATGTCTTCTAGACTTTATCGAAGACAGCTTTTAGAATTATCGTCACTTTCCAACGACTTTCCTTCCTAACAAATCCAAAATCTCTTTCTTTAATTGCTTATGCACACAGACACTCTTTCTAGTTTTGTTTATATAAAGAAACCATTTTTATCTGAAGTACTTCATTCACTCGGACCACCAACTTGCGGCCGAAGAAAACAAATCGAGACTTGGTCTCTAAGCACCAACCAACTCCTTTGGTCTGTGTCTTCAACGTAATTAGATTTTTAATGGATTGTTCTTCGTTTCTAGACATATCTCTCGATCTCAATACCAACCCTTTCGATCGTAATTTCCCCGAAAAATTTCCGGTGAGTCCGGATTCCGTTATTGATTTTGGGGTTTCCTTTCAATTTCTGTGGAACTGGGATTTGTTGTAATTAATCATGGGTTCGTTTGAAATTTTTCACATTTCAGAAGAAGGAGGTCAAGGTTTCGACTTCTGCTGATTTGGGAAGGAAATGGTTGGTCAAAGACGAGGTTAGTTCTTTCGTCGAACACTTGGTCGTCTGCTTTGATTGAATTATAATCATCAGTATGATGATGATGAGTAAAAATTGTTTGAACAAGTTGTATAATTTTGTTTGCAATACAAATTAGAAGAGTTCTTGTTGGTAATGGTGATTTATTATCTTTAATGGTAATGAAACAGAGCGCAAACGAGTTAAGAGAGGAGCTAAACAGAGTCAACTCAGAGAACAAGAAGCTAACAGAGATGCTAGCAACAGTCTACGAGAACTACTACGCACTACATCATCATTTGGAGAAGCTTCAGAGTCAAAAGAGCCCTGAAATCGATCAGAACGAACAACCGACAAAGAAAAGAAAACAAGATCCGGATGAGTTCTTAGGCTTTCCTGCTGGACTCGGTAGTGGGAAAACCGAGAACAGCTCCAGCAACGAAGATCATCATCATCAGCAGCAGCATCAACATGAGCAGAAAAATCAGCTTCTTTCATGCAAAAGACCAGTCACTGATAGCTTCAACAAAGCAAAGGTTTCGACTGTCTACGTGCCTGCTGATTCTTCCGACACAAGCTTGGTAAGCGTCGTTTTGTCTGACATCTCGTCTAATTTTGCAAAGGAATCAAATTTGGTATTTGTTGTGTATGTTTTGTCTAGAGACATGAGGGCCTAAGAGTTAAACAGAGTGTTATTTTGTGGAACGTTTTGCAGACAGTAAAAGATGGATATCAATGGAGGAAATACGGACAAAAGGTTACAAGAGATAACCCGTCGCCTAGGGCTTACTTTAGATGCTCGTTTGCGCCGTCTTGTCCAGTTAAAAAGAAGGTAATTTACACGCATTGAAGTTTGATATATCTTTAGCTTCATTTGTAATCGGTTTCCTCTGCTTCTTCAGCTGTATAATGATCTGTGGCTTTGTTGTGTTGTTGTTGTTGTTGTTCAGGTGCAACGCAGCGCAGAGGATCCCTCCTTACTGGTAGCTACATATGAAGGGACGCATAATCACTTGGGTCCCAACGCTTCTGAAGGAGATGCTACAAGACAAGTTGGGTCAAGCACAGTGACGCTGGATCTTGTTCATGGTGGTCATAGATTAGCTTTGGAGAAGAATGAAAGGGGAACGATGCAAGACGTTCTGGTTCAACAAATGGCGTCTTCCTTAACGAAAGATTCAAAGTTCACAGCTGCTCTTGCTGCTGCTATATCTGGGAGGTTGATGGAGCAGTCTAGAACATGAAGGTTTCAGTGAATGTTTTTGTCTTGGTTTCTCATCCCTGGAAAAAGAATGGGTTTTTTAGAAAAAAAAAAAAAAAATTGTATCTTTTGATTAGGAGATAAACGATGGAAACTTTAGTGTATATAAAAATTATAAGTAGATGAAAAATCATAAGCATTCGAGAAAATTATTTGAATTATAAGTGGTAACACAACGAAGATTCTAAATACAAATGATTTGAATCCCTGGTGTTGACACAAAGATGACACTATAACAAACCAATTAAGATCACATGTCATGGTCTGCGCTACATATTTTGGTCCAAAGAAATAAATAAGTTAATCCCTTGTATCAAAATGTAGTTAGTTGAATTGTTTGTTGACAAAAAAAAAAAAAAAGTTATGTTGAATTATTATTTTTCTTAATTTTTGTGTGGAAAATACGTGTAAATCATTCATGTTGGTCAAATGCGAATGTCTGAAATGATTTTAAGAATGTGTCTTTGTATTGACGCAATAAAGATTTCTTTCCATATTACTTTTTTTCTTATCTTGAAGTATACGGAATTGCATCTTAGTGATTGGGTCGTTGCGTGCTTGACATGTTTCATCAGGCTATATCAATTTCTTATGCACGGCCTTCTCATCTGATGAGATTCTCCAACTTCGTATTGTTCTGTTTCAAAATAGTTTCAAAATTGAGAAATGATTTACTTCAATGTTTCAATGTTTTATGTTTATACATATTTTAGTCGGCTGCAAAGATTATTGTGTCCACAAGAAATCTTTTTGTGAGACGTACGTGGGTTTTCTCCTGATGTAATTTTGATACAAACTATATGGGTTTTTGTAAAATTACTAACTAAAAATAGTAAAATACCATTACAGTTTCGCAAAATCGATAGAAAATTCTTTAAAATATTTTAAATTCATGTCTTTTAAACATATAAAAACATTAGTTTTCCCCAAATTATTAGTACAAAGGCGGATGGATATATAAGAAGCAATGATTGGAGAGATTCCCAACAAAACATTCAAATCACAAGAATCAAAGTTTCCCTCCTTATTTTCTCTCTCTCTCTCTCTGCTTTGCTCTGCAACTCTCGTGATTCTCATTTATTTCCTCTCCCCATCTGTTCATCGGTCTCTGTTACGACTCCGTCCCACCATTATCAATGTCAACCCGATCTCGGTCCCTCCTACTACCAAACCTTCTTCCTTTTAAATCTCCTCTCCTCTCTCAAACCCAAAAACCCATGATTCGTTTCAATGGAAGGCCATGGACACTCGCGGCGGAGGAGGGGAGATGGTTGCACAGTCGTGGAGTGTTATACGCCTCGGAGGGTCGTCGCCCGGTGGCTTTCCGCCCTGAGAAGTTCCAAGGGGAAGAGTGAAGCCGGAGAGGAACAAGATGGAGAAGATTCGGGAGGGTACCATCTGGCACCCATAAGGTGTTCGACGAAACGCCTGAACGAGAGTAGGCCGTTGGATCAAAAGCCAGAGACTCATAGATTTGGTGAGAAAAAGTTTGTATTTTTTTTCCTTTTCCTACGGTTTTCATTCTCTGGTAATGGTCTAATGTTTATTTCACGGGCTTGTACTAATTAACAAGAACATTGAACGGTAGGATTGTCTTTTGAGCTTGAAAAATGAGCTTCCTTTCTCTCCTAACGGTATATAAGTTTTGTTATCAACATAAAATTTCTGTTTGATCTGTGTTCGCCATTTCACTTGAAGGATTTGATTTTTCGTGAGAGCTTGTATTTAATGAGTTATGTTATACACTTATGCTTGGTTACATTTATGAAGTTTTTTTTTTATCTTTGTGCAGAATCACAAAGCAGAGAAGCACCTTTGGAGATGGGGATTGGCTCTTTCTTGCTGTATCTTGTTGTGGCAAGTAAAACCGAACTTGATAAAATGGCCGACCTGCGAATACAAATGGAGATGCTTCTTCTAAATGCAAAACAAGAATTACAGGAGAATCCACCTATGTCTTCGAACGATGCATATGCAAAAGAACCAAGCGGTTATCAGTTTTCTCCTCAAGTCATCTCCAACTTGGCATCATCCATTTTCCAAGAGTCATCGACGAGTGCTCTTCAAGAGGAGAACTCAATATGTGAGGTCTCCAAACCAGAGGATTACCATCGAGGAACAGACCGCAGTTCAAAATTCCAGGCTGAGGTAGTTGGTTTACCTCTGGATGATAAAGCAGAGGATGGACATAGAAAGCATCAGATTCAAAGGCAACTCAAACTTAAAGTATCACACAAACCACCTTTTTTATCTTCTTACATTGGCTGTTTAAGAAACTATGAAGCAGGCTCTTGATTACTCACACTGTGATTCTTTGGGTATTTGTAGGACAACGAGGGCACGAAGAATCATATACCAGAGATGGTGACAGATGAAAGATACGGAGTTTGTCCGTACGAACTAAAGAAAAAGCTGCACGAACTACTAGAGACAAGGCAACAAGAAGAGTTACTGAAGCTTGAGACTGCTCTGAGTCGTGTTGAACGCAGACTACAGGAGAAAGAAACCGAGGTTTCATGGTGGAAAGACGCAGCCCGCCTTCTTGCTCAGCGTGTTCCTGAATCTTCTCGAGCTGGATTAGAATCGTGCTACCCAGAATCTTCCATAACACGTTCGGAACAGTCCGTTCCAAGATCTTTTGAAGTATGCCTAGAACACCGCATCAGTTTCTCTGGATGAATGTTATAAGGAAAGTGTTTAGCTTTGCTGTTACAGCATTTGTCTGACTAGTTGCATGGCATACATATCATATGAAAATCACTATCCAAGGTTGTAATTGCAATATATATGTATCCAATCAAGCTCCTTTTTATATACACTTAAAACTTAAAAGGCCATTTTTTTCAGAACTATTTACTCCAATAAACTGACTGTCACGAAACACTTACAAACTTGTCGCCCCTAATTTCGCCCCCAGTGACAAAAAGAAATAAACAGAGTTTGATAGCAAAAGATGGTCAATGAATCATCGGGATCTGTCTTTGGATACAAGTACAGTAAAATTCCTACATTGGATAGTGATTTGTAACAATTATATATTTGTTTGGAAACTAATAACCAATTTTAAACAGTTTTTGCTTACGTTTCTTTGAAAAAATATATCTTATATTAGTTTAATTAGTTTATTTGTATAAAATCCTTTATTTTTATGTGTTTTGTTATTTTATTTTTAATTAAATATGTTAAAATATATAAATTACATTTAAAAAAAAAAAACATTTGGACCTCACAAAATTGAGAGTCTCATCTAATATTTCATCTGTACGCAGTGGCGAGTCTAGTACGTGTTCAGATGACACCATATTAGTTAGAAATTTCTTTATAGTTTATATGGATTTACTAACATGGGCACGAGCCCAAAATTATAGTTGAACCCATAATTTTTTTTTCTCAACCTTACTTTATTGAATGTGACCCATAAGCAAAATCTAAATATTTAAATTTCATGATCAAAAATATTTCATCATGGGGCTAAATATTATTGATTTTGCTTATGGGGTCACATTTAAATTTCATAATTTTTTTTTTCAATTTCATGATCAAAAATAGTACATTTAAATAAAACAAATTGTTAAAAAATTTACAGCAATGTTCACAATCAACGAATGGTGACAAAAAAATGAAATGTAATAATAAATTCCTATTTATTTCGTTATTGCCATAACATTTTAGTTTCATCTACGAATGGTTTTTTCACTCGTATCTGAAAATTGTGGTTATCAAAGGTCATCTCTATCTCATTGGAGGATGTAGTCCTGAGATGTTTAGTTTTTTTTTGAATCTCTAAACCTAGAATCCCTCACCCACAAATGGAAAGCTCTTATACTGTCCTTAGCTCCTGACTCAATCAACCGAGCTTCTAACTCTCACAAGTTATTGATCAACGATACAATTTATTTCATCAGCAACAATGGTCTAAGTTATACTGTTCTAGACCCGAAATCTTAAACATGGAAAGAAGTGACTAAGAACCAATGGGTAAACAAAGGTGTTGTTCTAGACCTGAAAGCTTGAAAATATATGCAATGGATGGTGCTTCAGTCGAAAAAGGGACAAGTGAAAGGTCATTTGTGTTTGTTATCACTACCACAATGTTTATGGAGTCTCTAGACCTAAACAACCCAGACGCAGACGCATGGAAAGTTCTCACAGTGTTAGCTCTAGACCCAATCAACCTTCCTTCCGACTCTCACACTTTATTGATCAACGACAAGGTTTACTTCATGAGCAACAACGGTATCAGATGTACTGTTCTTGATCCCCAAAGCTTGAAAATGGAGAGGTTGGACCAAAAAGTGATGGGTAAACAGACATTCGATGGTTCCTGCGTGATAGACAATCGCCTATACTGTTTTGGAAGAGAAAACCGGATCAAAGCTCACGTCCATGGAACCGTGTGGACTCGTGTGAAAAGATTGGATTCGCTGTCGGACTTCGACACGAGGTGTACTAAGCTTCTGAATCTCTTCGGGAAGCTTCTTGTCATGGAGAACTCCAAGCCCGAAGACATCATCGTGACAGTTATCTCCTTAGAGGAGAGAGGAGAAAAGATGTGGGAAGAGATCGAATCTTCTAGCCTAGCACTTCGACTTACCTACTCAACTTCTATCCTCCATACTCTAGAGGTTGAGTTGTGAGCAGCAGCAGAGGATAGACCAAGGCGGATATCGCACACGTTGTAACTGCAGCAGTAGAGGATAGACCAAGGCGGATATATCATACTCGCTCGTCAGTTACCTTTCGTTGTATAAAAACATTTTTTCTGTTTAGAGTTTTGTTATACCTTTTACTTGTATCGAATATGATGGACACATTGTTTGTCCAAGGTGACTCTAATCAAATGCACAGCCGTAAAGGAAAGGCACGTAGCAATGGGCCGAAGGCTAGTCCAGAGCATATCAGTGAATAAGAAACCTTAGAAGGGTATTTGCCTCAAATCGTTTCGTTTCTTTGCTTTTTCGTTCTTGTTTCACTACACACATTTTGCTGAGTAAAACTGAAAGATGAAATCAATCTCAATCATATCATTCTCATACTGTATCCGTATAAATGTACAGGAGTGAATACAAATCTTGTTCTGTTGGTAGAGATTTATTTGAACCAGTGAAGTCGATGTATATAGATCCTATCATTCGTACCAATAAAACCCAATTACATAAAAAGAAAATGAAAAAAATAAGGATTTTACTTCTAATCATATAATTTGCTTCAGAAACGAAAGAACATCGCTCTTAAAATTGCTTAAGCATATATCCGTGAAATCAAAAGAAAGAACACATCGATCTAGGGATTAAAACAGAGTTTGCAGCAAAAGATGGTCACTGCAGGGTTCTCAATTGAGCGTTGACCGGTGGAATACTTTATTGCAGGCATTGAGTATAAGTAGTTTCCTCAGAAGTAAGGCTCTCGTTGAGCTGTTGGAAGCTTCAGCTCAGAGTCTGAATCATCGGGATCTGTGGCTGGCGAGAAGTAGCAGTCCACCATGTCTTTGCTCACATCTTCTAGTCGCGGAGGATCCCACTGCAAATTTGGAGGGAAACAAACCACAAATTTTCATAAAATAAGCATGCAACATCCATAACAAAAAGGAGTTTAAATGTATAGTTTAAAGGCTGATCTGTTTGTTAATGGTTTATGCACCTTTGGAGCAAAGTCTTTATCCACCAAACGGGCTCGAATACCCTATCAACAACAACAAAATTGTATTCAATATATGAAGAATAAAGATGCTTTGATTGAGAAATTGGTGATTGACTTTACCTCGCAGAAGTCACCAGATACCGTTTTTGAGATTCCACAAAGCGATATACGGTACTCACGTGTGAGACATTGATCAAGAGTTTGAAATCTACCTTCTCGTATCTAAGAAGAGAAGAAACCGCTAGAGTCAAGAAAATGAAATGTTTTTTTGACAAAGGGAAAGAAGAAACAAAAGGTACTCACGGATTGTAAAGTAATCTTTAAGCTCAAAGGAGAAGCTTCTTTGATTTGTTTGAGAGTTTTCTTGCACCATTCATTGCAAGAATTAGCAACCTCATTTTCCTGAAGCCACGGGTAGATGTTAAAGCTTAGAACTTGACAAAAATCTCAAGCCAAATCGATCAAGAGGCCTCAAGTTGAAATATTTCACGTCAATGCTAGGCAAAGATCTCTCACCATAGCCTCAATGATTTCTTCAACCGTATCAAGCCCAAAATATTTATCAATCACCTCAATCCTGAGAAAAGAATTTTCTGGTTACACCCTCCTGGGATATATTTCAAAGAGATTTAAAGATATGGAGACTAGGTAAAAAAATTACTTGTGAAGTACACTGCTATTGTCAGGATAAACTAGATCACCATACTGAGCAAGAGAATCTTCAATGACGGTAGGATCATCGCTCAACAGTTTGCCAATCCTCTCTTCAATCAAACCAAGTCTCTGCCACAACAACTAATATAAGGAATGCGCTTAAGAGGAAAGAACAAAACATGGGACAAGGTAAGAAAAATGCTTCAAACCGAGTGTAAGCAATAGTGGGTAGCAAGGCCACAGGCTATCATTTCGACACCATTAAGTTTCTGCCCTGTTAGAGCCAAATATTCCCCTGAACAAGAAAGCACAAAACCGCTTCATAAACACCAAAACATTGCAGTTGAAAGTATTTGTACGTCAATCAGATTCAGATCAAGTATTTGAACCATCATTTTACTTTACAGATACGCAGAGAATGTGAATGTAGTGGAAGAGATCAGCCAAAAGTGAAGTTCACCTAAATAACCAGGGAGCCGTGAAAGGTAATAGGAAGCTCCAGCATCAGGATGAAAACCAATTTGAACCTCTGGATGGGCCAACACCTGCATTCGCACGGTTGGTAAGAACACCTTAACCACTAAAAATTCAAAGGTGCAATAAAAAAAGAAACACTACTGATAAATGACTAAGACAGTATTAAAAATACAGAGAAAAAATGGCATCAAACACCACCAACTAAAAAATTAAACTTCTTTTTTTTAGAGACTGTAGGACCTTATATAACCACTCAATGGAATTTTTTCGTTTATTACAGCGTCCACTCAAAATTAGAAAACCAGTGATTCATACTGGTAAAGCGAGCCACATACAGTTTTGTCTGTTGCCACGCGAAACATCCCTGGAATCGAAATTCCACCACCACAACCCATGGTTACACCATCCATTATAGCTATCTGCAGTAAGACAATAAAGTTAAAAATTAATTCAACACTTGCATCTTATCTACAAAATCAGCTTCATTTATTATTGAGTGGAAGCAAATAAGCAAGTTAAGCTCTTTTTAGTCACTTGTGGTCATACGAACCACTCCCATCTGGTATTAACACATAGCATCGAGGGAATGTCTAGGAGTCTCACATTTGGTTTCAAATATGTTCCTTGGAGGTATACAAACTTGTACAAATTCCCGAAAAAGTGTTTACATTCTTCAGTATTCCCTGTGCAAAGGAAAGTGGCAATACATCAGCACTTCTTCTCAATAACTTAATCTGGTGAAAGCAACTTCAAGCTGTGCCGAACCTCACAAAACCTTTCCAAGTATTTAACAATGGAAACTAAGACAAGAGATGGACCTTCATTGATCGAGTGATAAAGAGGCAAGACATCTGCACCAGAACAGAACGTTTTGCCGCTACCCTTCAGGAAAAAAAAAATCGAAACAGTAGCTTAACCGAGGGATGTTGAGGTGTAACTATGCATCAAAAGGACAGATGATCTAATGAGGAGCAGAAACGAATCTCGTAAATGAAGCTAGAGAGTACCATACCTTCATCAAAACAAACGAAATAGCTGGGTTCTCTTCCCAGGATTCGTATAGCCTCTTTAACCGGCCCACCTACAAAGACCAAAAATTTGAAGCAAACTAAAAACCTAAACGAGCACCAGAAACCAGAATTCAAGTCCAAGATGATTTACTATGCTAAAAACAATACCATAGGCGCAGAAAGAGCATTGAGAGAAGAGGGTCTATCGAGAATGGCAGCTCTTGATTTAGCTTTCCCTTCCACCAGAACCTTCAATTACAGCAAAATACAGATTAACACATATACATTATTACAAAAATGAGGTCGATTTCATAAACAAACTTCAACCGAGCATGTAGTATCGGATCAATTACATATTTCTGTTCTAACTATCTTGAGAACCTAAACTCAGAATTTGATTTAAGTGTTTCCCAAAATCATATCTTATCAACATTTCCTGAAAATAAGACTTCCATTTATGATCAATCAAATGAAAATCGTGAAATACTTCCACAAAATGATATCAAATCAAGCACATTTGGAGAAGATCCAAAACTAAGAAGAAGCTGAGAACCTGGTCTTCGATATCGGCATCTGAAGCGGAATAGTTTGGAAGAGCAGAAAAGCTTCTTCCATGAGAAACAGACCGAACCCATTTTAAGGGTTCAGTTACTCTCCTCAAAGCTTTCACTGTTTGCATCTCTCTCTCTCTCTCTCTCTCTCTCTCCGTCGGGAAGACGCCTCTGAGTTACGAGGAGGAGGGTTTTGGGTTTTGGCTCTGAAGTTATGGCCGACGGCGATTCCTAGCCGTCAGATCATTCGACACTCGAAATGAAACTCTTAAACGTAGGCTCATTTATGGCCCTCGATTAAGCCCATACGAGGCCCAATAGATCACAGCTCATTATCAAACGCATGTGCATTACGGATGTTTCTCCCATTGATGATTCTCACGTGATCTTCAATTGTGTCGAGGCTAGAGAGAGCCACTAACGTAAATTTCTCCAACAATGACGAAAGTCAAGAGATCGATATTCGTTTATTTGAAATTTACCTTCATAAGGTACTTTTCTATATACTCACACTTTCCATCTTAAAAACGTCACTTGAATACTTTTAGACTCTAATCTCTACAATTTAACCACTAAACTCGCTTCCTCTGGCGCGATTAATATATCTCGGTGCTCTAAACATTTGTATTCATTTAGGTTTCGTTTGCTTTTCAGAAATTAATTCGCTAATTCAATTATGCTTACGAGTTACGACTAGATTTCACATTACGACAAGAAGATTATAAAATAAAATAGTCTTAAATGAAAATGTTAACAAATCTTTACGACTAGATTTCACATCAAGGAACAACGACAGGAAAAAACAGAGAAACACAGAATACAAACTTCATCAGTTTTTAATTAACTACCACAAATCCTAAAGCCACTTATATAAGTTATGACCATAATAATACCTTAACTCTTTACAAATTTGTTCTCCCAACGTTTTAAAATAGACCCCCGTCACGAAATGGAATGTCTCCGGCGGCGGGACGACGAGCTCGACGACTTTGCCGGCGGACTCTGCGAGCTACCAGACGAAACCTCAGAGCTCTTGTTACTACTCTCGGCTTTCCCTGGCCATATCTTCTCAAAGATCCTCCTTGACCTCGACGGCATCAGCTGGGCTCCACCACCACTCCTTGTGCTCTTGCTTCCTCTGCATTTCTTGCTCAGTCCCACCTTCTTCGTTGCTTCTTCTCCTTCTTCTCCAACAACGACTTTGTTCTCCTCCGTCTTCTTCACCGGCGGCAGCGGAGAGTGTGACGAAGCCGCAACAGACCCGACGGGGCTGTGGTTAGCTCGGAGCTGCTCAAAGTAGAGAACTTGCACCACCACTCGTAACGGAAGTCGCTCGTTCTGTGCTGCGTGCGTCGATGCCTCACTCGTCAGTTTCCTCACATCCATTAACCCGCAAAGTCTCTTCCTTTCCGATTTCGTTAGATCCGGATGTTCCTACACAAAAGAAAACCAAATTTCAGAAAATCAGATTTGCAAAATTTAAAACAAGAATGTCCGAAGATGCTAATTATATACCTTCAAGAAAGTGTCAATGGCTTTGTATAGACCGTCGTGAATCGGCCTAGCTGATTCCGGGATAAGTTCAGATAACTCGATGAAGCTAGAGAGAGTAAGAAAAGAGTTATGTGCGAGATACGCATCTATCAATCTTCCTACGCTCAACAAAATCCCGTTTCCTAGAACAAACTCCTTGTACCGATCATCTTCCGAGACACGTTTCTCATCCGCCATGAACTGATCCACAATCCGATGAACCAACTCCACCTCATGGATCAGCAGATCCTTAACCGAGGCCTCGTGCAGCTTCAAGCTCACGTTCTCAACCAAATCTTCTTTTACGGCCTCATCTGCTCCAACCACGATCGAAACTTTAAGGAGCTTCAGCAAGAAGCTGCAAGTAGAGTAGCTCATCGCTCTGTTTACTCTCGGCAGCAAGAAAACAACAGTCTCAACGAGATGTTTGTTTGAAGAAGCTTCTGATGTTAAAGACTCCATTGATTCCGGTAACCACCTTGCAACATAGTACCTAAGAGCTTCCCCGATTACGCCACTGTTCATCCTTCCGCTCGATTTCACAGCGCTCATAACCCGTTTGAACATATCAATCTCGAGCTCGCATACATCCTCGACCCACCAGTCTTTCGGAATAACATTCTCTTCTCTATTCTCCCGATGATAGTCGACTATCTTGTCGGGACCAGATAACTTCCTGTTGTGCGTATAAGACCAAGTGATGGTCTCGGGGTTCACCAAAATCTTAGCTGAAACAGAATCTATGCATCTACCAACAAGCTTCAGATCTTCAGACCATGGAAGAAGAGATTTTGTAGTCTGAAGCACAATGATCGAGTCTTTCCAGCTTCTGAATATCCCCGAGTTGAGGAAAACCTCGATCTTGTATATGAGGTTACCGCGATCAACATCTTCAGTCATTTCAAGATACTCAGCTGCACATCGCACAGCCGTTATGTTGTAAGCATTTAGCGTAACCGTCATCCCATAGCAAAACTTAGCACAGATCTCAAACGCTTTGTCTCCTCCCGGGATGTCGAATAAAGTGATCTCGTCGGTTTCTTCCTCACTCGCCTGAAAAATCAGTCTCTGCATCCTATTGCTCTTCGATAGCAGCGGGAACTGAAAATATAACATTGCAGCATCAATAAGACATCCTCCATTACAATTGTAACACTTAAGAATCCATCATTAACTACTTCTGTTGTAAGCATTACAGAAATGTACCTTATGAAGGTAAAATGTAACCTCCCCAACATTAACAGTAACATCGCTGTCAAGATCCGAAACAGCATGCCTGCGGAGGAAGAAATCGATAGTCAGATGAAGCATTGAGACCAAGAACACAATCAGCTAAACGAGAACTCTATAAATTGATTAGTCGAAACTCCGTCACTAATTTCAGGTATTATTTCACATTCAAAACTATAAGCAAAGGCACATTTCTCATGTTTAAACCTCAACAACCTAACCAAAGTCTGAATCTTGCATAAAATAAAAACATTTTTCTTTTCTTTTCTCTTACAGAAGAAAACAAAGGAAACAAGATTCTTAGGTTTAGAATATCCAGATGTCAAAAATTGGAAGAGATGTCCCAGATATTTACAGAAACAAAGCATAAACAAAGACAGATCATAAGTAACAAAAGAAAAGAGAGATTCTTCACTTTCTGAATTTGTAGAAAACTCATAATCATCATTCCCTTTTTCTTTCCACTCTTTGCTCAAACAAATCAGGACCACAAAACAACACATAAACAAAGACAGATCATATAAAGGATGGACCACTCCTGAAACTCATATACCCCATTTCTGTTACTTTTTCTTTGTGGTATTTCCCGCAAAAAAAAATGATGAGTGAAACCAATCACAATGATGATGATGATGATAAAAACTAATCCTGGTTTTCTATCTCTAAAATCAAAACCAGAGTATGGTTTACTGTTCAGCCACAGAGAAATAAGTTTAACCAGCTCTATTCACAAAGAGCAAATTAATTTTTTCAGGGAAGTCACTTAATCTGTTTTTCTAACAGCTTAGAAACCGAGAGAGTTTGGACGGAAGAGGGGACATATGTTTCTAGAACCAGACAAGAGGGAAAAAAAACATGTGTGGAGAAAAATGAATAGAAAAGAGAACAGAACAGAACAAAAATCAGACAAAAACATTAGAGAACAAACGGTGAGGGTTTTATTTGACCCACCAATTTAAAATTAAGAGAAAAACATATATATTAAAATTTCCTTACTTGTGGAATTTGCCATCAGATTCAAATGTATCAGGCTTAGACCCTAACTTCATGAACTTCATCTTTCTCCTTCTTCTTTACTACACCTTTGTTTGACTATGAAGCAGATTAATACTGAAAAAAGCTCAAAGCTTTGCTCTCTCTCTCTTTTAAGCAGACCAAATCAAACCAGAACCAGAAGAATAGAGAAAAAGAAATAAAGAGGAAAAAGTTGTTTCTTTTAAGTGTTGAGCTCTGTTTTTAAGTAGAGCTCTGTTGTGAGAGGGAGAGACCATTAATGGAAATGGATGTTTGAAGAGAGACAAGAGAAACCAAACCCATGTTTTGCCTCACTATCCTTTTGCAAGAACCCAACTCCTCGGACTACGGGATTTTTTTTTTTTCTCCCATCTCAACTAACCATTACAAACGCATTTATTGTCTCTCTGCGAGAACAAAGAAACCATAAAGTTCCAATCTTTTTCTTTCTATTTTATTTTATTTCTCTCTCTCTCTCTCTCAACTTTCCAGGAAAATAAAAGCCTCAGAAAGAAAATCCCATCATCATAATCACACACACAGAAAAGCAAAACTTAAATTGCGTAAGAGAGAGAGAGGGAGAGAGGAAAGGGCTTTTGTGTAGAGAGTAAAAGAGAGAGAGAGGGAATTAAAGGAGGAAGAGGAGAGAGAGAGAGAGATGAAATCAAGTCGCCGCCAATGCTTTTAAAGCGGGACTGATCCGCTGGAGATCTTCTCGTTCCCTCTTCTTCTATTCTTCTTCTTCTTCTTCTTCTTCTTCTCTCTCTCTCTGGCTCAAATCTCAATGAAAGTTTTATTTTTTTCTGATTTTATAATGAATGTAGAGAGATCTCTTTCTTCGCTTTGAGCTCGGGAAGGGACGAGGAATGATGATGATTTATTTTCGGTCTGACGAAGTTGTCTCTCCTACAATCCTACTCAGAGAAAGTATTTTTATACTAAGTATTTTTAAAAAAATAAAAAAAGAATGGTGAAATTGAAAAGAACAAGAGAGAAGGAAAAAGAGAGTGGGAATCTAGCTGCAAATATTCTAAATTAGCCAGCTAAGTTGTTTGAATGTTTGATTAACAAATGGTTTTATCATTCATCCCATTTTTTTAATCACTTCAATTTATCAATTTTTAGGCCAACTCCAACCGAACGTTATAACTCTATTTTAATGTCAAAATCAACTCCAACCGAACGCTAAAAGTAACACCAAATCACTATATTTTTAGTGTGGTGAACAGTGTCACACCATATTTGGTGTGACACTGTTCACCACACTAAAAATTAAAATATATTTTTTTTTTCTATTTTTATCTAGTAATATAATTGAATCAATAATATCAATTTGTTAAAATTTATAACTAATACAAGATTTAATAATATAAGATTTAAATTACACTTACTATTTTTATATAAAATAATAGATTAATACACAAATTAAAAAAACGAATTAAAATTTAAATATANCACGAAGCTGGTCAGGTCACACTTGCATTTCCTAACATTATTTGACTTTCCATGCAAAAAGCTTTCTAATATACACAAATATTTTTGTTGTTTGGTGTAAAATACACAAATATTTTCTTTATAAATTTGACTCCTTCTAGATCTGAGACTATGATAGAGTGTATCCAAAAGAGTCAATAATTGTAGCTACATATAAAATCAGTAAGAGGAATCACACTCATATAAAAAAAAAGCTTAATTTTCATTGCTAAAGAAAACAGACGGAATTAAGTCGGCTCGAGAAACCAAAAAAAATATAAAAATAATTAAAATTACTCCAGGTCAAGGCAAAAACCTGATCCCGACCAACTTTGATCATCTAACTTCTCAATGGCCGGATTGATTTGAAGAGATAATGGATGATATATCAGATAGACGATTAAAAAATCTTGTAACGATTTATTATTTGGATAAGAATATACATGTATATATGTCTATTTTAAACGTATATATAAGTGGTGTATTCTTACGCAGTATTTCGACTGTAATTAGTATTTTTACATTAAAAATGAAATAATATGGAATATGGCGCTTCTTATTTAAAACTGCAAATTTAGTTTTAACTTGTTTATTTTCACCATACTTCTGCATAGTGAGAATTTGATGAGTCTGACAACTATATTAGTCTTGCTTTTTAGAAAGCAAATTTCTTAATTTTGTCTGAAAGGAAGCTTCATGTAAGGAGTTTATATCCTTTAGATGTCACTACTTGTTTTTCTATTCATAATTTTCATACCCATGAATATATCCTGCCTCGTAAATAAAATCCCAATATAAATAATCAAACATAGTTTTCACATTTTGTAAACACGATATTTGATTATCGATACATATTGGTATATATTATCATACCTACTAACTATATGAATCGACCATACGGTCGGAATAATGTAAACACTAAGTTTGATTATCGATACATATAGTTATTAATTAGGAATCATATTTATAATTCCGTTTTGGTTTGCAAACTGGCAAATCAACAAAACACGTGTGTTAATTTGTTTTTTGACTTTCCTCTTAAGAGATGGTAAAGTGATCTGTTACTTGTGGACTTGTGTGGCAAATTCTCAAGACAGTAACAAAAATAGGATAGTCAAGATCTCTAAACTGGACCCGTTTTGGTTTAAAAGGTATTAATGTTTTTGGCCATTTTATTGGAGTATGTAATTTGGTGGGGTCTGCATGTCAATTTTCTTTACGTGCCGTAGCTGTTTCCACGTGATTAATAGCTCAATTATGTATGAACGTAAAACACGTATCGTACGTGAGAGTCGCAACGTAGTTATGGAGATGTATATATATGGTCCCAAAGCTAAGCAAACTAAATAGTAAATGAAGGTTGACATGCATGGCTTGCTCGATCTAGCTAGTGGCTAATTATATCAATGTTGATTTAATGTCTGCGTCTTCGCTAAAAGGACAAGCACATATATTTAATTTGACCTATCCTTTTATTCGATGCCGGTCATGCATGTAACTCTTGATATATATATATATATATATATACGCTCCGTTATCTCCGTTCTGTTTAAAGTCTTTGAGTTGGATAATGTAAGAATATATATATTTAGAGAGATTGCAAAAAATTACTCAAATAAACACATAATTAAGTGACAGCTTCTGACAACTTTTCGTTCGCACTATTCAAGCCAAAAAGACGGTTTCGTCCTTCTCTAATGTTTGGATATAAATCGAAAAGAAGAAGGAAAGGAAAGAAAAAGAAGAAAGGAAAGAGAAGGAAATAGAAGGAAGGAGAAGAAGAAAGAAAGAGAAGGAAGGAGAAGAAATAAGAAGAAGAAGGAAGGAGAAGATGGAAGATGGAAGATGAAGGAGGAAAAGAAAGATGGCAATATCGATAATAGTATGGTGGTAGCGACAACAGCGATAACGGCGGTAAAGTTGTTTGGACGGTGGTGATTGCAATGTATGGCGACGAATTTAATGATAGTGACGGTGGCGACAATAACGCTGGTGGACGGCGACGATGGCAACGCTGGTGGACGGCGGCGGTGGTAATGTTGCTGGACGACGACGGCGGTAATATTGGTGGATGACAGCAATAATAATGTTAGCGATAATGCTGGTGACAGTTAGTTAAGTAGTTATCAAAATAGTTTCGCATAACTTATAATGTTAACAAAGTTAGTTAATCAATAATTAAAAGTTTTTATGAAACGATAAGAATATTAGCACGGTAGGTATCACGATAACAAGGTTAGCATGTTAAATTTATGATATGATAACAAAGTTAACACAATATTTTCTATGCAATGCTAATTGGGTTAACACGTAACTGCATGATAACATTGTTGCTGAATGGTTGAACCTCATATGAATAGTGTTAGAAGACGGTTGATGAATAGTGTCTCCGAATTATTATGATATCATATTCGTTAGTTATGTAATAAAATTGTTATCTAATACTAAAAAACTCTGCTTTCGTTGGCAAATGATAAGGGTAAAAACGTCATATTTAACCAATGTAATATGTATCAAACTAAATTTCAATTATTACTCCTTTTTCTTAATTTTTTGTTTATTTGAGTATATAAGTTAAATTCTCCCATATATTTATGAGCAAAGATCAACGAATATTTTGTTTTGTTTCGCTATTCGTCATGTTACCTTTCTTATTCCAAAATATCCGACTAGAGAAAAATATGCTTCGGAAGACTTAAATTTATGGTCTCAGGCTCAAAGACTCGAATCTTGAATATAATTTATCCTAAATACAAAAATACTTAATTAAATGCTCACCCTAGCTACGTACCCTATACTGTAATACCAAAAATATTAGATTCAAAATACAAAAACAATCAATACAGAAACATCCAAAAACAATGCTATATCTATTTTCGCAAAAAAAAAAACAATGCTATATCTAGACATGAAAACGAATTTTAACCCCTTTTTTTGGTCCAGACCAAACCTCCAAAATATGCTGGGGTTCCCGGTTAGGGTAGATAACTAGTGGATTTATATAATTAGAATGTCAGGTCTAACGCGCTGGTTCGACATGTACTTAAATTTTAAACCTACATATATTGACGGCTATAGAATTTATGATTTTTTTTGCTTGTTAATTAACTTTGATTTAGAACAAAATAAACAAAACACGAAAAAATACAGTGCAAAAGTTTTGTGTTTTAGATTGTGTTAACGCTTGAAACCTGATCGGACGAAATATACATCTAAAAGGATTCTGTAGACTCTCTAGAAATTTTGCATAGCCCACACACACCAATTTGGTTACTCTGTCTATAATCGGTTCCACATGGCAGCTGAAGCAACTTTCTAGTATCAGTTTGATTATAAAACACAGCTCTTACATGCATATATACACAAATGTTGAGAATTGTTTTATTTTTCTACCAGACTCCATAATATTCTATAATAGCGAAAAAAAATACAGATTAATTATATCATTCATTTTAGCTACAGATGTATTCACACAAACAGAGAACTAGACCGCATGCGGCGAGTCAATTCCTTTAATATTTTCATCATAAATTTGACATGATTACAAAAAAAGTATACATAGTACAAGACAATGAAATATTTAACTAAAAAAAAAAGATAATGAAAGCTTATTATATTGACTATATCGAAAAACATATCCGGAATTATAACTATAATAACGTATGGACGAGGTTTCTAACCCAAAACAAAGAAGAAAACTATAGCCACTTGATTGAATTTTTTGAATAGAACTTCTTTTTCCTCTTTTGTCATCTTGATTTCCCTCTTAACTTGAATCTTATTAGTGAGCAAACATATATCATAGTATACAGGTTAAGTCAATGCTCCAAAATATGAACATATTTTTCCTAACATATTACGGCAGTTGTTGACCAAGCTATATTTTTACCAAAAACTTCCGGTTCTTAATTTATCAGATTTATATGCATGGTTTGGTTATACATAGTTCAACAAGAATTAGTTACTAGGAACTATCGCTCCGTTCATTAGAAAGATTAAAAATTTCCGTATGAATGATTATCGCAAAAGAAACTAGCGTCCACGTCATCCACGTAGCCAAAAGAGTTGCACGTACGGACGTGATCATATGGGGTCTAAGAGGGGTACATTATTAGAAGTGGAATTAAACATACTTCCCCAATGGATGAAATAATAATATGTAGATGCATAGGTGAGACGTTGAAAGCACAGAAGGAAAAGCAGTGGCATGTGGGTTTATGAGAAAAGACTAGACGTAGCCTCCATTATTATCGTTGCATTATATTTATACAGTATTCTACCTCTTTTACATTACATTCACTGCATCCATATTAAATGCGATCCCCATATTGTTATTATCCTTTCAGTTCCTATGAGATTTTATCTTCGTTGCAAACTTCTCTTATATCGAGCTTTGTATAAAAACGGCAATATATGAACAGAGATTCACTCAAAAGTAATGGGTTTGAACCTCATGTTTATGGGTTGTGTGGGTGAGTGGAAAATCCTTTATTGCTATATCATAAATTTCTGAGTTTTTTTTCGACGCCGATTATACAACTGTTTTCATAGGTATTGTAACACACAACCTTCCTATCTCTTAATTAAGTTCATATATGCTTCGACTTTAATACTTAAACGGGAGTTTATGTCGATCGGCGTATGCAATAATAATATGATAACCCACATAACATTCATATCCAAAACATTCTGTATACTACAATATTGCGTTATGATCATGGCATATATACACAAACGATTGATTACTCTTACTAAATGGTACTATTTGGGAAACCTCACATTCAATTGAACCGTGGAGAATATATTCATATAAGCAAAATCAAAAGTTTTAATTTTTAGATGATGAGCATGATTATACGTCAAACGCCTAATAATAAAGGTTTACTGTTGACAAATAATAATAAAAAGGTTAATTTAAGACAGGCGTGAGCATAAGGCATCATAAACAAATGATGGTGAACACTGACTATGGGTCCAAACCTCCATAATTGCAACCTTGTGCTTCTTCTCTTCCTTTTTCTCCTTTTTTCAGAAATTTGTTTATAATTTCCTCTTTTTTACCTCTTTTCCCCTCGTTTCAGTAATCTAAATTGTTTTCTGTTGACAAGTTTTCCCCCTTAGTTTTCTTTGTGTAACTTAGTTGAGTTATTTTGCTTAATTTTCTTTAAGTAACTTAGTTGAGGTATTTTGGAAAGTAAAAATAGTTTTCCTTAGAATAACTTTGGTCGGTGAAAAATAAATAAATAGTAACTTTGGTCGTTTTCAGGGCTCTCTAATTCGTTGTTTTCTTCTTGAATATCGTGAAATAAAATGATAGAAGACTCCAAGAAAATGGACTATAGACTAGTTTGGATGTTTTGTAATAATGGTGTGAGTTTGGTAATAGAAAGCTATATATATGCCAAATGACAATTGTTGTATGGATTTGAAGAATAAGACGTCGGTCACAAAACCTTATTATCCAAATAAAATAGAACATAAAAAAGTATATATCTATCTACTATATATCAGTAAAATTTTTTTGTATAATTACGAAATAGTTACAAATTTTTATGGCTAGTACAAAATCCATAAATAAGCTATGGAAAATCTATGGAAAAATCTTTAAAAAGTCACCAAAAAATGAATCACGAACTATAAGCAAAAAAAAATTTGTGACTTTTTCCGTGCCTATAACATCATCATTCATTTTTTTCATGGCTATATGAACTAAAAAATATGTAAAATTTGAGCTACAATTTTACGAGTGAGAGTCTCGGTTCTGATGACGTTACACGCTAAACATACGCAAATCTCATTTAAATCATCGAATTCCCCATCTCTCTTTTTTTTGAACAAATTCCCCATCTTTCTTGTTATAGCAGCAATGATATTGAAAATTTTCGATTACAGAAACTTCAAGTAGTCATGAGTTAATTATGGCTTATGAATGATACGGAGATATGTTTTTTTTTTTCGCTGATAAAAATTTCAATCTAGATCTCTAAACAGAGAAGTAGAGTGACTTAATTCTGCTGCAAAGCTAAAAAAATCATGTTTAATCGGAACCGATTACAACCTAAACTATGGTCAACTTAATTTAACGACGAAATTGTTGATTAATGATTAAAATGTGTGCAGTTGGTGAAGAGAAAGAAGAGATTGTCGTCCAGGTTTTATGCCCCATAAAGCAACACATGAGTGTGTTTCTACCTAACAGCCTATTTCTATACACTTACTTTTTTTGGGCCATTAAGTGGACTCACCTAATTTTTCCATATCCTAACGTTACGAATTGCGATCTTAATTTATGCTAATCACCAATTATCGCATAGATTCAACTTGCCATAATTTTGAAGTTGACTAATAAAATCATAACATAAGTGACATTTGTTTATCGTAATAAGTTATTTGAAATTATGTCAAAAAGTATAGGGCTTCAAAAATATATTCAATTACTAGGTGAGTCTACTTCATCTTATTTCATACATAGATAAAAAAAAAAAAATATTTTTTCCTACAAAATATTTATGTGAGAGTGCAAACAAGATGCCCACATAACTGAAGAAGCCGATTCAAAAGACGATTCATCATAATATTTAAATAAAAACAAACACAAAAAATTTCGAAAATTTTCAAACCATGTGTTCTCTTTTTTAGAGAATTAAAATTTGAGGTCAACCTAAATAAAACCAAACTGAATAGTTTTATTTTTTATAACAACGGGATTCTTCTATTTTGTTAAAAGACCAACAAATATAAAAACCTAATCAAAATCAAACCAAAAGATGGAAAAACCAGATTGGAATCCCTGAAAGCCATTCACGATGATGCTCTTTACACATGTTCTAGGATAAGACCCAAAATATTAATACGCAACTCAAGCCCACAAAAATGAACCTATTTTAAAACTGTGGCCTCGGGTATCTCATTATGTGAATAAGGATCACATTCTAGGCAATGCAGCTGCTTCACAACTCACAAGTCTAATCTATGTCCACGCAGAGAGTTTAAGCGATCACGAGCCCGAAAGTATGCATGGTCACAGCTACAACAAGTAGAAAGAAAAACAAAATCATATTATCGTTCTTCCTAAATCGGAAATTAGTCTTTCATGTTACTTGTAAAACAAACAACTACAAATCGTATATCATGTCACCCCTCACTAAACTTGAGTTAGCACTGTAATAATACCTCTCTAAATAGCTACGAAATTGATGTTCTCTATCCCTCGTTTTATTTTTATGTTGGCTCAAGTAGTTGATAGAATCCTTTTGTTGAACTCATTATGTTATTACATTACAAGAAAATAAAAAAGTTCCGACAAGAACATTGAGCAGAAGCAAATACAAAAAAAAAAGTTTCTTTTCTTTTATTTGGGGTTTTATTTTCTTGGATGTGTATCTTCCGGTTTAGCCGTCCCTGTGGCCGCCTTAGCTACATCAGTGGCAGTAGCCTCCGGCTTCTTCTTAGCATACAGAACAGTGTACATGACTGCACCGGTGATAGCTAACCCGGCGATAGCCATGGTGGTGTAGCTGTATGGCAAGTTACGGCGTTGGTGAAGAAGACCGCCAGGATTATTCCCGGGGGGCCTCTTCGATGACTCAACCCCGGCGGCTTTCACTTCCTCCGGACCCATCTTCGTGGTATCGGCCGTTTTCCTCCAGTCATTTTCTCCAGCCATTTGTGTCTTTTCTTCAATCTCTACTTAAATTTCACTCGTGGCTATACTAAGCAAAAAGGAACCGCTTGGTGAGAGTTTTGGAGATGGTAAGAGTCATGAAGACACGTTGTGTCTTTGAGTTTGATAATGGGTCTCAATAAAGGACACCTAGCTGGTTCTGTTTGCTTATCTGTAATAAAAACAATTTAACGTATTAGGCAGGTGTCATCATGCGTTAGAATTTTAACTATTAGCCCAGGACCCTAGGTGCCCAGTTTGGTTTTTCTTTTTCTTTCTTTCTAATTTACTATTGAAGAAACCAAATTAATTTGGAGAAGAGGATTTTAACAGAATGATACGTTTTGTTTTATTTAACCTTTACTTTTTACGGGAGGCTTTTTAAATCTTGTGCTTCTTATGGGCTTTTGGTGGTTATGTGGGTATATAGGCCCAACTTTATAGAAGCCCACAGTTCCACTAGCAAACAAAAGAAACGAGTGAAAAACAGAAATAGCTAGCTTTGACCAGTCTTCCTAGAAGACCGTGAAATCACTTTCTTATCTGGTTTTGTCTCTTCCCTAGCCGTTACGTCACCTTTATTACCTCCGCAACGGCTACATCAACATTTTTACATTTTCCTTTTAGTTTTCTTGGTCCGAAACTTTAACGGCTAAATTTCTCTAGCTCTATAAAAACTACACAAGATCCTTGCGCACTCATTCAAAACATATACACATACACACAATACTTTTGAGGTGTTGTATTCAGTACAAAAGTAGTTTAATTTTGTTACTAATGGCTTCTTCTTCTCTTCCAATCACCACCATCTTCCTCTGCATCTCCTTCCTCTTCTTCTTCTCGTCTGTTGATGCGAATGAGGTTACTGTCGGCGGACAATCCGGTGACTGGAAGATCCCTCCTTCCTCTTCTTCCTCTTTCAACGAGTGGGCTCAAAAGGCTCGCTTCCAAGTCGGCGACTTTCTAGGTATACCTTCACTTTCTCATCGCTTTCTCTAATCCTTAAGAAACCCACAAATCCCTTTTCGTCACTTTCGAATGTATTGTTCTCAATCAGACATTTTTTTGGGTATAATCTTCGATATACTCTGTTTCTGACATTGTCACATGTTTATTTCAGTTTTCAGGTACGAAGCCGGTAAAGACTCGGTACTGCAAGTGAGAAGAGAGGCTTACGAGAAATGCAACACCACGAGCCCGAAAGCCAGCTACACCGACGGGAACACCAAGGTGAAGCTGGAACAAGCCGGTCCGGTCTACTTCATCAGTGGAACAGAGGGTCACTGTCAAAAGGGTCAGAAGCTACGCCTAGTCGTCGTCACTCCTCGTAACTCTGCTTTCTCTCCGGCTCCTTCGCCATCCGACGGTCCCGCCGTAGCTCCTACTAGTGGTGCTGCTAAGCTCACCGGCGTCTTCGGTGCCGTTGGCCTTGTTCTTGGATTCGGGGTCTTCTTCTGAGAAGCATTATTACCTTTATTTTTATAAGTTTAGTCTAAATTCTATTCTATTTATTAATTTTCGATCATGAAGCAGAAATCATTTCTCTTCTCTCGTTGTTATTAATTTAGTTTCAATGAGATTTAAGTTAAATAATTTTATTCATTTAATCAAAATAGTTCTTGCACTTGTTTCTGCATAAATGACTGGATCTATCAACAGTTTAACGACGAAGAAAAAAAAATGAGACTTGAATTAGTTTATACTTTATAGTTTATAGAGCCAAGAAAAGAAGAAAAAAATTAGAATGTCACCAGTCCAAAAGAAAACACTCTCTTAAATCTGCAAAACAAAGAAGCACCTCTAAATTAAAGAAAACGATTAAAGGTAATGAAATGGGCCTATCCGAATGGGCCACACTCATTGGGTCTCAAGATTTTTTGGGAGGCAAGATAAAAACGGCGAGGAGAGCTAGTGGAGCGAGCGAGTCACTGGGATTTTATCCTTTCGGCAAATTTTCTCCTCTTTTATTCTTTTTTAATTTTGCTTCAAAAATTTTATCATCGGAAAATCTCCGGTTCACCGAAATCAGCTCCGTAGTGTGTTCGACCGGTGAACGGAGACGTATCCAAATCTTCATGGCTATTCAGTATGTGTACGTCCTCGTGTTTTGTTAGTCACAGCTTTGCCACTTGAAATGTGATGAACCATCGTTAATCTCTGCTTCGCTTCAATTTTTCCTGGGAATTGCTTTACTTGGCGTATTTTGTCAATGGCCGCTCTACTCTGCTCGACGAGTCTGTGCGGTGATATTACGGTCAGCGATGCTTTTCTGGTTAGTAACATCAAAGGAAAATGTTGCTGGAGACGCGGTAATTTGGTTACCGGCGGATTGAAGTTCCACGCTTTGAAGGTTGGGTCTGTGTCAAATCGGAGGAAACATTGGAGAAAGACCATGAGATGTAGCGTAGTCTCCATGAAAGGTTCTGATTTTTCGGTTCCTATGATAAGCAAGTCCCTGAAATCTAATACGTCGTCGGGCGAAGTTACGAAGGTTTTGATGTCGCTTCCTGATACTGATTCTGCGTTTTCGTATTTCAAATCAGTGGCTGATAATTCGAATTTAGTTCACACCACTGAGACTTGTAATTACATGCTTGAAGCTTTGAGGGTTGATGGTAAAATTGAGGAGATGGCTTATGTGTTTGATTTGATGCAGAAAAGGATCATAAAGAGGGATGCTAATACTTTCTTGACTGTATTCAAGTGTCTTTCTGTGAAGGGTGGGTTGCGGCAAGCACCTTATGCACTTGGGAAGATGAGAGAATGTGGTTTTTCGTTGAATGCATATTCATACAACGGATTGATCCATCTTCTGCTCAAGTCTAGGTTTTACACAGAGGCGATGGAGGTTTATAGAAGAATGATCTTGGAAGGTTTTAGGCCCAGCTTGCAGACTTACTCTTCACTTATGGTAGGATTGGGGAAAAGAAGGGACATTGAAGCAGTGATGGCTTTACTTAAAGAGATGGAGACTTTGGGGTTAAAGCCGAATGTCTACACGTTTACGATATGTATTCGGGTGCTTGGTAGGGCGGGAAAGATCAATGAAGCATATGCAATACTGAAGCGAATGGATGATGAAGGATGTGGACCTGACGTGGTTACTTACACTGTTCTTATTGATGCTCTTTGTACTGCTAGGAAGCTCGATTGTGCTAAGGAGGTTTTCGCAAAGATGAAAACAGGAAGACACAAACCGGATCGTGTAACTTACATTACATTGCTGGATAGGTTTAGTGATAACAGAGATCTGGATTCAGTGAGGCAGTTTTGGAGTGAAATGGAGAAGGATGGTCATGTACCTGACGTTGTAACCTACACCATTCTAGTGGATGCTCTGTGTAAAGCTGGGAATTTTGGAGAAGCATTTGATACATTGGATGTGATGAGGGAGCAAGGTGTCTCACCGAACCTACATACATACAACACGTTGATTTGCGGTCTTCTAAGAGTTCACAGGTTGGATGATGCACTTGAACTTTTTGATAATATGGAGTCTTTGGGGGTTAAGCCTACTGCCTATACGTACATCGTTTTTATTGATTATTATGGAAAGTCTGGAGATTCCGTCAGTGCTCTTGAGACCTTTGAGAAAATGAAAACCAAAGGAATAGCTCCAAACATTGTAGCATGTAATGCGTCTCTCTACAGTCTAGCTAAAGCTGGAAGGGACCGAGAAGCGAAACAAATCTTCTATGGTTTGAAAAACATAGGGCTATCCCCTGATTCAGTAACCTATAACATGATGATGAAGTGCTATAGTAAGGTTGGGGAAATAGACGAAGCCATCAAGCTGCTTTCTGAGATGGTGGAGAACGATTGTGAACCTGATGTAATCGTTGTTAATTCTTTGATCAATACGCTTTTCAAAGCTGATAGAGTTGATGAGGCGTGGAAGATGTTTATGAGAATGAAGGAAATGAAGCTCAAGCCTACAGTCGTGACTTATAACACGTTGCTCGCAGGTTTAGGCAAAAATGGAAAAATTCAGGAGGCGGTTGAGTTGTTCGAGGGGATGGCGAAGAAAGGTTGTCCACCTAACACAATAACTTTCAACACTCTCTTTGACTGTCTTTGCAAAAACGACGAGGTGATTCTAGCCTTGAAGATGTTGTTCAAGATGATGGACATGGGTTGTGTCCCAGACGTTTTTACTTACAATACGATTATCTATGGTTTGATGAAGAATGGTCAAGTCAAAGAGGCAATGTGTTTCTTCCACCAGATGAAGAAACTGGTGTACCCTGATTTTGTTACCCTCTGCACTCTTCTCCCAGGTGTTGTCAAGGCCGGTTTGATCGAAGATGCTTACAAACTCATCGCTAACTTTCTTTACAACTGTGCGGACCAACCGGCCAGTCTTTTCTGGGAAGACTTGATGGGATCTGTTTTGGCTGAAGCTGGAATAGACAATGCCGTTTCATTTTCTGAGAGATTGGTCACTAATGGGATTTGTCGAGATGGTGAATCGATCCTGGTGCCAATAATCAGATATTCTTTCAAACATGGTAATCCCTCAGGTGCTCGAACTTTATTTGAGAAATTTACAAAAGATCTTGGTGTCCAACCAAAACTCCCTACCTATAATCTGCTGATCGGTGGGCTTCTTGAAGCTGATATGATTGAAACAGCAGAGGAATTGTTCCAAGAGGTGAAGAGCACTGGTTGCATCCCAGATGTTTCTACTTACAACTTCTTGCTCGATGCTTATGGAAAATCAGGAAAAATCGACGAACTCTTTCATCTGTACAAAGAGATGTCTTCCCATGAGTGCAAACCAAACACGATAACTCACAACATTGTCATGTCCGGGCTCGTGAAAGCGGGAAATGTGGACGAGGCTCTTGATTTATACTATGACCTTATCAGTGATGGTGACTTCTCTCCAACTGCTTGCACATACGGTCCCCTTATCGACGGCCTCTCTAAGTCGGGAAGATTATATGAAGCAAAACAACTCTTTGAAGGAATGTTGGACTATGGCTGCAGGCCAAACTGTGCTATCTACAACATTCTCATTAACGGGTTTGGAAAAGCGGGAGAGGCTGATGCAGCGTGCAAGTTGTTCAAAAGGATGGTTAAAGAAGGAGTAAGACCGGATCTCAAGACTTACTCGGTTCTAGTGGATTGCCTTTGTATGGTAGGAAGAGTGGATGAAGGCTTGCATTACTTCAGGGAGCTGAAGGAATCTGGCCTTAATCCCGATGTAGTATGTTACAATCTCATAATCAATGGACTCGGGAAATCTCAGAGACTTGAAGATGCTCTTAAGCTTTACAATGAGATGAAGAACAGCAGAGTAATCTCCCCTGATCTGTACACTTACAACTCCTTGATTCTAAACCTGGGTATCGCAGGAATGGTGGAAGAAGCTGGGAAGATTTACGGTGAGATACAAAGGGCGGGTCTTGAGCCAAACGTTTTTACATTTAACGCTCTGATCCGTGGATACAGTTTGTCTGGAAAACCCGAGCACGCTTACGCTGTGTACCAGAAAATGGTGACCGGAGGTTTCAGCCCCAACACAGGAACATACGAACAGCTCCCCAATAGAGCTTGACATTTTACAGAGCTAATACAATTAGAGCTATACACTTGAGTGAAGCATCTGCTGAACAGTTTATGTCATGTAAAGTGTACAAAACATAACGTTTGTGTAAATGTCATATTGTTTTGTTTGTTGTTTACATGATGATATGTTCTTTAAGGCCAACAAACAATTCAGGTCAATCATTCCTTCTGCATTATTTGAGCTCGTGGGACAAAAGTCTGGACGCAGAGGAACTGGAATACTGAAATCTCCAGAAACGTCAGATTTGTGATATTAATAAGTCTTCCAAAAGAATTTACAATGCGAACCAAAAGACTAGATGCTATCTTCCGTGACACTGAGGATGGGGCTAGTTTGAGGAGCTCGGCTCATCGTGGTTCCCTTCAGCTTGGCTAGGTGCTGGTTCTGGATTCGGTTCGGTTTCTGATGGAGTAGGTTCCGTGGACTGAAGAGGCTTTTTGAATTGAACCAAGATCATGGTCATGTTATCACAGCCTTCACCACCTGCGGTGTTTGGAGCCAGACATCTATCGAGAACTTTTTCACATACCACCGAGAGTTTGGTTTCCTGAACGTTCCCAATCGAAAGATAGAAACTAAAGAAAGAATCCAGAAGAAGAAAGACAGGAAATAAAAACAGAACGAAGACGAATCAAGTTAACTTACCGAATTCATTTGTTCATGTATAAAATCAACGAGTTGTTGGCTTGACATGCAATCCCTGCAGATATGAGATGAACCAAGACAGGCGTATCAATACCACTACCAAGAAATGAACTTGTTTGGAACAAGATCAAAACTTTTTCAATTTGATTTTACCAAATTCCATCGCAGGCAAGAACAAGGAAATCATCATCATCGCAGAGTTCAACCTGAAAGAGAGAAAACCTAAAAAGTGTTATAGAAGCTGTTTCAGGAGAGAGGGAGAACCGGTATTAGACCCATTTACAGTGTTAATATCTGGACTGGCGGTAACGATTTGCTTTTCAGTTGGCAAAAACTTATTCTGCTTGAATTCCATGTCACCTGTAAAGAGACAAAGAGTAGCTCCAATCAGAGATTGCATGTAAACAAGCTGCATTGTGTGTAGAAGAGATTACCGATAGCTCTTGCTAGATTCAAGCTTCCATTGACTCGACCAGCGTGAATAAAGCCACCAGCTTTCAATATCCTTTCTTTCTCAGCATCGAGATCTGGTTTGTGATCTCTAGAAAGATTATAAGCCTGTAGACACACACACACACACACACACACACAAATAATTAAAGACGCCAAAAAGTCTCTTGATCAAAACACTTCAAAATGCCCAACAAAACGGTACTTTACCTGACCCTTTCTGGATATCACACAGCGTGAGTCACCAGCATTTGCAACAACTAGCTGCTTGTGTCTTATAACAGCCACACATGCTGTGCTCCCAGAATTAGGTCCAGGAAAATCAGAATGAGGACCCTGTTTTGACAACAAACGCAACAAGCCTTAGATATACAACTTTTTGGCTTAGTGATCCCAATTCGATATTCTATATAATACAGAAGAAGCGAGACTGGAAAATAGCAGATCGTTATGCAGGTAGGGAACATTTACTTCCTCAAAAGCCCAAGCATCGGGTTTATTAGCGTTGTCCCCACTTCTTGGTGACCATATAAACCCTTCAATCATTCCGCTGAACTTATTAATCTTGTCACCGAGTATTGCTAATTCTCTCCATCCTCTCTGTCCTTGCATCATCTCATCCATTCTACAATAACCACAGCAGCAATAGCAAACACTTGATGCCGAACTTCAAACAAAATAAGACTCTCGTTGCTACGAAATCCGAAGTTACAACGAGGCAGAAACGTTAAAATGTCACCTGAAAAATGCTTTTTGAAGAGAAGTCCCTACGTCTCCAGCTGCATATGCCTCATTACTGAGAACCTGCTGGTGTAGATACTTGGCGCAGAACTTTGAAACAACTTTACCTACAACACTAGCCAATATCATTTGAGTTTCCATGTACACAAGTAAGCTAACAAAAAAACACCAAAAAGGTTCAGCAATATCAATTTTCTAATTCTAGCTGACTTGTGATCTAAACACAAGTTTAAAGCCGGAGAATTCGGCAAAAGGAATAATGTTTATTTACCTCCATGGCCATCATAGACACCCAAGAAGGAAGTGTTATCATCCAGGTCAAGAATTGCAGCATGCTACCAAAGTGAAAACCATTGATTGAATCAGTAAAGAGAAGAAGAAAAAATCCGCAACAGAATAAAAGGCTTCAACTTTTGATTATCACTCACAGCATCTTCCATGGCCGCACGCCAACCTTGCATAGAGGATAAACCATATCTAAGTTTATCATTCTCTCCATCTTCTGAAAACTTATCTGTTTTTGGAGAACTGAGGTATATACCCATCTCTTTCTGCAAAAGCAAAATTGGACATTTGAGAGTTTCTTTATGGATCAAGAAACGATTCTTCCAAGATACGAAAAATTGCGAATCAAAAGGGAAATTTGAGAGGAATCGCAATGGACGTCACCTGAAAAGCAGCTCAGAGACCTGTAGTGATCTTAATCTTTTAGAGCTGTGGAAGAAATCAATCTACAAAAAAAAAAAAAAAAAAACAAAGAGGTTCGAATCGATTAGAGTTTAGCACCAGCATATAACAGAACCGGATTTGGATATCAGCAATTCAATGGATCAAAAGAAGTACGTGATGAAGAAATTGTGGGAGAAGCTTGGTTTCTCACATCTCTGGCTCGATAATGGCTGATCAAAATCTGGAGCTGGGAAAGATAAATCGATCGGATATGATTAGAGGGAGCAAGATGAAACTTTTGATGAAATTTTATTTTGGGATCAAACTGTAGTAACCCCGAAGAAATGAGAAAAAGTCTGCTTTTGTTTTCCTGAAAGTGTTGCTCAGTTCATTGATTCCTTCCTTACTCGCCCACCACATCAGGTATGGTATTGCCCACGTGTATATTTTTACTTGCACACTTATACAAATGCAACTACTTATAATTTGGTGGGTAATAAATTACCGTAATTGGATTGGGGTTAGTTTTTAAGAAACTACGTATTAGGGGGACTTGGCATTATTTCTGCCTAATCTCTGGAGTGATCAACAAACGAGAACAATTGCGTTTGCGTGAAAAGCTTTGACCAGTCTTCACCAAATCCATAGCTTTTGCACTAGGCCGCTCTCAGCTTTTCCATTTTATAATTTATTCCTTATAAAAACTGTGAATATGATATCGACGACGTGTTTTTATTAGGACCGCAATTTCTTCTTAACGATTCTAATGTCAAATATTTTAAAATCTCTTTTCAAGCATGATATAAATGAGAGATGCTGCTAAAGAGATTTTAATTTATTATTATTATTAGCTCTCGATGTCCTTTTGAACGTGTATGTAACGATCCGGGTTCGGCCCATTTGAACGTGCTTATGCTGTAGTAGCACTAGGATGGGTGACTTTCCGGGAAGTCCTCTGCGGAACCGTGTGAGTGAGGTCAAAACACGGGAAAAGATCACGTAATGATTGCAGGGACGAGTAAATCAGTCGGTCGGGCCACGAGAAAAGAATAATGCACCGACCGTCGGACAGGGGCGGGGCCCACAAGCCCGACGGAGGGATGGGTGACTCGCCGGTAGGGGCGGTCGGGGTGTTACAGTGTATCACTTGAGTATATATAGAGTAAAAACGAGATACATTGTGCTTCTTCAATGGCGTCCTCTTACGCACCATTCTCTGCGGTCTTCACTGGTTTCGCTGCAACCAAACCCAACCCATCTCCAAATTCCTCTGTTTTCCTCGTCCCTTCGTTGAGATTCTCCGCGGGAACATTAAATCCGAGAGAAAAGGTTTCCCTTAAATCTTGGAATAATCATGGGTTTCAATTCAAATCAAGAAATTTCAGTGTTTATGCAAGCGCTGCTGCAGAGAAGACTGTTCACGATTTCACCGTAAAGGTACGTTTCTATTTGTGTCTCTGATTATGAAAGAATCTCTGAGTAGTTTGTTTCTTTCGAATTGGAAGAAAAAAAACCTCAAATCTATGCTTTTTCCATAACCTTAAATCAATTATATATGGAGTATATATATACACTAGAGAGCTTGATTACATCCGTCATAAAACCTGAAAGTGGAGACATAATTTGTTCTGTTTTTCTTTTCTTTTTTTTTGTCTGTCTTGCGCAGGACATTGATGGGAGAGATGTTTCTCTAGACAAATTTAAAGGAAAACCTCTGTTGATCGTTAACGTTGCTTCAAGATGGTGATTCTTTCTTTGTTTCTTCAAATTGTGCTACGAACTTCGATTTCTATTTAAAAATTAGATTTCTTTTCATGTAAAGCTTTTTTTGTTTTTTTTTTATAAATGTCACAGTGGTTTGACATCAACAAACTACTCAGAGCTTTCACATCTGTACGAGAAATACAAGAACCAAGGTTAGTGAGCTTTTTATAATAAGCTTTTATACTACATCGCATTGAATATGTGTGACCTTTCTCTCATTTCCTGTTGTTAAGGATTTGAGATTCTAGCTTTCCCTTGCAATCAATTCGGAGGTCAAGAACCAGAATCAAACCCAGATATCAAGCGATTCGTGTGTACCCGATTTAAAGCGGAATTTCCTATATTCGATAAGGTATGCAGAAACACAATAAAATGAAATAAAAAACTCTTTATTGAGTTCTTGATAAGTTGTGTGTTCTTCAGGTTGATGTCAATGGACCGGGCACAGCTCCTATCTACCAGTTCTTGAAGTCAAAGTCTGGTGGGTTCTTGGGTGATTTCATCAAATGGAACTTTGAGAAATTCTTGGTTGACAAAAAGGGCAAAGTCGTCGAGAGATACCCTCCAACCACTTCGCCTTTCCAAATCGAGGTACCAATCTGGATCTCGGTTCAGTGTTTTCCCTTTGGTTCTGAACCATACCAGTTTGAGTACTATTAATTGTCTTGAGCGATTAGATCATTCACTAATGGAGTACATCATCTAAGAATTAAAATAGTTCCAAGAAAGTGTGTCAACTCATAACATTGATAGAAGTGCTATATACAGTATGATGGTAGTAATAGTTAATGCTAACAAATCTTTTTTGTTTCGTGATGTTGTAGAAGGACATCCAGAAGTTGCTTGCGGCTTAAATATACTGTTCACATGTGTGTGTGCGTATATTACAGAGAGATTGGTGGTGGATCCAATAACCGGCAAGTGGTACACAAACATCCCGGTTTATTGTTCAGATAAACATGTATCCTCTGCTTCTTCTGCGGTTACAGAAATGACAATATACGATCGAGAATTCAAATAAACTTCTTTTATTATGTTCACACCAGTACCATTTGAGACATCCGATTATTGTTATATTTACACACACACACGCACACACGAAAGCATAAATCGTGGATAAATCCGAAATCAAAGAGCTTATATATATCATCATTAATTAGAAGAGATTTAACGTTGCGTTCGAGAAGAAGAGTCTTTACGTGACTGTGGCAGAAATCTATGGCGGAGATAAATTGGTGGAGAAACCTGTGAGAATCGACGAGATACTCGAGGAGGAGGATCTCGTCTCCCTCGAGCCTTACGAAGAGCCGGCCGTGGCCGTTGACATTCCTCTTCTTCTTCAGGGAGGACGACGAAGTCTGAGTATCTGATTGGTGTAAACCAGAGGAAGGTCTCTGGTTCGATCTCTCTGATTTGGTTATAGGTTCTGTTCCCAAACAACAACTCCTCTAGACCCACCATCATGCCGTCATGTATCGCCGATACTGCCACGTCTTGTGGGGTGGATTGGATTGCCACGTCATCGACCGTACACGGAATTTCTGGGATCTCGTGTTGCCCTAACCGGACAAGCCTCTCGCTCGACTCCTCCATGTTCTTCTGAATTTTCCGACACAGAGTACTTTTTTCCTTTTTTTTTTGTCAACACGCAGAGAGTACTTTATATATACAAGTTTATAAGAAAAAAAAATTATTACGATTTTGCCATTATGGTTAATAAATCAGATGAAACTTTCTTTGGTTATGTTTTAGAGGGGCAATTAAATATGTAACTTTTTTTTACATGTTTTGACTTCTTTGTTATATTATATTATTCTCCACTTGATTGATATATGAACAAAAAATTATGATTGCACATACAGTAATCAATGAAAAGGGAGGACAGACACACTTTTTTCCAACCAAAGTTCAAAGAATTCAAAGAAACCTTTTAGAAACAAAATTGCTCTTCACAAGAAAATTACTGATTGAAATGGCAGACCAAGATCAGAGCCAATTGGTAGGATTTGCTTCCTTTGACGCTTCTAACTTTTTCTTGGTAAATACTTCAATTCCTTGAGATGACTAATACTATAAAACTTAAAACAAATTCAAAACAACAAATGATATAACCAATTAATTATTAATTTAATATTGTATCCCGCCCGGTAGGTAGACTTGCACAACAATAGTCCTATTCAGATCCTACTCACCTTATAATTAGTCAAACAATTGCTAAAAATCCCCGACTCTAAACAAGAACAATCACATATATTTGAAATCAGCGGCAATCGATTAATATGCAGAACAAAGCACAAACACTCTAAATCAACATCCCAAGAGATTACAAATAAGTTATGGAAAACACTGCACTGGTCTCTCTAGCTGACTTCGCATGAACAATTTGAAACGGGCAGCGACAAAAAGTTCAACATAAATTTCTCGACGAAGACAAGGTATAAACCAAACCTGAAACAGAATGAACAAAAACATCAAAAGGTCGATGAGTGGCAAAACCTCGAAATATAAAATAGCAATCTTATCAAGACACAAGATTGTTGTACGATATTACAGTCTGGATAATAACCAAGTTATAAATACATGTTTCGAGTAAAATGGGGAAACCTTAGTACATTTGACAATTCTAGTAGCTTGTTCACACAAGAGCGCCGTTAATGACACCTTGCAAAAGTTATGCAAGAGGCTCTTTGATTTTGTCTTCCTAGCTCACCCAAAAGTCCACCATGTGTTTCTAATTTCCCCATATGAATGCAAACAGAAGCCTTGGTGGCAACTTATAACATAAATGTCATGCAACACATAAGTACTCTGCAAACCAAATTTTCCATCAAACTCAATCTAGAATAATTTGAGAAGTTCGACCTCATACATCCTTCTTAATTAATTATAGACATGCCACTGAGGTTTAAAACACATTTCACAGGCATCAAGAAAGCACTATCTTTCTCTTGACCAAGTTTAAACCTATTTCAGGAAGAACATACCTAACCTTGTGAGATATATATGTGCCTTAATTGGTTTCTAAACAATGGAAAACATGGGAACAAAGCAGAAAACAAGACAGAGAGCAAGAACTGTATGACAAGAGACACCTAGAAATACATGAGACATAATAAATTGTAGTAGTTTTATATGACTTGTAGTAGGATTACTCAGAAAAAAATATCCCACGATTAAATTTGATCTCTGCCATAAATATGAATATAATTAAAATGAAATTGGAAGTGTTTTGGCATAAATGAAAAAAAAAAGTCATTTAAATGAGTAAAAAAAATCACACTATACTCTTCTTCAAAATTTAGTTATGAAAAGGCATAAATGAAACATTTATAAAGCACTTAAAGTTGTAGATTTCTAAATCACGATACCGAATTGATCTTTCTAGGCAAATGCATCTACAAATCGCATTTGGAACCCAAAATTACTTGCTAGGTTCAAAATTACTTGAAGAATTGGAAAAACACACAAATTAAAAAGTGCCTATATGGTCGTTTCAAGGATTGGATGCAAATAACATGTTCTTAAATCAAGAAACAAACCCCAGGGAGCATGTTCTTATATCAAATAAGAAACAAACCCACAAGAATATACTCGCAAGATTCACGACGTGATCACATGGAATCAATGATATATAAATTAAGTACCATCTATATCACACATTAAGCTTTAAACAACAGACTAAAATAGATACGTGATTTTATATCTCAGGGAATAAAAATGTACGAGCATACAATATAAATAATCTAGAAAACCAACGACTGGAGATCATGAACAGTACTCTTCCAAGATCCATGATTGAGCACAGATGTGATCATATGAAGCAAATGACAAATATACACATATTTATGAATCGAGAGACTAAATCACGGAATGAGCAATGAAAAAAAAGAAAGGAAAAGAAAACCATATAATAATATAACTTGAATCGAGGAAATTAAGGATTCAAAAGAGTTAGGACCAGCCTAAGAAAAACTAGGTTAACGTTAATGGTCCCATATTAATCTCGCTTAACCAAGCCTTAAACACAGAGATTAAAGCTTTTTCGATACTAATGATCTCATAAAATATAAAGTTCAACAAAGGAGACAAAGCAAACTCGCATGCAATTAGAAACCAAATCAATGGCATAATATATAAGAGCAATCTAATAGTATAGAATCAGATCGTATT
>JAHZTW010000004.1:74415074-74643212 GCA_020283515.1 Alliaria petiolata | reverse complement strand
ATTGCATGTAAACAAGCTGCATTGTGTGTAGAAGAGATTACCGATAGCTCTTGCTAGATTCAAGCTTCCATTGACTCGACCAGCGTGAATAAAGCCACCAGCTTTCAATATCCTTTCTTTCTCAGCATCGAGATCTGGTTTGTGATCTCTAGAAAGATTATAAGCCTGTAGACACACACACACACACACACACACACAAATAATTAAAGACGCCAAAAAGTCTCTTGATCAAAACACTTCAAAATGCCCAACAAAACGGTACTTTACCTGACCCTTTCTGGATATCACACAGCGTGAGTCACCAGCATTTGCAACAACTAGCTGCTTGTGTCTTATAACAGCCACACATGCTGTGCTCCCAGAATTAGGTCCAGGAAAATCAGAATGAGGACCCTGTTTTGACAACAAACGCAACAAGCCTTAGATATACAACTTTTTGGCTTAGTGATCCCAATTCGATATTCTATATAATACAGAAGAAGCGAGACTGGAAAATAGCAGATCGTTATGCAGGTAGGGAACATTTACTTCCTCAAAAGCCCAAGCATCGGGTTTATTAGCGTTGTCCCCACTTCTTGGTGACCATATAAACCCTTCAATCATTCCGCTGAACTTATTGATCTTGTCACCGAGTATTGCTAATTCTCTCCATCCTCTCTGTCCTTGCATCATCTCGTCCATTCTACAATAACCACAGCAGCAAGAGCAAACACTTGATGCCGAACTTCAAACAAAACTAGACTCTCGTTGCTACGAAATCCTAAGTTATAACGAGGCAGAAGCGTTAAAATGTCACCTGAAAAATGTTTTGTGAAGAGAAGTCCCAACGTCTCCAGCTGCATATGCCTCGTTACTGAGAACCTGCTGGTGTAGATACTTGGCGCAGAACTTTGAAACAACTTTACCTACAACACTAGCCAAAATCATTTGCGATTCCATGTACACAAGCAAGCTAACCAAAAAACTACCAAAAAGGTTCAGCAATACCAATCTTCTAATTCTAGCTGACTTGTGATCTAAACACAAGTTTAAAGCCGGAGAATTCGGCAAAAGGAATAATGTTTCTTTACCTCCATGGCCATCATAGACACCCAAGAAGGAAGTGTTATCATCCAGATCAAGAATTGCAGCATGCTACCAAAGTTAAAAACCATTGATTGAATCAGTAAAGAGAAGAAGAAGAAAATCCGCAACAAAATAAAAGGTTTCAACTTTTGATTATCACTCACAGCATCTTCCATGCTCGCACGCCAACCTTGCATAGAGGATAAACCATATCTAAGTTTATCATTCTCTCCATCTTCTGAAAACTTATCTGTTTTCGGAGAACTAAGGTATATACCCATCTCTTTCTGCAAAAGCAAAATTGGACATTTGAGAATTTCTCCAAGGATCAAGAAACGATTCTGGTTCGATAATTAAATCCAAGGTAGGAATATTTGAGAGGAATCGCAGTGGACGTCAGCTGAAAATCAGCTCAGAGACCTGTTGTGATCTTAATCTTTTAGAGCTATTCAAAAAAATCAATCTATAAAACAAAACAAAAAACAAAGAGAGGTTCGAATCGATTATAGAGTTTAGCACTAGCATATAACAGAACCGGATTTGGAAATCAGCAATTCAATGGATCAAAAGAAGTACGTGATGAAGAAATTGTGGGAGAGGCTTGGTTTCTCACATCTCTGGCTCGATAATGGCTGATCGAAACCTGGAGCTGGGAAAGATAACTCGATCGGATATGATTAGAGGGAGCAAGATGAAACTTTTGATGACGGACGGCGAGAAATTTTATTCTGGGATCACTGTAGAAACCCCGAAGAAATAAGAAAAAGTCTCTGCTTTTGTTTTCCTGAAAAGCAACGAAAGTTGCTCAGTTGCTATTTTTACTTGCACTCTTATACAAATGCAAATATCTACTTCTTATAATTTGGTGGGTAATAAAATTACCGTAATTGGATTGGCGTTAGTTATATTTCTTTCTTTAAACGTGTAAATTTCACCTGTATTAACGATAACCTAGGATTTAATTTTCTTTTGTAATTTTTAGTTGGTAATAATTCCTTAAAACTTTAGATGAAAGACTCAAAATCAAATCTTACTTCTTTTTAAAATTTCAATAACTCAAAATTCAAAATGTTAAACTCCAATATTTTGATTTATGGAGTTATTCGTTTAAATTCCCTAAACTTGCTGGGAAAAAAAAAAGTTTTAACATTCTCTTTACTCAATTAAAAATGAGAAATTGCCTCAAACAGCCCTATTTTAAGTTTTCAGTTTAATAATAAATCTAAAAATTTTGTTAATCACTTTTAGCATTATTATGAAGGTGTTAAACACATTTAGGAAAGCTGTCATAACTCAATTTAGAAAACTGTTATACACATTTAGTAATGTTTTCCTAACTTTAATGAAAATTTAGAAAACCGTAAGGAATACATTAGACATATTTAGAAAAGCTTTTTTAACTTTAATAAAAGCTATTTATGAACAAACGAATTTTTAAGGTTATTTTTGAAAAATAAACTTCATTTTGTAGTTTTTAAGAAAATGACAACAAGTGTTATATATACTATCCGAGTTCTAAATATAATAATGAGAAATACTATAAAATACCATTAAAAGGGTTTTATGGACAAACATATCATTACCATCACTTCTACAATGATTTGTATTAATATTGTTGTTGTATCATTCGTTTAGATTCGTTATCTGTATTAGTATTAGATTCATTATGATAATTTTGTTTAGAGAGAATATGTGTGTTCTAATTTTGACGTGATCAATTATTATTTCTATAATATAATTGATTGAGCTTCACACCAAGGTTGTGTTTTAAAGAGTCTACGTATTATAGGGACCTAGCATTATTTCTGCCTAATCTGGTGGAGTGATCAAACAAACGAACGATTGCGTTTGCATGAAAAGCTTTGACCAGTCTTCACCAAATCCATAGCTTTTGCACCGCTCTCATCAGCTTTTCCATTTTATATGTTAATACAATTTATTTCTTATCAAAACTGTGAATATGATATCGACGACGTGTTTTGATTAGGACCGCAATTTCTTTTTAACGGTTCTAATGGCAGATAGTTGTGTGCGCAAAAGTTGTAGTTATGAGTTTTAAAATCTCTTTTCAAGCATGATATAAATGATGATGCTAATATATTTCTAATCTCAATTTCCTTTGAACGTGTAACACTCTTAGTATAAAGTAAAAAAACGAGATACGTCGTGCTTCTTCAATGGCGTCCTCTTACGCACTATTCCCTGCGGTCTTCACTGGTTTCGCTGCAACCAAACCCAACCCATCTCCAAATTCCTCTGTTTTCCCCGTCCCTTCATTGAGATTCTCCGCGGGAACATTAAATCCGAGAGAAAAGGTTTCCCTTAAATCTTGGAATAATCGTGGGTTTCAATTCAAATCAAGAAATTTCAGCGTTTATGCAAGCGCTGCTGCAGAGAAGACTGTTCACGATTTCACCGTAAAGGTACGTTTCTATTTGTGTCTCTGATTATTAAAAGAATCTAGGTTTTTGTTTCTTTCGAATTGGAAGAAAACCTCAAATCTATGTTTTTTTTCCACAACCGTAATCAAATTATGGAGTATATATACACTAGAGAGCTTGATTACATCCGTCATAAAACCCTGAAAGTGGAGACATAGTTTGTTCTGTTTTTTTTTTTGTTCTTGGTCTTGCGCAGGACATAGATGGGAAAGATGTTTCTCTAGACAAATTTAAAGGAAAACCTCTGTTGATCGTTAACGTTGCTTCAAGATGGTGATTCTTTCTTTGTTTCTTCAAATTGTGCTACGAACTTCGATTTCTATTTTAAAAATTAAATTTCTTTTCATGTAATGGTTTTTGTTGAATTAAAAAAATAACTTTTTGTTTTTTTTTTTAAAATGTCACAGTGGTTTGACATCAACAAACTACTCAGAGCTTTCAAATCTGTACGAGAAATACAAGAACCAAGGTGAGCTTTTTATAATAAGCTATTGAATACGTGTGACCTTCCTCTCATTTCCTGTTATTTCTCTCCTTTTAAGGATTTGAGATTCTTGCTTTCCCTTGCAATCAATTTGGAGGTCAAGAACCTGAATCTAACCCAGATATCAAGCGATTCGTGTGTACCCGATTCAAAGCGGAGTTTCCTATATTCGATAAGGTGTGCAGAAACACGATAAAATGAAATAAAAAACTCTTACTGAGTTCTTGATAAAGTTGTTGTGTTCTTCAGGTTGATGTCAATGGACCGGGCACAGCTCCTATCTACCAGTTCTTGAAGTCAAAGTCTGGTGGGTTCTTGGGTGATTTCATCAAATGGAACTTTGAGAAATTCTTGGTTGACAAAAAGGGCAAAGTCGTCGAGAGATACCCTCCAACCACTTCGCCTTTCCAAATCGAGGTACCAATCTGGATCTCGGTTCAGTGTTTTCCCTTTGGTTCTGAACCATACCAGTTTGAGTACTATTAATTGTCTTGAGCGATTAGATCATTCACTAATGGAGTACATCATCTAAGAATTAAAATAGTTCCAAGAAAGTGTGTCAACTCATAACATTGATAGAAGTGCTATATACAGTATGATGGTAGTAATAGTTAATGCTAACAAATCTTTTTTGTTTCGTGATGTTGTAGAAGGACATCCAGAAGTTGCTTGCGGCTTAAATATACTGTTCACATGTGTGTGTGCGTATATTACAGAGAGATTGGTGGTGGATCCAATAACCGGCAAGTGGTACACAAACATCCCGGTTTATTGTTCAGATAAACATGTATCCTCTGCTTCTTCTGCGGTTACAGAAATGACAATATACGATCGAGAATTCAAATAAACTTCTTTTATTATGTTCACACCAGTACCATTTGAGACATCCGATTATTGTTATATTTACACACACACACGCACACACGAAAGCATAAATCGTGGATAAATCCGAAATCAAAGAGCTTATATATATCATCATTAATTAGAAGAGATTTAACGTTGCGTTCGAGAAGAAGAGTCTTTACGTGACTGTGGCAGAAATCTATGGCGGAGATAAATTGGTGGAGAAACCTGTGAGAATCGACGAGATACTCGAGGAGGAGGATCTCGTCTCCCTCGAGCCTTACGAAGAGCCGGCCGTGGCCGTTGACATTCCTCTTCTTCTTCAGGGAGGACGACGAAGTCTGAGTATCTGATTGGTGTAAACCAGAGGAAGGTCTCTGGTTCGATCTCTCTGATTTGGTTATAGGTTCTGTTCCCAAACAACAACTCCTCTAGACCCACCATCATGCCGTCATGTATCGCCGATACTGCCACGTCTTGTGGGGTGGATTGGATTGCCACGTCATCGACCGTACACGGAATTTCTGGGATCTCGTGTTGCCCTAACCGGACAAGCCTCTCGCTCGACTCCTCCATGTTCTTCTGAATTTTCCGACACAGAGTACTTTTTTCCTTTTTTTTTTGTCAACACGCAGAGAGTACTTTATATATACAAGTTTATAAGAAAAAAAAATTATTACGATTTTGCCATTATGGTTAATAAATCAGATGAAACTTTCTTTGGTTATGTTTTAGAGGGGCAATTAAATATGTAACTTTTTTTTACATGTTTTGACTTCTTTGTTATATTATATTATTCTCCACTTGATTGATATATGAACAAAAAATTATGATTGCACATACAGTAATCAATGAAAAGGGAGGACAGACACACTTTTTTCCAACCAAAGTTCAAAGAATTCAAAGAAACCTTTTAGAAACAAAATTGCTCTTCACAAGAAAATTACTGATTGAAATGGCAGACCAAGATCAGAGCCAATTGGTAGGATTTGCTTCCTTTGACGCTTCTAACTTTTTCTTGGTAAATACTTCAATTCCTTGAGATGACTAATACTATAAAACTTAAAACAAATTCAAAACAACAAATGATATAACCAATTAATTATTAATTTAATATTGTATCCCGCCCGGTAGGTAGACTTGCACAACAATAGTCCTATTCAGATCCTACTCACCTTATAATTAGTCAAACAATTGCTAAAAATCCCCGACTCTAAACAAGAACAATCACATATATTTGAAATCAGCGGCAATCGATTAATATGCAGAACAAAGCACAAACACTCTAAATCAACATCCCAAGAGATTACAAATAAGTTATGGAAAACACTGCACTGGTCTCTCTAGCTGACTTCGCATGAACAATTTGAAACGGGCAGCGACAAAAAGTTCAACATAAATTTCTCGACGAAGACAAGGTATAAACCAAACCTGAAACAGAATGAACAAAAACATCAAAAGGTCGATGAGTGGCAAAACCTCGAAATATAAAATAGCAATCTTATCAAGACACAAGATTGTTGTACGATATTACAGTCTGGATAATAACCAAGTTATAAATACATGTTTCGAGTAAAATGGGGAAACCTTAGTACATTTGACAATTCTAGTAGCTTGTTCACACAAGAGCGCCGTTAATGACACCTTGCAAAAGTTATGCAAGAGGCTCTTTGATTTTGTCTTCCTAGCTCACCCAAAAGTCCACCATGTGTTTCTAATTTCCCCATATGAATGCAAACAGAAGCCTTGGTGGCAACTTATAACATAAATGTCATGCAACACATAAGTACTCTGCAAACCAAATTTTCCATCAAACTCAATCTAGAATAATTTGAGAAGTTCGACCTCATACATCCTTCTTAATTAATTATAGACATGCCACTGAGGTTTAAAACACATTTCACAGGCATCAAGAAAGCACTATCTTTCTCTTGACCAAGTTTAAACCTATTTCAGGAAGAACATACCTAACCTTGTGAGATATATATGTGCCTTAATTGGTTTCTAAACAATGGAAAACATGGGAACAAAGCAGAAAACAAGACAGAGAGCAAGAACTGTATGACAAGAGACACCTAGAAATACATGAGACATAATAAATTGTAGTAGTTTTATATGACTTGTAGTAGGATTACTCAGAAAAAAATATCCCACGATTAAATTTGATCTCTGCCATAAATATGAATATAATTAAAATGAAATTGGAAGTGTTTTGGCATAAATGAAAAAAAAAAGTCATTTAAATGAGTAAAAAAAATCACACTATACTCTTCTTCAAAATTTAGTTATGAAAAGGCATAAATGAAACATTTATAAAGCACTTAAAGTTGTAGATTTCTAAATCACGATACCGAATTGATCTTTCTAGGCAAATGCATCTACAAATCGCATTTGGAACCCAAAATTACTTGCTAGGTTCAAAATTACTTGAAGAATTGGAAAAACACACAAATTAAAAAGTGCCTATATGGTCGTTTCAAGGATTGGATGCAAATAACATGTTCTTAAATCAAGAAACAAACCCCAGGGAGCATGTTCTTATATCAAATAAGAAACAAACCCACAAGAATATACTCGCAAGATTCACGACGTGATCACATGGAATCAATGATATATAAATTAAGTACCATCTATATCACACATTAAGCTTTAAACAACAGACTAAAATAGATACGTGATTTTATATCTCAGGGAATAAAAATGTACGAGCATACAATATAAATAATCTAGAAAACCAACGACTGGAGATCATGAACAGTACTCTTCCAAGATCCATGATTGAGCACAGATGTGATCATATGAAGCAAATGACAAATATACACATATTTATGAATCGAGAGACTAAATCACGGAATGAGAAATGAAAAAAAAGAAAGGAAAAGAAAACCATATAATAATATAACTTGAATCGAGGAAATTAAGGATTCAAAAGAGTTAGGACCAGCCTAAGAAAAACTAGGTTAACGTTAATGGTCCCATATTAATCTCGCTTAACCAAGCCTTAAACACAGAGATTAAAGCTTTTTCGATACTAATGATCTCATAAAATATAAAGTTCAACAAAGGAGACAAAGCAAACTCGCATGCAATTAGAAACCAAATCAATGGCATAATATATAAGAGCAATCTAATAGTATAGAATCAGATCGTATTTAGTTACCTTTGGAAAGATGAAGAACACAAGAGAGAGAAAGTGAGAGCGAGAGAGAGAGAGAGATGAGAACACAATTAAAGAAGAAAACGTGAACGGACCGAAAAGAATCGGCGCCGGAATCTGACAGATAGAGCAGTGAGCACGCAAGAAAAGCAAATGCATCGAACATGCAAAGTGCCTTTGTGTGCTCACTCTCTTCTGTCAGTTTCGATGCGTTTCTCTAAAATTTGTCCCAAAACTCACTCGCGACTTTGCCGACACAGGTTCTGAGATTAGAGATCGAACAGGAGAAATGGGTTTTTTGAAAGGAGGAGACTTTGAGGCTGTAGAGAGTTAGATCTGCGGCTTAGGGTAAAGCAAAAACCCAGAGGGAATATTTATAACCGAAGGAAAAGAGGAAAGTTATTCATTTTTGGATACCCTTTGGGAAAACAAATCTAGGGTTTTGACCAAATCGAGAGGGGAAAATAAAATTACCAAAAAAGAAAGAACAAAGGAGAGATATTCCGGGATAAGTAATTAGATTTAGAGGAGAGGAGAAGAAGGAAATAATATGTTAAAGAAGAAAACAAAAAACCTTATCTCTCTCTGTCGCTCACTCTCTTCAAGAGTCTTATCTCTGTTTTTTTTTTTTGGGGTTTTTTTTGTCTCTTTCTTCTCTCTCCCTCTTACATGCAATGGGACAAATGTCTGGAGAGAGAGACATTTGAGTGTAATGGACTGGATTGAACAGTACGTTGCAGTTTATAGTGGTCAATCTCCTAACCTATAAACGGCAACGACAAACCTATTAAAGATCTTGAATTTTGCGAATGAATTTTTGGTCTTTCACGATGGGAGATAGCATTTCTTTTTTTTGGGAATCAGCTCTTCTTTTTATTATAATAGCCATTCCGCGTTTAACTTTTTTAGTTTTCCATTATTTTCTTTTGCTAAGGCTTCTCTACTAACGAAAAAAAAGAAAAAAATCAGCTTACAAATGACAGCCAATAAACAGGCAAAACAAACAAACAATAAATATCATATGAATAGAAAAACAGAACAAATTAAGACATCAGAGTACAAATAAAAATGAGGATTTAAAAAGGTACAGTAACGATTTCACATTACTAAAGGAAAACTATCAAACTTCAGTTTATAATTCTTAATTCTATACCTATGATTTTCTCATTTTTCAAAACTGTTACAGATGAAAAAGAACAAAATTATAGAGTAAAGTTAACCGCTTTAAAACAAATTTATTTTTAAATGTGAATAAATGTTGAATATCAATTGCATATATCACATCGTTCCATCCAACAACTAAATATATATATATTTTTTTTCTTTTTTTTTGTTTGTTTAACTTCAATATTTTGTTTTACCTTCGATATTCAAACTCATGAACATAATTCTATACTACAGTTTTTTTAATATATTCAGCAAATACATAGTTTTAAAATTTAGCATTGTGTGTGGGTTTTGCCAGCTATAAGTTACTGTATTTTTAATCTTGCACTTCTGAATTAACCGCTCCCAATCAACGAAGTAAATTTAAGAAAAAGTCATCTTAAATCAAAATAAACGAGAAGAAACCCTCAGGTTTAAATTTCCGATCACGACTTCTAAAGGAGATATCCACAAACCATATTTGCATTACTGTGCTGAACTGTTTGCTTTCTCGTGTTTAAAATAATGATACTTAACCATTCTTGTGTTTGTGGGTTATATGTTAAATTCTACTCCAATTTTTCTCTTAAACACGTGTTGATGTAATAAGAACTTAGTTAAACAATCCAATTATTTCGTTTATTCTATTCTCTTCTGAAATATCGAATCGATTTCGCACTGAATCGTTTTTTATTGGTGTGAAATGCTGAGAATTAAGAATAAATGTAAAATGGAATATGCTCAATATTTATTGAATATAATCATATACTATATCAGCCACCCACAAAGTAAAGATAGATCGCCCAAAAACATACAAAAATATTTTGTAAGTATAATTGTAATTTCTTTATCAAAAAATAAGCATAATTGTAAATTGTTATATGCATAAATTTGTAGACCATTCCATATTTATCTATTCTTGAACAAAAATAAATAATTCCTCAAAGTATGCCATGTAAGTTTTTTTTTTTAACTTGTACGCGCATACAAGAAAACAATCTTGTTTCATCGTTTTTCAAATAAAGATCTGATTCCAACAAGTTAAAAAAAAACTTGTGAATGTCTCAAATATTCCACCAGTCCTCTTGTTATATGTATTTTTGATAGATCCATTTTTATTTAAAAAATGCTGAAGCAATATCGTTTTTTTGGAATATATATATGACTTACCAAAAATACATATATCGTTTAATTCCCATACTAAATTGTCAAGGGGAAAACATTTGTTTTTTTTAAAGGGAGCGTGAAAGGTGAAAAACTGAAAAAGGGTGAGAACTTTGTATTTGACCTGAGAATATATTCAAAGACTGTCTAGATTCATTACTTCCCGATNTTTTTATAAAAATATTTAATTACTTAATTATAAATCTTGATGTTAATGTAGCCACGTTACCTACATTTCAAAGCTTGTAGTAATTAGTTTTTGATAACGTATTTTTTGAACATGTAGTATTAGTGTTGGTTGCTCTTAAATTTAATTTTGAATTAAGTATTTTGTTTGGGAAGACACCCCAAAAAAATATTTTGATTGTTTTTTTGTTTTAAATTTCATAAATCTTAATTTATTATTTTATTTCTAAAATTTAACATACATTTTATTCAGTTTTTAGGTTGCTGAAATTAGTGTGTAGTGAGGTTGATATTACTTATTAAGTCCATTTATTGCAGACAAAAATAATAAAACACATGACTACATAAAAAGATTAAATCGGAAGTGATGAATTTTGTAAATTTTTGTAAAGCTTAAATTTTTTTAAGTTCAAATTTTGGAAAATTTACCAGCCAATGAGATAAGTAAAATCCAGGAAGAAAGTGATGAATCCATACATTGGATTTTTTTTAATAGGTTTTTTTTTAAAAAAAAATCACACATTTAAGACAAAGAAGTGACACATGTCAGCGTCTCTGATCAGATCTAAAAAAACCTTGTCATATTAGAATAGATTATGTTATTCTTTGAACTATGTTAATATCTCATTCCACATACAGTGCTTTATACTCTCCACTTTATCGATATTTATTTAAATTAGTGGATACAATCATTCAATCTTCATTTATTTGATTTTTTGTTTTTTCTTAGTTTATCAACTAGTCCAAAATAACACATAAAAAAACCCATCCATGCTTTTCTAAATTCGGATTTTCTGAGCAATATAAAATTTTATTTTTGGTAACCAGTCTTCTAACCACATGTAGAGATTAGTATATATCGATTTTTACATCAACCTTAAACATTGGATTAAGTAACAGTGAGGACATGACATACACTCGATTTTGGGTGTGGCTAATATCGCTGGATTTATTATAAAGGTGTGAGATTGTCTCAGTTGGGAAAATTAAACAAAAAAAAAAACTTAATTATGATCTGCATGCATTAATTATGGAAACGAAACCGTTTGATGCAGTGTTAAAGAAAGACTCAAACATAGATCGCTGTCAAGAGACTTATGTGCTGTATTTTCTAGAGTTTTTTTCTTTTTGTTTTAAAAGATTTTTGTTTTGGGGTCAAAGAAAAAAATGTATATCTAATTATGTACGTCCTCTGTTTGATTAACCGTGATATATTGTTAACTGTTAAGGTTTATAAAACTTTCATCTCAAAATTAATTTGATAATGGCTTCTCAATCTCACTCTAGGATGCTAGGATCCAACGGTGGTTGTTGAAAGCTTCTGGTTAAACCGGTTTTCCTGGTTCAACAAACTAATATATCCGTTGGTTCTAATCATCATTGGTTTGAGTGGCAAAGAGCCAAAGACTACCTCTTTCAAGGGAGACCAAAGTTTGGTCACCAAACCCAAGGTGAATCAGAGAATCTCTATGCAGAAATATAACTTTTTGGACAAGGACATACTTGACGTGCAAACCGAAATCCTCATTTTTTGTGAGCTTCCAAATCAGACAATAGCTTAGCCGGTTTAGACTTTTTCTGCCGGTACTTGGCGTACGAGTACCACACACCACCAGCTGTGTTGACCACTAAACCGGACACGTTCAAAGCATGTACTTCAACACCACCCAAGAGGACAAAACCGAGCGTCTGGGAGATTGAAAAAAGAAAAAAAAAAAGAAAGAAAGACGAGACTGAGAAAATGATTGCCTATAAGACTTGAAAATGAAGAGACTTTCAACTCGAAACAGCGCCAAATTAGATTATACTTACAGTGGAGCCAACGCCTTTGAGGACACCAACGATGGTTGTTGTTAGTGCAGAGTTCACAATGGTGCAAAGAAACATCGTGAAGTTGAGGACAATGCCCATAACCAGTGAAAGAACGAGAATCACCAAGAACGGCAAATGAGAACACTGTCGAAGAGAAAACATAGTTTGACGACCTTTCGAAGAGAATAGTCTCTGAGGAAAGCTACAAGCTTGGAATAAAAAAAGTTTCTAACCTTTGCAAGTAATAGCGATATCGAGTTTGGGAATTCGCCGGTAACTACGATGAGGAAGGACAAAAATGGGAGGGAAAGGAAGCTGTTGTAGAACATTATCTCGATGGAGGAAAGCCCGTCTTCAGCACCAGACTTCTCCACCAGCACGAGGTACATGGTCTGCAAGCAATGAGGAGTAAACAATATTTGTTTTTTTATAATACGGTTAATGGAGAGCACTGATGCAAGAGAATGACAAGAACGACGAAACCAACCTGGAAAAAGACAGATGTCAAAGCCAAACCATACCCGAAAAGATCAAAAGAAAAATCTCCAAGAGCTGCAATTACACAACCTGCAGCCGTCAGTAGTACAGATAGAGCAACCTGAAATTTGAACAAGAGATTCAGATGTTGAAACATGATAAAAATTCACAAATAAAAAAGATCAACCATATTCAAAAAACATGATAATGGTATAATATATACCTGAGTTGTTGGTTTGCCTTTACCAAACAGATACCCGGCAATCAAAACAGCGAGTGGGGTGAGTCTCTTAATGGCGATATACATTGGAATATTGACTCCTTTCAAGCTTGCAAGAGCAAATGCAACATTAGCATTGTAGAAGATCGAAACCGGGAGAAGCTTTTTCGCAGTAGCCATATCGATTCCTTTGGCTCTTGTATATCCCATTCGTCTGCCAAAGTGTATAAGCAACGAAGTAGCCAATTGCTAAGAAAAGCAAACGAGACCAATTTCATAATTAGCACTTTGAGTAATCTCTGATTAATAAGGCTTTGATACCAAACACTTGAGAAATAACGTAACTGGTATAGCTGAATCGGTACCTGTAGGGTAAGAACAGTCATTGAATGTGGATACTGCATAATCACAGCTTTGTTGATAAAAACCATTGCCATTGAAGCAATGCCATACGAAACAGCTGCGATTAAACTGCATCGTATAACAAAGATAAGCCCCAGTAATTAAGCTTACTTGAATGTAAACCAAATGCTCTCAATATAAATTCTCTGAAAATCTCGAGATCCAGATCTACCCAGATGAAGAACCGTAATCGAAGTTTCCAAATTTCTTAATTTTAAAGAAGCACCCGAATCATTTGACCAATAATTACTGTCCCTATGTCCTATAGCTATATCGATCAAACCCAATCCCAGAAATTTCCCCAATCGAATTGACAAAAACAATAAAAGGAAGTTAAATGCAGAGATCATCAAATAAGAATAATCAGAGAGCACGAAAGAGGGAAAAGTACCTAATGGACGAGCTAGGCTCCATTTCGGCTTGAACCTCCATGGAAAAAAGAGTTAATCTATGGAAAACCCAGGAAATAAAAGCAAGTTAAAAGCTTTTCATTTTGATTATTTGTTTCGTTCTCTCTTATTTTCCTTGGATTGAGGATCTTAAGCTTAGCTCGAGTGAAGTGGGAGGATTAAAACTGGACGCAAAGGATTTAAGTGAAATCTGGAGTGAGTCAACACTAAAATGTCTTTCTGGCTGAGCAAGAAAGTCTTAAACAAGTTTCTTCTATCCACCAATAAAAAACCGTTTTGCGGTTCATTTCACGAAATTGGGCCCAATTTAGAAGGTCAGGTCGTAAAGCTTTGGTTTAGATTAAAAAAAAGTGCAATAAAAATTATCTAATTGTAATGTTGCACAAAAAAAAAACTGTAATGGTGCAATAAAAAAAATTCAGATACGACAAAAAAAAGTTTGTTTTCTTCTTTTTTTTTTTTTTTTATAGACGAATTAGTACCGGCTAAGAAAACTTGTATAGCCCATTGGGCTTTTAATTAAAAACTCAGTTGCTGGCCGAAAAAAAAAAGCCTGCTATAGGATACTTATCCTTTGATCTTTGGCCATACTGACTGAGAGATAGTATAGATCATATAGACCATATCTATCTTTATGGGTTTGTACAAAAGTAATGTTATAGGTGATGGGTAGTAAGGAAGTACAAGTAAGAAAAAAGATGATGGGATTTACAAATGTGAAAGATTCACATCAACTTTAGATTTTAGTAGATTTGATTTCTTTCTGTAACGTAATTATATTATAAAAAAAAAAGTGTAACGTTATCGCGAGGAAGAACGTTAGAAGAAAAATATATTCTGATAATAATATTGTCCTTGTTATCTTTCTCTCTCCCCTGAACAATGGCGGATCCTCTGAATTTCTCTCTGTTCCACCAGAGATTCCTTACCGGAGCTAAACCACATCTTGTAACTGCATTCTCTTTTTTATAATCTTTTGTTAATTTTCTATGTTCTTCATTTGTTAAAAACTGTTTTTTTGTTTTTTTGGTTTTGTTTTGTTGTAGACGCTTGAAGATGAGTTTTTAAGGCGCCACACAAAAGTGTTACTAAGATCTGACGCGTCTGACAGAATTTGGGAAGTGAAACTGGACGGCAACAGGCTCGCCGGCGGCTGGGAAGAGTTCGCCGCCGTTCATAAATTCAGAGACGGTGACGTTTTGGTTTTCAGACACGAAGGAGATGAGAACTTTCATGTAGCTGTGTCCTCTCGATCCAGTTCCGGTGACATACAGCACGCATCTCCTAGCTACGCTGTTACTGACGATACTGAGACTGATGATGATGACGATGTTGAATCTGATGATTATGATGATGGAGAAGACGAAGATGGTGATGATGAAGTAGGGGGCGAGGATGACGCAGGTAAGGTGTTTGATGTACATCACAGAAGTGATATCTGTTTTGAATTGTCGGGTTTGTTTGTGAAATGTAAGTGAATATTGTTGTGACTCAGGAGACCTTTTGGTGAATAAGGATAAGCAACCAGAAGCAGATTCTTCATCAGGCTACTCTTGTTTCCTCAGAGCACGTGTCACACCTTATAGCCTCCTCAAAGATCGCTTGGTGACTACTTACTCAAGTCCACTTTTACCTTTGTTGTCACATGAAAAGAGTACGATACTGTGATTGATGTACTGATGTGTGTTTTGTTGATGATGTTTTTTTTTCTCAGGATCTTTCTAGAGATTTTACGTTTGTGTCGTTTGATGAGCACGAGAAACCGTGTGAGATAGATTTAGCTAATGATCAAGGGAGAAAATGGACACTGCTTCTTTCAAAAAACATCTCAAGTGGTGTGTTTTACATCAGACGAGGCTGGGTAAACTTCTGCAACGCTAATGAGCTAAGTCAAGGTGACTTGTGTAAGTTCAAACTTTTCGAAGATGGGGAAAGGCCTGTGCTTCGGTTGTGTCCACAGGAGTCTGACAATGGCCATGTAAAAGAATGCCCTGAAGCAGATGCAGTGAAGATTTTTTCTGTAGGAGGCTGCAGCAAAGAGAAGAGAAGGGTGTGTGATCAAGTTTCAAAGGGAAAGGAGAAGAAAACTCCTTCGCCATTTCTGACAGTAAAGTTGACACCCAGCCGTTTCAAGACAGGGCAACTAGTAAGTTTCAACAACTTTGTTTTGTGGGGATTTCTCCTCTGCTTGTCTTGAACCTTTGTGCCTTTTGTCTTTTGATTGGGTGGATATAGTACTCATGTGCTTTGTAGAGCCCTAAGACGTTACTAATTGAATCTTGTTTTCAGTATATTTCATCGGTTTTCGTGACTGAGAGTGGCATTAAGAAGACTGGGGAAATAATGCTGCTGAACAAAGATGGAAGAAAATGGCCATCTTATTTACAGATGACAGGACAATGCGGAAGTGAATGGTTTTATCTGAGAAAAGGTTGGAGAGAGATGTGTGAAGCCAATGGAGTGGAAGTAAATGACTCGTTCAAGCTGGAATTGATATGGGAAGATGCAATTCCTATGTTTAGGTTCCACTCTAAGGTAAACCACCGACACAACTTTTTGGAGCTAATCAGCTAAACATTTCTGGTTAAAGAAGCTAAAAAAGGTTTCTTGAGTTCCTTTCCAGATTGAGAACAAAGGAAAAGGAAACCGAGGAAGTCGTAAGAAGAGAGCTTGTCAGACTACTCTACAGCCAAGGACTGCGGAAAAGACTCCAAGAGTGGAGATAGAGGGACGGAGAGCAAGTGAGATAGGACGCACTCAAGTTTCAAACAGTCCAAACACTGACTCAAGAAAATTGCAGCGCACGCAACCAAAATCTTGCTCAGTCTCTGATCAAGTGGCTAACGTGAAACAGAGCATCCTAGACACTCTGAACACTGTGAGGCAGTTCCGCGCAGGGCTGGAGATAAGGGAAAAGAATCTGGAATCTGCGCTACTGGAGATTGACGCATTAGGTGTGTTTCTGAGTCGAGATCTCTACTTGCTTTTTCGGATATCATCATTTTTTTTGTTTCACTTAGGTTTATTACTTTTTTTTTTTTTTTTTTTAACGGTGAAACAGAGGAGAAGATATTGGGAATCAGCCAAATTCTCAACAATAATCCAGTTTTTTAAAGTAAAGAAGAGCGGGAAAAAGGAAACAAAAGAGTGGAATCATCATTCAACGGTGGTGGAGTTGAGTGGTTTCACAAGAAGAGCCAGATTCTTCTTCTTCTTCCTCCTCAAAACTAAGTTAGGTTTCCTTTTCAGTATTTCAGACATGCAAGGTCTAGAGACTGCCAACTTTCTTGGTGCTTTCGTTCGGTTCAATAGATCAGTATGTATGCATGCTTGCTTATTTTGAAGGGTTTGTGACTTGCGTTCCTCAGTTGTACTATCAACCAATTGGGCTACTTTGTTATGTCGATAAGTAACTCTTAATATTTAGAATGCATTTGCGAGTTTGGCATTTTTTGCTTTTGATTTCCGAGAATCCAAAATTAACTGTCGTTAGACTTGACTGAGATAACGTTATACAAAAAGAGACTAGTTAACTCCAGCGTCGAACAAGTTCAGGATCCATAAAGAGACTGCTGATCCTTGTCAACCTCTTTACTTCAGTCCATTTTATGATCTTCAGTTTCACTCTAAACTGAATCATGAGTTGAGGATTTTGTTGATTCCAAGTATCTTCTCCCCTGTTTGTTCCAACATCACATTATCAGAGACCAAATCACATACCTAAGACGTCAACTTCCTGCACCGAAGCTTCTAGATTATCTTCCTTTTTCTTTATCTCAGACCCAAACTGCCGTACACTGGTTAAAGTGTCTACAAGACTCTGTTCCTTTGTCTCTAGCTCAGAGCGAAACTGTCTTACACTGGTTATAGTGTCTACAAGGCTCTGTTCCTTTGCCTCGAGCTCAGAGCGAAACTCTCTTACACTGGTTATAGTGTCTACAATGCTCTGTTTCACCTTAGCCAACTGATGTGTGACAGAGCAAGGCTGAGGGACTTTCCGCCGCTGCAAGTCTCCAGGCTCAGTACTGGAATTGCGAGTGGGGCAAGAGGGTTCTCCTTCTGCAGCTGTCTTCTCCATCTCACCACGAGCTTTATCAAGGCTGCAGCTTTCGACTCGAGCTTTTTTGTGTGTCTGAGTCTCAGTTTCTGCAGGATCGGCTTCTTCAGTATTTACAACTGCTTCATCTACTGTTTCACGTCTCAGGGACACAGCCTCATTTATAGAAAAAATAGCTGCATTGACAGATTTATCACGAGGAAGCGAATGCTCCAGGCTCCATCCCCTCTTAAGTACACAGGTTTGCTCAGGGATGGAAACTTCTGCTGCCTTGTGTGTATCCTGCTGATTGGAACGTAACACTACAATTGATAATATACTTCAAACAGAAAAGAAGAAAGGAATCCATCTTTTCTCTACATGATGCAAGTATATAATCTACAAACAATAAAGGCAGTTTGATACGGAAACAGATGAGAGAGATTACTTCATTTTGATGAGTAACGACTTCATTCTGCTTCAAACCACTGAGAGAGATTACTTCATTTTGATGAGTAACGACTTCATTCTGCTTCAAACCACTGAATGTCCTCCCTTCACATATTGAAGCCACTACATCACTGTACTTATCTAAAGAGACGCCCAACGACTTCACGGCCTCGTTCAGATACGTTTTGAGCTTGCTAGCACAGTTAATGAGAACTTGTTCTACCAACCTCCGTGATACTTGGGGAATCTGCTGCCATGTTGATAGAGTTAACAAGAAGAGTATTGGTTTCCGATATAGCTAGAGATACGTATTACCTTATCATCCTTTTTAACATAACGTAGAATTGGTGAAAGTAACCCTGGAGGTATATTATCGCTTTCTTCTAAAACAAGGGTCATAATGTTCTCCATATCTGAAGATACTTTCATTGGATGGTGATCCCTGAAAAAAGGAAACATAAAATTCATCATCAGTCAGAGATGTATTGATGGATGTTGTACAATAAAACATACGCAGCACACATTTGACCAGTTGTGAAGAAGCTACACTACATTACTAAAGCTAAGTCTCACATCATAAAGTCCATGGAGAGGCAGAAAGTAAAACCAAGGTTATCACTAAAAAAAAATATAACCAATCACATTGAAATGATTGCTTCTGATCTTAGTGATCACTAGATAGTTTGTTTATTGCGCAAAGTGGCAACAGCAACATAAATGAATCGAGCATGGTCGAAGAAACTTGAAGGAAAAAAAGTTTAGGGATCAATATGGACGACAGACAATTCTAGCATCAGAAAGATATGCTTTCGAATTGATAAGGAACTTATTAGCTAGTACCTTAGAGCCTTGAGAAAATGCTGGAACATCTCAATAATAAGTGAATCACACTCAAGATCCAACATCAGTACAGATACTCTGGCTCTAGCCACGATTCCAAGGATTGATGTCCTTTTGGTATAGGAGGGGCTAGATTTGTCAGCTAGATGTTCAAAGGATGATACAACTAACTGGAATACTTGCTGCGCGTGAGTCAAAGAAAGCAGTCAGTGTCCGAGCTGCATTGAGCTCATTTGCATAAGAGAAAACCACCGAACAAGAACGCACCCTCATCTTGTCATCATCATATGGAGCATTTGGAGCAGTTATTCTCGTAACCTCAATGATGCAGGAAGTGACAGCGACTATCACATCGGAACTCCAATGCTTGAAGAGTCTTTCAGAGACTAATGCTTTCATCGACGGAGAGAGTGCATCCTCAATTGAGCCGGGAGGGTCCTGTCCCACCTCTGACAGGCAGAGGAAAAGTTCCTGCAGCAAAAACACAGTGGTGGATTGGATTAATCATCAAACTCAGGAACTCAAATATCCCACACTTGAAAATGAGTTTAAAAGATATGCATCACCATTCCATAAAATCAGACCAGGTTACAATCAGAACATGCAAAGAAAAAACAGATTTTTACTAAGATTCACCCATAAATCACCTAACAACACTAGAAATCCACACAAAACACGAAAATGGTGAAGGAGGGCTCACGTCGAGAAGCGGAACAAGACTCAGATAATTAGAAGGTAGTGGGTCAAGAAGCTTTTCCCCAGCTTCCAGAAGCTTCTTCTCGAGCTCATAATCAGAAGCCGACATGACTCCCTCTTCTTCCTTGACTATATAGATTTCTCCAAAATATAACTACGAAAGAAAACACAGACGTATCAGAGTGAGATAAACAGAACAAAAAAACTCGCATCGATCTGCGAAATCGGAGGAGAGGCAAGCCGGATTAACCTGAGAAACAAGAAGAAATTTCAACAGTCACTGAACAACACACTAGGGTTCTTTTCTTTTATCATATTGGCATAAATGCCATATCCCGTTGAATATATTGTACGATTAATTGTGATTGAGTCACTTTAGGAATGTAGATTCTCTGGTTCAAGTATATCTTTCATATCAATCTTGCAATTTTACCTAAGAAGAAAGAAAAATTTTATCGTCGGAGACTAGTAAAATTTTTATCGTCGGAGACTAGTAAATTGACTTTCTTTCTTTCTTCTCCGACGGACTCGAGAGAATCCTCAGCACCACCGTTAAGAACAATAAGGATTTTGATTAGGGCTCCGAATAATGCCAAGCTTCCGAATTACTATTAGGCCCGTCTTTCAACTTAAATTTCGAGATATTCCTCAGTAAACAGAGAGTAGCTGGGTAAATCAAAATTCCTTTTAAATGATAAATTATGTAATTATCAATGTATGTACTTTCTACTTTGTAGTTTGTACTTTGTACTATGATATAAAATTGATGTGTTGTAACTTGTAAACTTGTAATTAAGATGGTTGTCAATACTAATAGTGTCAATTACTCTATCAAATTTTGATATATATATATATATATATATATATATATATTATAAATGCTTCGTCTAGTTAGATTTTACAAATTAAGAAATGAAAACGTCTTGAATTTCTTGAATGTCATCGAAGAAGTATATATTTTATAATAATTTATTTTCTTTTGTTTTTGTGGAGGCAAAAGAAAATGAAATTCAAAATAAAAATAACATATAACAAAAAAAATTAAAGAAAAATATGATTATTACTTTTTTTTTAAAATATATAAATTCAGACGAGAAAAAAGAAAATCAGTGTTTCTAAACATAATATAGGAAGAAGAGTAAGATGTTGTTTCTACTGAAACTCTCCTTCGAGATACAAATGGGGTTTGCAGACGTCTCTGCTCCATTTCCTAATCTTCTTCAGCTTTTACTTTAAATCTTACGACTGTTGAGGATCTTGTTGGTTTCCAATACTTTCTCCTCTGTAAATTTTCAACAATAAAATGTTAGAAACGTAAAACCAAAATAGTATAAGAAAACAAGTAATCATCAACGTTCAATCATACCTAAGATGTTGATTTCATCTAGCGAAGCTTCAAAATCCTGTTCCTTTATCTCAAGTTCCGATTGAAACCGTCTTACACCACATAAAGTATCCTTGATACTCTGTTTCACTTTTTTGATTTGATCAGAGATGGAGCAAGGTTTAAACGGTTCCTTACGCCGCAAGTTTTCTAGATCAGTATTCGATCTGTTTGATGCCAAACTGCGGCGAGAGGATCCTCCTGCAGAAACTCGAGCTCTCTTCTGGACCTGAGTTTCTGTTTCTTCTCGAGCCTCTTCTTCTTCATCCCGTGATGCTTGACCCGTCCCTTGGGGGCCATCAAATGGTACTTGTACTATCTGAATACAATTCATTTTGAAAACAAAAGTTGTCAACTTTATAGCTTAGGAAAACCAAAATATTGTATCATGAGATGTATTTGTTTACCTTGACCTTAGCCTTAGAGCAAAACTTAAGCATAGGAGTTGTTCCTTTTCCTCCAACAAACTGCAACGTGAAGGACTCTCCCATCTCTAATCTATTGGCTGCACAAAAATTCCTCCAACCTTCTGCCAAGTAAAAGTCTCCTTGCTCATTGGCAGGAGCTAAATACGACGGCCACTTTACACCATATTTGTCCACTAGAGTTATCTCTCCTGCCTCCTTGATCCCGTTCTCTCTCGCAAATGGTCTCGAAAGACGCTACACAAATTTCAACCATCCATAAAGTATTACAAGAAAAATGCTAATTAAATTAACCCTAAACCTAAGACGTTAAAAACTCACAAGTTGACCTGACTTGAGCATGTAAGGCTTAAAGGTAAGTGTCAAAAACTTGCTCTGCTTCATTGAAGTAGTACCCTCTGAGCAGTCAATGCTAGATTTTTCAGAAAGATGATCTTTTCCATTTGCTTTGGAACAGTTTCCTTCTGGAATAGTGTCGGAACACAGTCGTAGCAAAGGCCTTGCCCCGTTTCGGACAAGTTTAAACCCGTAGAAAGATCCAGCTTCTAGCCCATTTGCGAAACAGAAGTCTCTCCACCCTCTTCTGATACAAGCCTGATCAGTTTTTCTGTTGTATCTCAGATGAAGAGTCCATGATTTTCCATGTTGATTCATTAGATCAATCTCACAGCATCTCTCGTTCAGGCCATTTGATCTCGCAAAATCCCTTAAAAGACACTGCACAAGCGTTACGCTTGATATTAATTAGTGTGATGGTACTAGATTATGCTCTCAAAGTATCAAAAAGAGTCAAGTAAAGAGTAGTAACCAATCTATCTCGGCTTAGGTTTGAAGACGTGACGTGTGCAACAAGATAAGAGCTTTTTGAGGAAGACTCTGCTTCCGTTCTTGGTTTCTTCTTCGACGCAATGTTCTTGGAATCTGAACCATCGTCCCATATATCATCTTCCTCAGAGGATATGCACTGTACCTTGAGAAAACTGCGACCGGAGGGTGTGACGTGGAAGAACATGTTCCCCTTCTCCATGAAAACCAAAACGTCGTCGTCTCGGAGACAGTGTACGTCAGAGAAATTTTCCCAGCCGTCGGCGAATCTGCGGCCGTCCAATCTCACTTCCCAGGTTTTGTCCGAAGCGTCCGAAGTAAGTTTCAATTTCATAGACTGATGTTTACCTTCTAAGAGAGTCGAAAAAAACGCAGCAGGAATCATCTGCAATAACAACGATGATATATAAACCATTTTCAAGTTTTTTGATAAGTTGTAACAGAGATACAAATCGAGCAAGCAAACACAGAGAGAGAGAGAGAGAGAGAGAGAGAGTAAAGTACGGGATTGAATTTGCGTCCATGAAGAAATATGACGAATATCATTGGATCCGCCATTATTGAACACCCTCAAGTAATCTACGAAGTTCACTTATAATCTCATAGATTTTGTGTTTTGATCTTTATAATTTTGTCTTTTGGAATTCTTCTTTGCTGTCACTTCGAGACTCATTAATTCTTTTAGTAACTATAATTAAAGGCATGCTCTTTAATAGATTACATGCAACGGCAGGCAAGTTTCTCCTCGGAACCATTGAATGAGTCATAGTTACATTAAGGCTTGCAAGGAGACTTGCGCTTTGTATTAAATGTAAACACATACCATACCGTATTTCTTACATGTTTGACTGGTCCATGACTTGATTACGTCACTTTATTTATTTTTTTTGGTTAAATGTTTAGTTGCAATGCTTTTTATACTTAACGATCAGATTTTTGACCCAAGCTTCTCCCATGTCAAAGTTGGAAACTTTCTCAAGTTACTTGTGACATCGACCAATAATCTCCACAAGAACACATATATATATCCTTACAAAAATAAAAATGATGAAACCGAGTCCCTTAAAATAATCTCACGTCTAACAACTCATAGATATCATATTAGCTTAATTACCGGAAGCTTAATTACCGGATGACAAGCTTTCACATCCACGTAATTAATCTAGTCGGCATCTCATTTACTAAAACATAAAGATAAATTGGCTTGTAGGAAGAAGAAGAAGACAAACGTTCTCCTGCAAAAGTCCATGTTCCATTCCCTGATCTCTAGTTCACTTTAAATTGTTGATTACTTGAGGATTTTGTTGATTTCCAAAATTTTCTCCCCTGTTTATTTCCAACATTAAAATGTTAGAAACAGAGAGAGAACTAAAAGAGTTATAAAAAACAAGTGTTCATCAACGTTCGGATCATATATACCTAACACATTGAGTTCCTGCAGCAAAGCTTCTATATTCTGTTCCTTTATCTCAAGCTCCGACCGGAACCATCTTACATCAGTTAAAATTCCCGCAGTACTCTGTTTCACCTTTGTCAGTTGATCAGAGAATGAGCAAGATTGAAGTGGTTGCTTGCACTGCAAGTTTTTTTCAGCAGCAGTTGATTTGTTTGATGCCTGACTGCGGCGAGAAGGTCCTCCATCTGAAGAAACCCGAGCTTTCTTTTGGAACCGAGTCTCCGTTTCTTCTTCTTCACCCATCCCTCGGGGGCCATCAAATGGTGTTTGTACGATCTGAATACAATTCATTTGCACACAAAAGTTGACACCTTTACAACTTAAGCAAAACCAAGAACTTGTATCGCAAGGTATATTTGTTCACCTTGACCTTGGCCTTGGAGTAGAACTTGAGCATAGGAGTTGTGCCTTCTCCTGGAACGAACTCCAACGTGAAGGTCTCTCCCGTCTTTATCCCGTTGGCTGCAAAAAAATCTTTCCAACCTTTTGCCATATAAAACCCTCCTTGTCCACTGGCAGAAGCTACAAACGACGGCCACTTTGCTCCATTTTTGTCCACTAGAGTTATCTCCCCTGCCTTCTTGATCCCGTTCTCCCTCGCAAAAGGTCTCGGAAGACGCTGCACAAGTTTCAACCATCCATAAAGAATTACAAAAAAAAAAAAAATCAACCTTAAACCCAAGATGTTGAGAAACTTACAACTTGTCTTGACTTGAGCATGTAAGGCTTCAAGGTTACTGTCAGAAACTTGTTCTGCTTCATTGAAGCACTCTCACCTTCCCTGCTAGTTTTTGCCGAAACTTTAGCTTTTCCATTTGCTTTTTTTGAACGTCTTCCAAGTGGATTTTTGTCGGAACACAACTGTAGCAAAGGCCTTGTCCCATTCCGGACAAGTTTAAACCGGTAGAAAAATCCGGTTTTTAGCTTATTTGCACGGCAGAAACTTCTCCAGCATCCACGGATGAAATCCTGACCAGTTTTTTTGTTGTGTCGCAGACTCAGAACCCATGATTTTCCACTTTGATTCATTAGATCAATCACGCACCATTTCTTGTTCAGACCATTTGTTCTCGTAAAATGTATTGCAAGACCCTGCCAAAAAGGATAAAAACACAATTTCAATGTTCAAAATTTAATATGACTGACGACAAGTACTCTAAAAGAGTTTGGAGTCGAAGTAGTAACCACTCGATTTAGGCGTAGATTGGAAGTCGTGACGGGAAGAAGACAAGAGTTTTCCGATGAAGACGACTCTGCTTTTAATCTTGATTTCTTCTTTGATGAAATGTTCTTCCTCCAATCTGAACCATTGTCCCATGTCTCATCATCATCATCATCATCATCATGTTTGTTATCATCTTCTTCATCACCACCATCATCACTGTCATCATCATCGTCATCACTGTCATCATCATCGTCATCTTCGCTATCGTCAGAGCTAGAAGATATACACTGTATCTGAGAGAAACTTCGTCCGGAAGGTGTGACGTGGAAGACCATTTCTCCGTGGTGTCTGAAAGTCAAAACGTCGTCGCCTCTAAGACTGTGGGCGGCGGAGAAATCTTCCCAGCCGGCGGCGAATCTCCGGCCGTTCAATTTCACTTCCCATGTTCTATCGAAAGCGTCAGAAGTCAATTTCAGTTTCGTCAACTCATATTTGTCCTCTAAATGAGTGGAAGAAAACTCATCAGGAATTATCTGCAACGACAATGATAAAACAAATTGATTCTCTTGGTAACTTTGTAATAGAGAGAGACAGACAGAGAAACAGACAGAGAGAGAGAGACAAAGAGAAACATAGAGAGAGAGAGAGAGCTTACGGGATTGGAGTTGTGGTCAGCAAGGGATGCAACAAAGAAAGATAGGTTGGGTTGAGGAGGAATTGGTGGATCCGCCATTGTTGTTGATGAGCTCAAGCTACTTTTTAGATTTTTTTAATTTTTCTTAGACTTGTTGGGTTTTTTTTTTTGTCAAACAGACTTGTTTGGTTTTAACTTTTAAAATTACCATCGTTTCCAAGACATGTTGTGTTCTTTAGGCAGTCCAATCAGTTGGGTTGGGTCCAATCACTTCGATACGAATCCACTTTTCTCAGAGATATTTTTACTTTATGTGACGTCAAACGTCATCTTTGTACCTCTGTAACTTTGTAAGATGTGACGAAGAAATCCATTGAATTTTTGAGAAATGAGATTATTACCATTGTTTTTTTTTTTTATAACTAATAATTACCATTGTTTCCTAGACATGTTGTGTTCTTTAGGCAGTCCAATCAAAAGTACACACAACTACTCTGCTAGATAACGCGTCATAAATTTCTAATAATTATTTTTTTTTCACTTTATCTGGTCAAAAATTTCTTATAAATGTATAACAGTCAAATCTACGTATTATTTTTTCTACTTGTAAATAAAACATAGGGGACGATCAACGTATTTTTTTTTACATATTTAGTTATGAGCAAAATTATAACAAATACCAGAATTTTGAGCAATAATTAGAAAAATATGTCATTCGTTATTTTTTAACTGTAACTTGGTTTGCACGGAGACTTGAATGAAGCAATGATATACTAAAAATCTCAAAAAGTGGAAACGGAAAAGAAAAGGGAAATGTTCTTCTCTTGTGAAATACTTAACTCCATCCATCGTTGCAAAAGTCTCTCGTCCATTCTCTGATCATCATTTCCGCTCTAGACTTGATTAATGTTGAAGAATTGGCTAATTCCCATGATCTTTTCCCCTGTTTGTTCCAACATCATCTTATCAAAAAAAAAAACACACACACACAAATACAAAATTAAAAAAAAAAACAGTGTTCATCAGTTACTCAAATCATACCTAAAGTATCAATTTCGAGCAGCGAAGCTTCTAGATTTTGTTCCTTTATCTCGAGTTCCGACCGAAACCGTCTCACATCAGCTAGAGTGTCAACAACACTCTGTTTCACCTTTGACACTTGATCAGAGATCGAGCAAGGTTGAAGCGGTTGCTTGCGCTGCAAGTTTCCTGGATCGACACTTGATTTGTTTGATGCTCTAGTGCGTTGAGATGGTCCTCCTTCTGCAGAAACTCGAGATCTCTTTTGGACCTGAGTCTCCGTCTCTTCTTCAGCATGTAATGGTTGAACCGTCGTCCTAGGCGTTCTCCTCTCCGGAGTCTTATAGCCATCAAACGATGCCTCCTTTATCTGAACACAATTCGTTTTAACACACAGATTTCTCAACAACAACAAAAAAAAAGCCAAGAACCTGGAATGTAATTGATTTGGTGTTAACCTCGGAGCAGATCTTGAGAATAGGACTAGTTCCTCTTCGAACAACCTCGAATGTGAAGGAATCACCAATTTTCTTTATGCTATTGGCTATAAAGCAATCTTTTAAACCTTTAATGTAAAACTGTTCGCGTCCCTTGATGTTAGCTATTTGCAACTTCCACTCTACGCCGAATTTGTTCACTACAGTTATCTCTCCTGCTTCCTTGATTCCATTCTCTCTTGCAAATAATGCAGGAATTCGCTATACAAGTTTCAACCCATTTGAGCCAATGACAAAAAAAAAAGGAAAAAAAAGAAGAACTTACAAGAGGAAAGAAGGAAACTTATATAACTCTTAAACAAAAGGTATTGGAACTTACAAGTTGACCTGTCTTTAACATGTAAGGTTTAAGTTCTAATGTCACTATCCTGTTCTGATTCATTGAAGCAGTCGCAGTCTCTGCGCATTCCTCGGATTCAATCTCATCACCTTCAGTTTCAGAAACATTACGTTTTGCGTTTACTTTGGAAGAGTTTCCTTGTGGAATGCTAGAGGTGTTAGGACACAACTGTAGCACCGGTTTTATTCCGCTTTGGACAAGTTTAAATGTACAAGAAGTTTCCACTTTGATCCCATTTTCTTTGCAAAAACTTGTCCAGCCTCCGGAGATAAACGCTTGACCAGTTGTTTTATTGTGTCTAAGATCTAGAGTCCAAGATTTTCCATCTTCATTCATTAGATCAATCTTACAATGTCTGTTGTTCAGACCATTTGACCTTGCGAATTTGCTTGAAAGACACTGCAAGTTAATGAAAGTTTAGCAAAATGAATAGAAATGAGAATTTTTATCAAAGAGTAAGCGAAGAAGTAACCATATGATTTCGACGTAGGTTTGAAGGTGTGACGTGCGCAACAAAACAAGATTTTCCTAATGAAGACTCTGTTTCTGTTCTTTCTCTCTTGTTAGACAAAGTTTTCTTTGGATAAATATCCTCTTCCGAATAGTCATCATCATCATCATCATCTCTAACATCTCCATTGTTGTCACCATCATAATCATCATCATCAAAGATATTGTGTTCATCATCATCATCATTATTTTCATCGTCCGAGGTAGAAGAGATGAACTGTATCTGATGGGAGAAACAGCGTCCGAAGGGTGTGACGTGGAAGACCATGTCCCCGTCGTGCCTGAAACTCAAAACGTCGTCGTTTCGAACACAATGGTGGACAGAGAAACTTTTCCACCCGCGGGCGAATCTGTGGCCGTCCAATTCCACTTCCCAGACTCTGTCCGAACCGTCCGAAGTCAGTTTCAGTTTCGTAGACTGAGTTTTACCCTTTAAGTTTTTCGAAATAAACGAATCCGGAATCATCTGCAACAACAAAATTGATAAAAAAAAAAAAAAAAAAAAACAGTTGATACATTGTAACAACAGAGATTGTAACAGAGAGAGAGATAGATGGTGAGATAGAGAGAGGCAGTACAGGATTTGAGTTTTGTCCGGACATATCTATGATGAAGATAGGTCTATTTGTTGGGAAGGAGATTACTGGATCCACCATTGTTCGACAACTCTATGGAATTGTTCCTTTGAATTTTGGTTCTTCGAATTCTTTTTAGCCGACGTTACACTGTAAGGTTTTTGCATTCCTGCAGATTAAGTCAATCAAATCTCCGTTATTCAGTCATTAATTCTTGTTTAATGACATTAACTACTAACTATTAATGACAAAAGATATTTTCTTAATCCTTCTTCAACAAACGCCTTGCAGTTACTTTTACTATTGAACGGCACGGTGTCTAGTCATCTTTTTCCTGATTTGATTGGTTCCCTCTCTTTCAATCGTAGGACTGGAAAGTAACCCGTAATTCAAATATTCATTGTTTGATTTGAGTTTTTTACAACTGGGTTTAATTTCAAATCTCTTTTCAGTTTGGACTTTGGAAATTAGTCCAAATCATTTTTTGTTGGTGTCAACTTAAAACGTTTGTTAAAAAGTGATAATAAGTCTGAATTTCAGCTAATTCTTAATCCCATTCACAATTATTACATTCAATCTATCTCTAATTTATTAATTATATGAACCAATAAAATTGTATCAAAATATTCTTTGTAAATATTGTTGATGTTGGAAGAAACAAAAATTGTGTTTGCTATTGAAGTAAAAAAAAAAAAATTGCGTTTCTAATATACTTATATAACCGGCGAGTTAGTAGAGTAACAAAGAACTTTTTTCTTTTTTTTCTTTTTTTTGAACTCTAAGAACTTATTTATTCCTACTCTCTCTTGTCCTCTTAAATAAAAGGAATGAAAAAAAAACTGAAAACTAGGGAATAAAGTAATTATTTTTTACCTAAAGTTTTTACTTTGAAAGTGTATTACCATTCATATTCTTAAGTGCATATGTTAATTCTACATTTTTAATAGTACTAACAATATTTACAAAGAATATTTTCATTATTTTCATTATTTCATGGTTCAGAGTTTAAGTATGTGTGAGCGTTTATAACCCCCGAAGCAATTTGATGACTAATGCAGAGTGTGCCCAGATATTTCGCAAAACGATACGGTTTGGACAAAGGAAGGCATGAGATAGTTTTGATGAACGAAGAAGGAAAGTCATGGGAAATGGAATTATCAGTAATGAGTTGGAATTATGGTCAGGTTTTCATATCTCGAAGTTGGAGAAGTTTTTGCGCATCAAGTAAACTAGAGGTTGGAGATTCGTTCACGTTTCATCTGCTCCGAAACACGGAAACGCCTGTGTTTCAGCTCTGCGGCCACGTAAAGGTGGAGCAGAAGAAGGAGATTCTGTCCGAGGAAGATAATATTGTTGACAAAACTGAAACATCCCGGTTTGTGAAGATAACTCCTACACCAAACAGCCTTGAGCTTGATAAACAGGTGAGTTTTCGAAACCTCTGTCATGGGTTTCTTCAACGCATTGGTTTTTTTTTGTAATGTTGAATCTTTCGCAGCATCCACAGGTACATTTCACGAGAAACAACAGGCTCAACAAGCTGAGGAAGATAATCCTGGTAGACAAAGACAAAGTCGAGTGGTCGATGAAGCTTAAGGTAGAGAAGAGAAGTGGAGTGATGTATATTAAGAGTGGTAACGGTTGGAAAAGTTTCTGTGCGGCGAATGAAGTAGGCGCAGGGGAGTCTCTAACTTTGGAGTTGATCCGAAGAGGGAATAATCCTTTGCTCAAGTTTTGCGACACAATATAACTTGCAATCCACGTTTTGGCCTTCTCTAGGTTGAAGTTACTAAACAAGGACTTGTATTCAGATGGAGCAACCACCATTTGAAACAGAGGCTCTAGCACACAAGAGAGCTCGAGTCCAAAGATTGAGCCAGGAGAGCAGATCGAAGCATGACGTGAGGCAGAAGATAGCTGCAGAAGGAGAATCCTCTCGTCGCACTCGGTCAGCTAACAAACAAAACCACCGATGATCCAGGAAAGTTGCAGCACACGCAATTTTGCTCTGTCTCAGATCAGGTGGCTAAGGTGGAACAGAGCGTTTAAGATACTTTAACTAGTATCCGAGGTTTTCTGGTATAAAACTAGAAGATACATTGTAGGAAATCAACAACTTATGTATGATTTAAGACCTAATCCACGCTTGTATCGAGCTTTAGTTTATGTTTTGTTTCTTTCTACTTTAACTAGCATCAGAGGGTTTCTAATAGTTCCATGTTGAAAGAAACAGAGGAGAAGATTTTGGGAATTAAGAACTTCATCAAGTAGTAATAATCAAGTTTAACGGAAGATCATCCAGAGACTTTTGTGACCTCTGTTTTGACTATGGAGTTATAGCTAGAAGTTCATTAGTTAAACAGATTCTTAATTGAAAGTATAACGTTTGGAAAACGAAAGAATATAGAATAACCATTCGGACAGATACAACTTATTCTTCCTATTTACTGACTTCTGGAATATTTGGACTTGTGCTATATCAGGGTATTGCTCAATTACCAATGAATTGTTCAGCACAGATAGTACAAAACTGTTTGAAATTTAGATTCTTTTAAAATTAAGCTCACATATCTATATAAATGCCTCTGCCTCTCCTTGTGCAGGAGCCGCCATAATTGATTACTATAAGCTCAATTATCTATATAAATTGCTTTTTTGAATGAATGAGAGAATTAAACAAGTCATTAAAAAGGCAGATGAAGCTGTCATAAATGACAAGAGCAATGAAGAAAGCAGATGGACAATAAATAAGGAGAAGGTAGAGAGTTAAGAACTACAAAAAATTAAGCACACTTCCTCATAAACTTAGACTTTGTGTGACTATCTTTTCTTCTCTTGGAAGCTCTTTTGTCTAACTTCAACAATGGCAAACTCAGTTCTTCATCCTCCGAGAAACCCACATTTCTTCCAGCCTCTTCTTCCCGACTTCCATTCCCACCTCGTACGTAATCTCACTTTGTTCCTCTCTACATCTCTCTCTGTGTAGCTCTCAATGTCTTCTTTTTATTTACCGTGTGTCTGTTTGAATACAGAGCATTCCGTTGAAGTTCTTCTTGGAACACATAGAAGGAAGATACGAGAAAAATACGGTGGAACTAGTGTCTGATGCATGTGAGAGTACTTGGAAAGTTAAGATGGAAGGCCGAAGACTAACCGTCGGGTGGAAAGAGTTCACCATTGCACATGATTTCCGAATCGGAGATATCATCATTTTCAGACATGAAGGAGATTTGGTGTTCCATGTCACTAATTTTGGGCCCAGTTGCTGTGAGATTCAATATGTAAGGGACAACATAGGTAAGTTGTGTTCTGTTTTCTTCCCATGAGATTTACCTTTGGGTTATGAAGGTCAGAGCGTTTTACTTGTTGTGAATCAGGAAACTTGTCGACAAAGCAAAATGTAAAAACAGAACCAGAGTCTTCACAAGACGATGATGATAAAGACAACATGGGTAAGTCAATGTAGAAATAATTCTTGGTTTGTTAGTGCTTCAAGAACATCTAAGAGGTCTGTCTAATATGTAGAACTTTTACAAAAATAGCAAATCCACCGGCAAAGAAACATGCGAAGAAGAGGATTCATGACGAAAAAACAGTGTCTTTTCGATCAGACCAGTCTTGTTTTGTAGCACATATCACAGATTCGAACCTACGGGAGGATACACTGGTTAGTAATTCGGGTCTAATGTTGATTCAACTTCTTGAGCCACGAAAGTTTCTTAATTACTCATGTTTCATTTTTTTTTTTTTTCAACTTTGCAGTTTCTCCCACGGAAGTTTGTTAGGCCCGACGGTCTGAAGAAAAGTAGCCACAAGATTAGTCTAGTTAATGAAGGAGAAAGGGCATGGACGCTTATTCTGAAGTTTAGGGAATCATCTAGAACGTTTTACATGAGGGGTGGTTGGAGAAGCTTCTGCCACGAAAATAGGCTTAAACCTGGAGATTCCGTCATGTTTAAATTAGAGAGAACCAACACAAGAACGCCTCTGCTCCGTCTCTCCACTTTGGAATCAAAGAAAGTTTCCACAAAATATAGCAACAAAGGGAAGAGAAAAATAACTGGCGAAAGTAGTGAAAGAGTGTCACTATCATCATCATCTTCACTAAGTCAAAACCGCTTTGTGACGCTAACGGTCTCGCCAGCCAATTTAACATATAATAGACTTGTAAGTAAAAGCAACTCTCTTGGAGGGTCCCTTTTTTTTAGCTACTGATGATGCTTTGTGAAGTGCACATAGTATAAGCTCCTTATCTCCTTTTTGTGCAGTATCTTCCAACGAGCTTCACTAGGGTCAACAGAATGGAAACTGCAGGAGGGAGGATAATAACCATGTTAGACAAGGACGGAGTAAAGTGGCCAGTGAATCTATTTATGGAAAAGGATGCAAGGATGCGTTTGGGTTCTGGGTTTACAGAATTCTTAAAGGCTAATGGCGTTAAGGTATACGAATGTTTTGTGCTGGAATTGGTTTGGGAAGACACAACATCTCCTCCTATGCTCAAGTTCTGCTCCAAGATCAAGACCTGACTCTAATTAACTTGCACCAAAGTTGGTACTAAGTATGGCCTGTTTTAGTTGACTCATAACCTATGCAGTAACATAAATCCAATGTCTAGTTAGGTATGTGTCTGTTTTGGTCAACAGCATATCCTATCTATTCTTTAGTACCATAAGTCGATTTTGTAATATAATTTGCAGTAATATATTTGCAAGTTAAAAGTTATCTGTTGATTTTCGAGAACCACGACATTTGTTGTAAGGATTCCATATCTCTATTTGGATAGAAGGATCTCCATCACTGGACGTCGATCATCTCAGTGTCTAGATGATGATGCTTTTTCTGTAACCTTAGGCTTGTACCAATTGATTTCTGACATTGCTAGTTATAAAAGATGCAAATAATTATAAAACAAAAACCATTCATCAAACTTGAAGATACACTTCTTCAAAACAGAGCCAAGACAGATTTTAATTAAAAACAGAGTCAAAGTGTTTCATAAGCAGAGTGTGCAGTACGTAAAACGCAATCTGCATAACAATAGCTGGTTAGGTTGTGTTTAAGCACCTAGCAGCGAACCAATTCCCGTGAATTGATGTTACTAAGTCTGCAGCTTCTGAGAGAAACTTACATTGGTTGAATCCAAGAACAAAGGTATCGGTTGAGTTGATTTAGCTCAAGAGGGTAGAGATGATCATTCAATCCCCTCTTCTTCTCTCCTCTTTTTCTAATTTAGGGCATCTCAGGTTTTTCATTTTGTTTTTTTAATTAAATCTCTTGGTTAATATCTGGGTTGGTTCAATTTGATTTACCCACTCGGTTTACTTTTAAATAATAAACGACTTTGTCAAATATTATTCGAATGAATACTTAAAAAATCATTTTCTTTTACCAAAACAGAACAAAAAGTATAGCTCGGTATATTATTTCAGTCTTCGATGTGGTTTGTTAAACCATTCCATTGAAAGAGAATTAAAGAGTGGAGAAGAAAGTAGCTGTAGAGAAATCAATCATAAATAAATGGAGCCGTGTAACTTTCTCCATAAACTCAGATTTTGAGTTTGCTTTCTAGGATTTTTCTTTTCTTGGAAGCTCATTTTCCAAGACTTTTCAGAAATGGCAGAACCTCTTCTTCACTCTCCCACAAACCCACACTTCTTCCAGCCTCTTCTTCCCGGCTTCAACTCCCATCTGGTACGTAATCTCGCTTCTTCCTCTCTATATCTCCGAACGTCGTCTTCTCCTTCTTCTTCTTTATGGTGTGTCTGTTTTTTTTTCTTTTTCTTTACGGTGTGTCTGTTTGTTGCAGAGCTTTCCTTTGAAGTTCTTCTCAAAACATATAGAAGGAAAAACCGAAAGAAACACGGTGGACCTGAGATCCGACACCTTTAAGAAAACATGGAAAGTCAAGATGGAAGGTCGGAGACTCACCGCGGGCTGGAAAGAGTTCGCCGGCGCACATGGTTTTAAAATCGGAGATATCATCATTTTCAGACACGAAGGAGATCTGGTGCTCCACGTCAGCGGTTTCGGACCCAGTTGTTGTGAGATTCAATACGCAAAAGACAACATCAGTAAGTTCGTGCTCTGTTTTCTTCCCATAAAAATCTGCATTTTGGTTTAAAAAAAAAAAAAAAAATCAGAACGGTTCACTCGTTGTGATTCAGGAAACTTGACGACGGAGCAGAATCTAGAAACAGAAGCAGAGTTTTCATCGCACCATTCTTGGTTTGAAGCAAAAATCACAGATGCGAACCTACGAGAGGATAGAAAGGTTTAAGTAGTTCAGATCTAGTTTTGATTCCAATTTCTGGGACATGAAAGTTTCTTAATTACTCATGTTTTTAAAAAATTTTAACTTTGCAGTTTTTTCCAAAGAAGTTTTTTATTCCCGACAGTCTGAAGAAAAGCAACAAGATTATCATAACGGATGATGATGGAGAAAGAAGATGGGAGCTTGATCTATTGTTTAGGGAATCAAGTGGAACGTTTTACATGAGGCTCGGATGGAGAAGTTTCTGCCATGATAATGGGCTTGAACCTGGAGATTCAGTCTCTTTTAAACTAGAAAGAAACAACTCGGGAACGCCTCTTCTCCGTTTCTTCACCGCTGAATCGGAGAGTATTTCCACAAAAGATGGCGGCAAAAGGAAGAGAAAATCTGGTGAAAAATTTGTGACACTGACCGCGACACCAGCCGGTCTCAAACGTGGTAGACTTGTAAGTTAAAGCAGCCTTACTTGGAGGAGTCTTGTTCCCTTGTTTTTGGTTATTGGTGCTTTTGTGAAGAGCACATCGTACAAGCTTATTGACTCCTTTCTGTGCAGTATTTTCCAATATGGTTCACTAGGGGTAACGGAATGGAGAGTGCAGGAGGGAAAAAGATAACTCTGTTGGACAAGCATGGCGGAGAGTGGCCAGCAAATCTATTGATGATCTTAAAGGGTCAACCAAGGATGTATCTGGGTTTCGGGTCGAAAGAATTCGTCAAGGCTATTGGTGTTAAGGCAAACGAATCTTTTGAATTGGAGTTGGTTTGGGAAGACAAAACAATTGCTCCTATGTTCCAGTTCTGCTCCAAGGTCAAGACCTCACTCTGATTTGCATCCAAGTTGTTACTCATGCCTTATTTTATCTGGATCCACTCTCTAGTAATGAATTAGTTAAGAGTAAGAGTGAATGTGTCCCTTTAGGTGAACAAAATATTGTATCTACTTGATGGTTCTGTCATATGTCAAACTGTTTGAGAATTCACCAGTAAGAACATTTAAATTTATATATATATAATCAGCCTTTTGTACCAGAAGTCATCGTGTAATATTATTATCTGTATTACTACTATTGTAAGCAAGAAGCTCTGTCGATTCACAGATGTTGTAACATTCCACATCACTGAGCGTCGATCATCTCGACGTCCATATCTCTCACCAGTGGTTTGGATTTTGTACAAACCGATGGAGCTGAAGTTGCAAGATCCAAACAAGAATCGACAGCCTGATAGTTTACCTCTGGATCTCTGTTCCCATTTGCTGCATCCTCTTGATCATCAATTGAAGGGCTTGACTCTGAATCCAATGTATCAACCCTTTCGGACTCCCTACAATATTCAGAGGTCACTACAATTGGTGATGAAGATGATGATGGCGACAATGATGATAATGACGATGATGATGATGATGATGATGATGATGATGATGATGATGATGATGATTCTTGTTCGCTTTCAGGTTCTTCAATTGTCGCACGGCTGCTGTTTCTGGCGTCAATAGCTCCTACCATTGAACTCTCGACTAACTCTTTTTGGCAAGTTTTCGTGTCCAGTGTGTTTGTTTCCTTCTCCTCTTGAACTTCTGATCCGAGTCTCGCACACGATGATGATGGCCGAGCTTGAATCCTGCATGGCATCATAAAAAAACATTACAAACCTCACGAGCTTAATCAAAGGATGGTTAATATTTTCATCTAGTACAATCAGTTTACTCAAGTCTTAGTGGTAAAAATAAACAGCCTCAATCTTGTGGTTACAAATTAAATTTACACGGAGAGCTCAGCAACAAAACAGGACGAAGAGAAAAAGCTTTAACCTGCTGTAGAGAAGCATATAAGCTCTTTGAGAAAGCACATCTTCTAATTCGACCCTTTCTATCTGTGAGTATTTCCAAATAAGGTTACAAAAATCCCTTGAAAATGAACAAGAAGAGACAACAGTAAATGGCCGTTACCTCGGAATCATCTATGATGTACCAGTTCCCGCGAAAATCCTTAACGTAGCATATGTAGTGGCCGAAATATGATGCATTCAGCATGTCTAAATGGACAATCACAGCATAAAGTTTATATACATCTGATCCTTCTGCGCCTTCGCTCATGTAAGGGGTAAGATTCAACGTCTCAGGAAAACTAATTCTTTTGTTCAGTTTCCCGTATCTTCCTCCCTGCACATAATTCATTTCAGATGCATATGATACACAGCCAATTCCACAAGAATTTAGCAAAAGGAATGGGAATGTTACAAATACCTGAAATCTTTTTAGGGCGATCGTAAGAACATTTGGAGCGCGCCGAATCGTGAGACGCTTACATGCCTTTACATAGTCACTACACCTGGACATGGTGAAAAAAATTATGAGGTTATAGAAACACAGTCATTGCCAACTAATCAACCAACAACACTCTCAAAATTAAGGCTTTTGGGGGATTTTAATTTAAATACCTATCACATTTGTACATGTTATCTCCGTGAAGCCACTCTTTGGCTGTGAACTGATCAAGACATTCCTCCAAAGACACCGCGTCCCCATGAATCTCAACGGTTAAATCCATTATATTTTCATATTGGTCAGACACATTATTGCAAACAGTACATTGAACCTGAAAAGTTGAAAATGCAGCAAATCAGGGAAAAATAGAGGAACAATAGGATTCAGATAAACATCGGATATTGAGATCAAGAAATCTCACTTGTGATTGGAGGAGACCGCCAAATATATACTGAATAAGTGTTGTTTCTTGAGAAGGAGGAGGCACCATTTTCTCTCCGCCGAATTCGTCGAGGCAAACAGACTGCATCATATCAATCGCATACCTGAAGTATGTGAACTCTAATCCTTCAGTTGAGAGATTTTACAGACTCCACCACTAAGAAATTAGCTATATTCATGAGTAATAGATACTGACCTCATGAACTCATGAGCATCCTCTTGTCTCCCATACCCAAGAGTTCCACCAATATTCGTTAACCGGGAAATGATGTTCATTGGTGAAAAAGGGAACCGACTTTGACTCGCTCTCTCGACATGGGTTTGGAATTCACAAAAGAAGCACCAGTCGTTGCGCATACCTGTCAAAACAAAACATATAATCAAAGCTGAAGAAGCGCATAAAGAAAACCAAACGATAAGAGTTTGAAGCAATGATTCCAAAACAAACTTACATTCGTTCTTGTGGCCTTTCTCTAGCAGGTATGCAACAAGAGGACGTGTCCAGGAAAGGCATTGTAGAACCACATTCGCAAAACAGCTGAAAGATGATTAAACAAAAATCATATTGAACGGAGGATAAAACAAACTCAAACTCATCCAATGGATGCTACACTAGAAACCAGACGAACACAAACCTGTTTCCACAATTCATGAGCCCGCAGGGAGCCAAATCTGGATTGTCCCAGTTGAAATAATTAACAAATTCTTCATACGGGAAAAGAACCTGCAGAAGTTTGCAAAACAAAAGTACAAGTAAGATTCTCACAATCATTCAATCAAAAAGAGTGTCAACAGGAAGACGAAGAAAAGAAACATTACTTCTCGTGGCTTTAGGCTACTCCTGATTTGGCCCCACTCGGGAACCAATGCTATCTTAGACGAAGAACTATCCCCGAACGGAGAAGCTCTGAACCTTAGGCCATTTCTGGCAGATGGTGTTAAAGTAGTAATCCCAACATCCTTGCACTTCCTTTGATGACCCGAATCCCAATCTGACTTTTGGCACTCTGCTGAGCTGATAGCAAAGAAGCCATAGGCACAATTTGTACCGTACAAAGTATCTCAATTAACAAAGATGCAATAAACCAACCTTACAAAAAAAAAACGCAAGCTGATCCAAGATAACACAAGCTATCAAATTCAATATAAGTCAGTTCACAAAAGTATCTAAGCAAACAACTTCCAAACCCATGATTCTTCTGTCGAAAAGCTCAAGACTTTTTAACTTTCGATTACGATAAACTCGAGGAGAACCCAATAAAGAGATTTGAGGGCATACCAGTATCGAACGGATTTGCAGCGGGAGCATTTCTTAGTTGAAATTTCCCCACAGACAGAGCAATCCTCCGTATATACCGCCATGAAATCCCGGCGTCGGTCTCTGTCGAAACCTCCGGCGGCGGAGGCGCCGATGTCGAAGTACTTAGCGGCGGTGTTTCGGAGAAAGTAGAGGACACCGACGGCGAGGAAGAACAGAGTCGCTATAAAGCGCGTCAAGACAGAAAGATCAACCGGAAATACAACCTCATGCATTTAATTCGCAAAGAGTCTCCCTTCTCGTAATCATCGATCACTTCTTGCTTCCTTCTAGCTTCTTCTCTATCTCTTTTTTTTTTTCTTTTTTTTTTTGTTCGTTTGAAGGATCACTTTTTTGTCTTTTCTTGTCTTACCGCTTCATTGATTTTTTCTTACTTAGTAGAGAAGACAGTGTTCTATGTTGGATTGGGCCTCTCCAATGCAACTTCCTTTTCAATTAAAAGATTGGACCTTTATGCTTTTTGAGTTTTTGTTTTTGACTCTATATGGACTACGCTTTTTATTCCTTATCTCGCAATATTTATATTTTTGGCTGTCCATCTTTTTTTCTTACAAAGTTAACAGTTTCTACCCCAAAAAAAAATTATAAACATAGTCTGAGACTTCTTTTAGACGATTTTTTCCACATGTTCCAAAAAGTTAACGATATCCTAAATCTATTATATAAAAAAAAAATTACACTGGAGAACTATAAGGAGATGATAGTACATTAGTTTACCAAGTTTAAATTAATTAAGGGACATACATAAATATGTGTTATCTGATTTTATTTTGGTTTTGTCTACCATAAACTTTTGTTGTTGATAAACGATTAGGGTTTTACCATAAACTTTTTTTGTTTACCATAAAACTTTAAACTACTCGCAGTTGATGAAATTATATGGAAAATAAATGTTATAAGTCCGCTTGTCCGCCCTAACAAAAGAACGTTTTAACAACCAACGGATTCACCCGTTACGACCGAGCGAAGGTGAAACAAAAATATTAAACACCATCTTCGCAAAAGTTAAAAAATATTACAAAAATGATCTTCAGTTCCACATTTAATAAACTTGATTATTACTTGAGGATGTTGCTTTATTCAACTTTGTCTTCTCCCATCTGTGCGTGCCAACATGGAACTGTTATAAAATAGAGTAGAGCTAAAATTAGAACTGAAAATAAACATAAGAACATACTCCTGCCATGGATCTTCTAGTTTCAATTTACACATCATACCTAAGTTGTTGATTCCCTGCCATGAATCTTCTAGTTTCTGTTCCATTTTCTCGAGCTCCTCGCGAAACCGTCTGATACAAGTTAAAGTATCTACAACGCTCTGTTTCACCTTAGAAATCTGATCTGAGAAAGAGCATGGTTGCGTGTTCTGCAGGTTTCCTTGATTAGCATTGGTTTTGTTAGATGCCCTAGTCCTGCGACGAGAGGGTTCTCCTTCTTCATATGTCTCCTCCCTTATCTCAAGCTTCGGTCTAGTCTCCTGACTCCATTTCTGACCTCGCGCTCGCTTGTATCCCCGAGCCTCTGCTACAAATGGCGATTGCTCCATCTGAGAGTACCAAGTCAGTTGTTTAATTTCTTCAAAATCACCAAAACCTAAAAAGTGAACTGCAAGTTAATTATTTGACGTTGTTACTAACATTGGAGCAAAACTTGAGCAAAGGGCTTACGCCTCCCCGGATCAACTCCAAAGTTAGAGACTCCCCTGCGCCTACATCATTCGCTGCACAGAAACTTTTCCAGCCACTAGAACTCATAATATACATCATTCCATTTTTCTTGTCTTTGTTAAGCTTCATCATTCCATTTTTCTTGTCTTTATTAAGCTTCATCGACCATTCGGCTCCGTTTTTGTCCACCAGAACTATCGTCCCGGGATTGATGAGTCCGTTCGCTCTCGTGAAACTTACCGGTAGATGCTGCAAAAGATTCAGAATTACAAAAAAGGCAATACGTTGAAGAGACCCGAGACAGAGGAGGTTTCCAAAAGTCACCTGTTTACCGAGCCCAAGGCTGCTAGATGTAGGAGTTAACTTCACAAACCGGTTTTCTCCGGTTTTATCATCAGCGATATTTTCTTCCGGGGGGCGAATCTTCTTCTTTTGGTCCCCCTTTGTGCGGCTGCAGAGCCGAATCACAGGCTTTTCTGTGTCTTGGAGCAGTGTGAAGGTGCAAAAATCCCCAACTTGTAATTTATTTGCGGTGCAAAAACTCGTCCAACCTCGACCAATGAAAACCCGACCAGACACGACGCTCTTTATTTCTGAAGGCCATGACCTTCCTTCTTCGTTCATCAGAACTATATCTTGACTTCCTTTGTTCAAACCATTTCGCTTTGCGAAAGCTGAGGGCACACCCTGCATCAGTCAGTCATCAAATTGTATTGAGGGTTATATATACACTCACACATACTTAACCTATAAAACAGATTTATGGAACACAATATAACAATTGTATCTCTAACTAACCACTGTATCTCTTGATATGTTTGGAGCTGTCACAAATTGACTAAAACAATTGAGATCAGAGGAAGACTGATTAGATTTTGCCATCAGATTCTCCTCAACTTCCTTCTCAGATCTTGAAGATGTTTCTGAATCAGAAAAAATTGAAACGTTTCAACTTTCAAGAATAGAAAGAGTCTCAATAAATGTAAATGCAAATGCAAATGCAAATTGAAAGATGATGATTCAGTTATATACCAATTTTTTCATCGTCTTCGTCGCGGCTACCAGACGGTGCGTATTGGATCTCACAGCAGCTGGGACCTAATGCAGTGACATGGAACGAAACGTCTCCTTCGTGTCGGAATACGACAAAGTCACCCATTCGAAGATCATGTGCCTCGACGAACTCTTTCCAACCTTGGGTGAGTCTTTTGCCTTCCATCTTCAATTTCCAAGTTTTCTCCGACGCATCTGACCTCAACTTTACAGTCTTGTCCTCGTGTTTTCCCTCTATGTGCTCGGAGAAGAACTTCACAGGAATATTCTGCAACAGACAAAACAGAACCATAAGACTATGTGTTCATAGAGATTGAGAGATAGAGAGAGAAAGAGAGACAAAGAGAGGGAGATTGCGTACGAGGTGGCTCTGGAAACCGGGAAGAAGAGGTTGGAAGAAGTGTGGGTTGGTCGGTGAGTACAGTGATGCATTCGCCATTTCCGATCACTTCAAGAAACCCAAAAGTTTTCTTGGCAATTCAATGAGACTAATTACTACTCTTTTTTGGTCAAGTGACTAATTACTACTCTATTTTGCAGTAAATGGATTGAGAAGAGAGACTTAATTTATTTTACCAAAAAAAAAAAAGAGATTAATTTCTTTCAAAATAGTTATAAATGGATCGGCCAGATCTTTTCCAAAGTTTATCCAGGAAGCTTTTTCTATTTTCGAGATCATTTTTATTATTTAAATTACGTAAAAAAAAAAAAAAAAACATAGTTGGGGTGAGAAAGGCTCGAACTCTCGACCTCAGGATCACTCAGTAGCTATGAGACCTACGCGCTAGCCAACTGCGCCACCACCCCGTTATTGTTTTCTCTCTCTAATATTTGATAACACAGAGCGTCACCTGACAAATGTCTAAAATAGTCGTACTCGTACCTGTGATTTGAGAGGGAGTTTTCTCCGAGACTTTACACAAAAACAAGTTAAATATACCCAAACAAACGATATAAAGCAACGAAACCGCGGCGAGTTCTCCATATTCCGTTCCCTCACTCTCTCAGCCCCTAAAGTCGCAGTTCCATTTCTCCAGAAACATTTCACATAATTGTCATCGCCATTTCTTGTACCATGTGTGTTTAGAGCACTCTCTGTCTGGTTTCTTGAGAGATAAACAAACCATGTGTATATAGAAACGCCTTTAGAAACCATAAACGGAGAGAAGGAGAAACAAAAAGTGAGTTTAAAAATGGTCTTTTAACTAAAAGAGCATAAATCAAGAAACACAAGTCCAAAGTGGTGTTGTACCCATGTCATGGATGGAACAACTGAAATATCAACTCGAACTAACTTTTTTGAATGCCGAATAAGCAGAAAAAGAAAACAAAGCTAGAAATGTGTGCTTCTCAAGCAGTAACGGAGGGCTTGGCAGCAGCAGAAGAGAGTCTCGACCTCTTCTTAGCCAAACTCTCACTCCTCCTGTCACGCTGTTCCTTCAACCTCGAGGCTAGAAGCTTCTGTTACTCAGCTGCATCAGAGTTTGCCTTTGCAATCCTCTTCTTCTTGTCAGCAATTCTTGCTCTCTTCCTCTGAAGAGTCAACGGAGTCACAAGCCTCTGGATCTTAGGGGCTTTGCTCACTTCCTTGCCTGTTACAAACCCCTTTAAATTTTGAAACAAGTTTCAGAGACCATTAATTATTGATTTATTTCCTAATTTTGTTTTGAGATTATTTTGATTTTCCTCTCACCTTTCTTGTTTGTGAACTTGCGGCGGTAAGTGTTGACGTACTTCCTCACATCATCTTCCTTCTTGAGGTTAAACAGCTTACGGATCTTTGAGGCTCTCTTTGGTCCTCTCATCCTTGGCTTCTCGGTATCGGTGAGCCCGGGGAGATCATTCTCACCCTTCTTCACAATGACAAGGTTAAGAACAGAGAGATCGGGGCTCACAATGCAACCGCGAACAGACTTTCTTCTCCTCTCTCCAGTCCTCCTTCCATGTCCTCTGAAGCAAGGAGTTCCTGCTCAGGCGTTACAAAATTATGTAAATCTACATCATAACACAAACAAAAGTAGATGTAAATGTGTAAAGGAGGGAACTTGGATTAATTACCTCGGTGAAGCAAAAGGCGAACACGGCCTGGAGTTAGAACTCCCTGCTTCATTGGGAAACCTTGCTTATCGCACCCACCCATGATCTTGAAAATGTATCCCTTGAACTCCTGCAGTAACAGTTCATAAACACAATTCTCATCATTTGTTTCGAAAATATAATCTGACAACAACAATCATGAGATTAGATAAGATAAGATAAGATGAAAATTGCACCTCGCCCAAAGCATCTCCGCTGACTTCTTGGGAGAGTCTCTTATCATAAAACGCACGGCTGCATCAACAGATGTCAAAGCTCAATAACACTCCAAATCCATTGAACATCAAAATTATTAACTATAATCCGAAACTTAAATGATGTATTGAACATGGAAGAAGATCACAAGGCGCGTTAATCGTATATAAGAAGAGCATACGAAAATTAATAAAGGCAAATTGTCGAAAAATTCGGGACAATTCTGTTCATTAGGCCTAGAACATTCAGAGTGATATCGACAAACACTAATCAGAAGAACAGTAGTTCCGAAAACCTATCACGAAATCTAGAGAAAAAAAAATGTAATGAAAATGAAACAGAAAGAACAAGGTCTTACAGTTTCTGCTCATCGTCGATCTCGAGCTTCTTCTGGCAACCAGTAGTTGGATTGGCGACGTTAAGCTGAAACACGGAAACGTGAACAAAATGAGCAAACGAAAATCAACTAAAATCTAGACTTTCATCGCCTTTGTGTATGTACCTTCATCTTCTCAGGTCGACTACAGCAGTCGCAAGAGAAGAACGGCTCTGGCAATCGACGCTTAGGGTTTTCTAGATTAGCAATTTATACGAGAAATAAGGTTTATTTGGTTCGTATTCTAATGGGCCGTTTGGCCCACTAAGTTTTTTCTTTCTTCGGATAAAAATAATTATGAAGTAGATACTTCGTTCGTTTGCATTTAAACGTAACTGGACTGTTCTTCTTCTTATTGGAATGCTTCGATTTCGTTTCTTTGGTAAGTGATTCTTGTGTTATTATGCAATAAAACCTTGTGTTATGTATATATATATATATATATATATATATATATATATATATATATATATATATATGTATTAATTCTCTTTTTGCGTTTCAATTTGCAACTTGTCCATGTCTCCATCGTTAGCGGTTGTGCATGGTCCATCCAGTTCCTTATTAACAATGGATGTTGATTTGTACCCAACCATGCCATCCACTTTCCAAGATCTTAATTTTATGATGGAAATCGTCGTGAATTACATTATCTCTATATTATATTATTTCAAAAAATATATATTTGGGATATATTTTCTCGATAGATTTTCTCGATATAATCGACGCAAGCAGATTTAGACAATTTTTTTGTTCTTTTTACATCAGAAAAATTTAGTCATAAGGTTGAATTTAAAAAATAGATGTAGATAATGTTTTTTAAAAAAACAAGAAGACAGCATATTAGGCTAAATTCTTGGGTCATTATTGGTCACCAAACCAAATGTCGGTACACTTAGTTTGAGATTTCTCATATAAAATGGCACCAAGCCTAAATGTTGAAACCAGCATCCTTTCTTCCCATCTATCTCTACCTTTGTTATCTATCTTGTTCAATTTTCCAACCAAATAACAACAATGACAAACTATCTTCAAGAGCCCTTGTCCACTAACCCTAAACCGGGTCTAACCAAAGAAAAAGAACACGTTGACGAAGAAACGATGAGCTTGCAAGCGTTGAAGATCACGAGCACATTGGCTTTCCCCATGGTTTTCAAAGCTGCCTTGGAGCTAGGCGTCCTTGACACAATTGCTGCCTTCGGTAACGGCGCGTGGCTCTCGTCTTCCGAAATAGCTGTTGGTCTCCCTACTAAGCCCACCAACCCAGAGGCGCCAGTGTTGCTAGACCGGATGTTACGGTTACTCGTCAGCCAGTCGATCTTAAAGTGTCGTGTAGTTGAAACCGGAGAAAACGATCTAACCAGAAACACACAAAGGGTATATGCAGCCGAACCGGTTTGCACTTTTTTCTTAAACCGTGGTGATGACTCGGGTTCTCTTATGTCTCTGTTTATGTTGCACCAAAGCCAAGTCTTTTTCAAAACTTGGTACGTACGTTACGTCATATTATATTAAACCGGTTAATAGCCTTCTAACTAAACCAATCTGCGATAAAGTGCTCATTATATTCACGCTTTCAATGAAGAATTGAAGATTTGATTTTCACTGCAGGACCCATCTGAAAGATGTGATACAAGAAGGAAAAGATACATTCAATTCTGCTCATGGCATGAGACTCTTCGAATACATCGGTTTGGACTAACAGTTCGCTGGTATGTTTAACCAGGCAATGTCAGAGTCTTCTACCATGATCATGAAGAAGGTTTTACAAGTTTACAGAGGATTCGAATGTGTAAATACTTGGCACCGTACTAAATCTTGTCACTTCCAAGTATCCTCAAATTAATTAAGGGTATCAATTTCGATTTGGACATGGTTTTAGCTCGTGCTCCTCTTTATCCAGGTACAAAAGTAGTTGATAAATTTGATAAGTTGCATTTTGAAGTGCTTGTTTTTCGACGACATCTCTTAAACATATTGTTTTTATTTTGTTTACTTTTACAAACAAAAAAATGGGTTATAGGTGTGGAGCACGTATCAGGAGATATGTTTATAGAAGTTCCAAAAGGAGATGCTATCTTCATGAAAGTAAGTGTGTGTATATCTGCATTAACATTTGGATGGAAAACTTGCATCTTTAACAAACATATAATTAATGTCATGGTTACTTAAACCTTTTTATTTACGAATTAAGATGGATAAATTAATTGCAGTGGATACTACATGACTGGACAGACGAAGATTGTGTAAAGATTCTAAAAAACTGTTGGAGGAGTCTTCCGGTAAAGGGAAAAGTAATAGTAGTAGACATTGTTACACCAGTAGAACCAAAGAATGACGACATTTTCTCTAACGTTGTTTTCAGCATGGATATGTTGATGCTAACACAATGTTCAGGTGGTAAAGAGAGGTCTTTTTCTCAGTTTGAAGCTTTAGCCTCTGCTTCAGGTTTTCTTAACTGTGAAATCATTTGTCTTGCTTTTACATATTCTGTTATCGAATTTCACAAATAGATTCAAAGTCTAGAAAAATAAGCCAGTATTGGTTCTGTGGGTGGAAATTATAAACTAAGAGTAAGTCTCCAATGGTTTTTCAATTGTTTGTAATCTCGATTTGTTGTATTGGTTGTTTTTATCGTTTACTGTCAACAATATGTAATAATTCTGATCAATGTAAACGATGTGTTTTGCAATAAGGCTGTAACTGGGACATTGAGCTTTTATGCTAATATAATTGGTGGAATATACTCGCATATATGTTATGAAACCACGAATACTTATGGCATATGAAAACCGTGGAACTCGCATTACTTTTGCTTACCAGCTTCATTGTTTTTTATTTCCATTGAGTTTACAAGTAGTACAAGAAAAAGGGAAATCAAAGCAGATTCATACAATGCAGACATAAAAGAGATTACAAGTGAACCAAGCTTACATGTTTAAAACAACATTCTCAGACACAGCTTACTTTGTTGCAGAACTTTAGCACAGGACGTGCATCTTTCTCCCAAACGAGTTCCAACACAAAGGACTCTCCTATCTTTACGCCATGAACTTCACAGAATCCTTTCCAGTCTCTTCCTAATCTCATTCTTCCGCGACTATTTTCTTTCGCAAGATGCACCATCCAGCTACCTCCATCTTGGCCCAGCAGAGTTATCTTCCCTGCCTTGTTGATGCCATTCACCTTCGTGAAACATAGTGGAAGCTTCTGCGCAATAGATTTGATTGAGCCAAAATGACTGAGCAAAACACATCTCAAAACCTAATATATGGACTAATAGGCAACCTCGAGTCTTACCATTTTGTTGCTTTTAACGGAGTACGGAGTAATAGTCAAGGTCACAAATCGGTTTTGACTTGGTGAAGATGAAGCTCCCGCTCTCGAGCAAGACTTCCATTTCCCTGTCTTCAAACTTTCCCTTAAGCTGCTTTTTTCTTCGATGCTCTCCTCTTCACTTTCCTCCTTTACACTGATGCCGTCTCTGCTCTTCTCTTCACTTTCCTCGGTTTCGCTATTCTCCTCTCCGCTGCTAGAACCCGAGGAGAGTGAATGTACATCGGTACCTTCAGAACAGTCTACTTGCCTTGTGTCACGGCTGGATTCTCCAGGGCACAAACGGAGAACAGGCTTATCTCCGGTTCCAACTAGTTTAAACCTGAAAGGATCTCTAGCTTTCATCCCGTTTACTTGGCAGAAACTTCTCCAGCCTCCTGAGACAAAAGCAGAGTTGTTTGATTTGTTGTGTCTCAAAACCAACTTCCATGTTCCACCATTTTCATTCTTCAGAACCATCTCACAACATCTTTCCTTGAGACCATTCGATTTCACAAAACCCCTTGGAAGATACTGCAAAATCAAATTAAAATAGTAACATCACCCCACTACCACTTTGGTTCCCATGTTTCTTCCGTAAGTGATTCATAAACCGAAATCTGTACTCACCAGCGCGTCACCACGTAGGCTTGAAGGCGGGAGAGATCCCACGAGATAAGAATGCATATCGACCTCGTGTCTATATTCTGCTTGGTACAAACGGATTACAGGGGTTCCCGATTTTCGGACCAGTTTGAATGTATAGCGACCTTCTTTTATCCCATTGTCACTGCAGAATCTTCTCCAGCCATGTCTGATATAAGTCGCGCTTTTGTCGTGATCCAAATTTAAGTTCCACGATCTTCCCATTTCGTTAAGAAGAACAATCTTACAGTGTGCTTTGCTCAAACCGTTTGACCTCACAAAGCTAACTGGAACATACTGCAAACCCCATCACAAATTGGCAAACATGAAGTTTAAACTAATCCTCTCAGGCTAGCAATTTTAAACTAATAGTGTGAGATTGTTTGCTTAGTTAAAGATTGAAATTTTTGTAGGGATCTAACCAGTTTATCGTCGCGCAGGCTTGAGGCTGAGACCTTTGCTACAAAACAAGAATGGTCTGATGAAGAATCTTCTTCTTCTTCTCTCCTTGGATTCTTCTTCGCTCTCTTCTTCATTGGTCTGATTTCCGAAGCTAAAACAATCGAAATTCCACAGGGAACCATCAAATTTGCTTCTTTCTCCAGATTTTCAGTACATTTTATAGAAGAAAAAAAAAAGACAGAAAATTTACCAGTGTTGTCCTTGTCCTGATGATCATCAATGCTGTGAGAAGTTGTATACTCAATCTCACAGCAACTGGGTCCCAATGCTGTGACATGAAACACCAAATGTCCTTCTTTTCTGAAAACAACGACATCGCCGATACGGAGATCATGAGCTGTGACGAATTCTTTCCATCCGCCGGTGAGTCTCCGGCCATCGATTTTCACTTCCCAAGTCGTATCTGAAGCGTCCGATCTCAATTTCGCAGACTTGTATTCGTTTCTTCCTTCGATATGCTTTGAAAAGAATGCTACAGGAATGTTCTGCAACAACATGCAAAAAGAGTTTTAAGAAACGAAACCATCTCTCTCAATAAGTTGTATACTCGTAGAGAAGAGAGACAGAGAGATTGTACTAAATGGGAGTAGAAGCCGGGAAGAAGAGGCTGAAAGAAATGTGCGTTTGTCGGAGATTGAAGAACTGGATCCGCCATTGTCATCGAACACCTCCAAGGAGAGAGAGAGAAAAACATAAAAACAAAAACCACCTATAAATCACTGAAATTTATCTCCAGATAACAAGAATTTTACTTTCTTAATCCACCATTGATCAAAACCCCCTCAAAAGAGTTGTTTAATGGGGAAATTGAAAGGGAACAAACCCTAATTCTTCTTCTACAGGAAAGCTTTAGCTTTGTCAGAAATGCTCATATATCACAAGACTACTTTTCTGTCATGAACTTCGAGGCGAGAATAAGTTTACAGAAAAGTTTCAAAGTAGTACTAAACTTTTATCAGTGACCTCGTAAACCTCGTCCAACACACTTTTACTATTAACTCTGAACATCATTGATATCTGAGAAGATAACTCGACAATCCAACTAAATTAAACAAGTCCTTAATCGCAGTTTTATCAAATTTTAGACAAACAGAAACCGTAAGACTTGGTTGATAATAATCTTCAGACACAGATTGTTTCGATCTTGTAACAAAACTTAAGAAGAGGAATTGTATCTTCCCAAAACAACTTCAACACGAAAGGCTGGCCGATCTTCAATACGTCATTAGCTTCACAGAAACCTTTCCATCCTTTTTCCAATCCTCTTCTTCCATACTTTGATCCATCCTTCACAAGACTCGTTAACCGCTTCACGCCATGTTTATCCAACAGAATTATCTTCTCGTGCTTGTCAATCCCGTTGATCTTCGCGAAGTCTACGGGAAGAACCTGCGAAGGATTTGGAAAGCAAAAACAAAGACAGATTGATAAAGAACAGAGAAAATAAAATAAAACATAATCAGAACCTTACAAGATCTTGCTTACAAGTTTCGAGTTTCTGATATTTTAATGTGTGAGACAGATTGTGACAAATCGGTTTTGCCTTGAAGATGATGAAGCTACCCATTTAGGACGCCTCTTTATCTTCTTCTTCCCTCTCTCTCTGCTCATTAGTTCCGAACACTCTTCTTCAGGACAGATACAGATCATTGGAGTAGATCTCCCGTCTCCGACCAGATTAAACGGGATTAAATCTCCTACTTTTCTCTTGTTCTCACGGCAGAATCTTTTCCAGCCTCCTCCGATGTAATAACTTCTGTCTGATTCTTTAAATCTCAAATCCAAAGTCCACGACTTTCCTTCTTCGTTCACTACTATCATCTTGTGACATCCTCTGTTCAGAGCATTCGAGCTCGCAGCTTCCATTGGAAGACGCTGCAACCTCCCGGACAATCATGAACATGGTTTCTACGTGTAAAATAGAAAAAAAAAATAGAATGAAGCAAGTACTCACAAGTTTGTTCGATTGTAGATCTGAAGCAGTGACTTCTGCTACAAAACAGTAGTCGAGTGATAAAGAAGATTTTGGCTCTGTTCTGGGTTTTAGATTCTTCTTCCTCGAAACATTTCCTGAATCATTAGACACAGATTCCTTTTCAGATCAAAATGATTTCAACGAACGCCATCCTCTTCCAGTGATCTTGGATTCAAGCGATAGATAACACAGAAAAGTTAAACTTACTAATATTGTGCTGATCCTCATTGTCATTGTCGTCCTCTTCCTTGATGATGTGAGATTGTGCATACTGAATCTCACAACAGCTTGGACCGAAAGGAGTGACATTGAACACCATGTCTCCTTCGTGTTTGAAAATAATGACGTCGCCAATTCGAAGGTCATGTGCTGTGGCAAAGTCTTTCCAGCCTCCGGTGAATCTCCGGCCGTCTACTTTCACTTCCCAAGTTTGTTCTGAAACGTCCGATCTCAATTTCGCCGTCTTCTGCTCAATTTTTCCTTCTATGTGCTTTGAGAAGAAGGCAACAGGTATTGTCTGCAACCAACAACAGGGGAAGATTAAAAAACCAGAACCAACTCTGAAAGAGGAACAGAAACAGAGAGAGATACGGATACTGAGACAGAGAGAGAGAGAGAGAGAGAGGGTACAAGGTGAGTGTCGAAACCGGGAAGAAGTGGCTGGAAGAAATGCGGATTGGTAGGAGTCTGAAGTGGTGGATTCGCCATTTCAAACACTTCAGGAGAAGAAACAAAAAAAAAAATCTCAGAGAAATCTTTGAAACTTTTTCTTTCCGGGCAGGAAGAAAAGACCAAACTTTTTGGTTCAAAAGTGTGTACTTTATTCAGACTTTTTTGTCTTCGTCATGGATTGGATTTCGAGGCAACGTGATTGTTAAAAAAAATCTGTAGAATTTTGGTGCTTTCTTTGTACTTCTTTGGTAAAAAAGACCAAGAAAATCTTTTGGTGTTAATTCCAAAGTCATCTATTTTGATTTCCAAGTAAATGACCCCTTAAGATCCTGTGGTTACAAAGAAGGATCATCTAAAGGGATTTACTTATTAGTTGTTACACCACGTATTGTAGCATTGGGACAATCGATAGAATGTTTCAGGTATAATAGATGAAAAAAAATCGGTTTATTTATCCTAAATGGAAAAATAGAGAACAGTTTGTTTGACCATGCCCTGGCTACGCTACAAAACGCTGCGGTATATGGTGGTTCAATACTACAATGCCCCAGTGAGAGAACTCAGAAATCTTCTTATTATCACCACTTCAAGACTTGCAAGAATGAAAGATAAGAGTGTTGTAGGAAACTTAACAACACCAGAGACACAGAGTCAAGAAACAAACAACAGAAGGAATATACATGTAAATGATGACTAAGAAGAGAAGTGTGTTTTGTTTCAACTGAAATACAACAGAGAACCAGGGATCTCACACACTCGATCATCCTTACTAGGCAAAGATGTTGCCGACTTCCTGGTTTCTACTCATCCCTTGTCGCAGGATCCATTCCGGTCGAGGGGCTATCAGCAAAATATTCTGGATGCTTCACGTTCACACCATACTGCCAAACCAAGTTTATTCACTGGTTAGCTTTCCACAAGTAGCTAAGATGAGATGGAAAAACTTTACATATCTGCCTACACTACTGTAATCCACAATATCAGAACTACTTAGGCGTGCTTCTAAATTTTTTATGTTGATTCTGAGATACTGACTAAGTTTCATGCCGTTTATATGAAGAGTAGCGGTCAAAACCACATTTGCAGCTTAATTAAAATCATGAAGCATCTACATTTTCTTCACATACTTTGGACGTCTGTGGGTCAAAGCCACCATGGGAAGCATGAACTTAGAATAGAAGAAGCATTTACCTCACGCAACGCTTTTGAAAGGTCTTCCATTGTCAAAATCAAACGCTTATCCTGTTTCAAGAAAATTAATATTCATGACATGATCTAAAAAATAAACACATTTCATTATTGCCGCACAAACCAAAAACGAAAGGGCACCAGAGGTTACCTTTTGCTGTTTCTTGTCTTTCACAACTGGTGCTGGTCTAGCCTTGCAGTGCCTGTATATAATTTACAATTTGAATTACTTGGGAGCTTATGTCAATATGTTTATTGGGAAATCTAGCTTAGACATCTTTTCATCTCATTTACTCAGAATGGGCCACTTCTTTTTGTCCAAGTCAACTTTGAAAAAGGGTATGAAAGTCTATGAAGACGGGAATGAAAACTTACTGAAGGGCGTCGCTGGCAACATCTGCAACAAACTTTTGTGTAGCCACAGCAACTAGCCTTATTCTGTCAAACGAATAAACAAACCATCAGCACAAAGTGGCAAGAATACGTACAGATAAAGATTATGAAAAAGATTAAAACGTAGCAACTAAAAATCCCAATGCTAAGCACTCGAGTCAAAAGAAAAAAATGAACTCCCTCATTCTTCCGTGCATACAATCGAACCCAACTACAGGAGTGCTGAACCATAAAAGTAATATATATTAACATATGACAAACCTAGGACATCTGAACTGATTCTAACCACGACATCTGATCTAACTGCAGGTAAACCATTCTAAAACCCAACAATGATTCTGATAATAGCAACTAATCTGGCTCTTTCGTTATAAGTACCACATAAAACTGAACGGAAATACCTACAATCGTACGTCGGGGCACTGAAACCCACTCTTTGCCAAGTAGTGCTCCACTAGATCATCAGGAATCTGAAGGAATATAACAAATCCAGAACTCTATCAATACACAGGGTTCAATAATTGGAGGGCCGCAAAAAGTTTTTAATAGCACAAAGAGAAGTCTACAGTAGGAGTATAATCCATCAGAGAAGCAAGGAACTCTGTAAGAGCAGCATCATCTTCATGCTTGGCCTCGCCAGATTGTTGACCGTGATTCATCTCTCCCACCACCAGAGTACTGAAGTGAAGGTCTTGGCCAACACCTTTAAGTAAAAAGATTTTCAAAACCAGAAACATTAATAGAGAGCTTCTGATTTTCATTACTAGTCTAACAATTTACGCGGTTAAGTGTCTTGATTTCCTATCTAGGAATTCTCTATTCCAGATTTCTTCTTCCTTTCTGAAATTTTAGTTGGTAAGAGACGAACTATTCCTGATCGCTGTGCAGCAAAAATTATTACCAAGCTTGAACGAGGTGAAGCATAGCAATAAGAGGGGCTCTGTTTTCAAAATTTCCTCGAGAACGAATGATCTATTCCTGAACAAAATTCGATACCGCCCAACACAAATTTTCTACCGAGAAGACAAAACGAGCTGAATTTCGAAACCAGAGACATAGAAAACTCGACAGAGTGAGCGAGATTGCGAACCTTAACGTCGCCGTAACGTAAAGAAAAGCAGAGAATTGAGCTGAGAGGAGGCAATCAATGCTAAGGAAGAGGAGTTTCGACGGGTTTTGGCCAGGAGAAGAAGGGAATCGGAGAGTCGACTACTGAGTCCCCGTCGAAACCCTAAATCTCCGACTGGTCCAACTCGAAGCCATCTCCACCGGTTGGATTTAACAGTGGAAAAGACTATTGAAATGGGCTACAATGGGCCTATAAAATTAAACTAGGCCCAATTAACCTCTGCTGATCTTAAATGCTTTTATTATATTTTGCATGATTTTATTTCCCGGAGGAACAAAAACAAAAAAAAACAAAAAACTATCCATATGTTTTTTTATCTCCCCATGAAATCAATTTCCAAAAATATAAGAATATATCCAAAAGAAATTGTCAATCAATAAAAATCTCAGATCGTGACTTAGTGTTCTTCGATCTGCATAATGAAACTTCTTCTTTTTTGGTTGGGAGACAAAGAATATGACAATGAAAGCACTCCAATCCACCATCTAGACCCGAATATATAATGACTACAATCCTACAAAAGCACTTTTTGTTGTCTCTTTTGTCAACTCATAGTCTTATTAGATAGAAAAAAAACTGAGAAAGTATTTTAGAAAAAGAAAAAAGCTTATGTAAGTAAGAGTAGTTAGACCATCTCCATTGGGAGAATTCCTAATAGGTTTCTTAACCAATTTTTTAATATAAATTTTCTATCATTTGATTTTAAGAACTTTTGTAAGAGATTTTAGTTTTTTGCTCTTCCATTGGTAGAACTTTTAATGGAGTTCTTAAGAATAAAAAACTACACATGTCATTGCTTAATCCAAAATCCGAAACTCACTAACTGAGATAGGAGAATACACTTAAAATTACTAGTTTTCATGAATCAAGTAGTTGATAATTATTCTCGAACCAAACATTCAAACGACACAACATGGACAAAGAAGGTTTTACCTTTGATGATTTCTCTAGAGAAGAAATGAAGAATGCAATTGCTACTACAACTAGTTGCTTCTGATTTTTTTTCTCTCCTTAATATAAAGAAGCAAGTGCAACAATCAATCCCAAGACAACAACCTAAAATTAAACAAGAAAAAGAGAATCTCACACAATTACCAAAGGAAACGCCTCCATAGCCCCCCAATTCTACATATATGTTCTATTTTCTTTGCTATATAAGCTGAGGTCTATACTTACAGCCGTGAAACCAGAAGCATTCCCATTGTCTGAGACGGAAGCTCTTGGTGAAGATCCCTCTTCTCAGCCTTACACATGAACAAGTGAAAAAAAAGAAAAACATAGAACATACTTAAAGAAGTTGACCAATGATTCTGTAATGACCAAAAACGATGAACACATAATTTACCTGCTCATGGACATCATCACTCTGAGAAGCCAACAGTCTGACAAAAATCGGAACAGCATCATTCATCTGGATTACCCCAGTGTCACTGCCATGTGCGTGGAGGAAAAGAGCCTCCTTAAACCTCTTAAGAATGTCAGGTGAGACATCTTTCTTCGACCCCTGTCTTCTTCCCCTTTTTTTATGCTGCACATAAACTTAAGGACCTGAATATACCATCATCACTCACAACTCATATACAAATACAGAGACGCCATGTTTCAAGATTCAGTATCAAGACACACAAAGCTTATGTCCATCAACATTACATTGAATTGGACGAGATTAAGCAGAAATCACATGGTAATACAAATCAATAAACATACCAGCTTAACAGCAACTTCTTCTCCAATTTGGACATTAATCCCTTTGAAAAAATCATGCATACCAAAGATCAAAACTTTCTGTCAGATAACAACCACCAAAGAACCAAATACAAAATCAGAAGATGTCGATTTTGATGAAACATACCTATATAAATCTCACCGAATGATCCACTACCGATCTTCCTACTCAACTTGAATTTTCCGCCGATGACATGATCCATCGTTTGATTTCCGATTATGAAGGCAAAATCCGATTCAGCAGCGGTGATTACTTCAAAGCACAACTCTCATCTATACAAATTAATTCCAAATTTTTGGCAGATTAAAAATCCTATTTTGCTACATTAAAACACAAAAGAAGAGAAAAATGGAAATATATCGTACCTGACCACCAACGACGGCAATGGCGGGCAATGAGTCCCAGAGAGTTGGGAGGGAGCTTCCCTCGCCGTGATCTCCCATAGCCGTACAAGCTCTCTGTATCTTGTTCACAAGCGAAATCAAACTCTCCATCTCAAAAACGAAATCAACCTAATCAGCTCAGATTATTCAACGGCGGAATCAGATGTCCGGCCCGATTTGGTCTCCGACGAACCCGTGCGAGAAGGAGAAGAGACCGCAAAGAAATCCTCTTTTGTTCACTCTCGGTTGATTTTTGGTTTCAGGAAACCGAAGAGCAAAAAAAAAACGAAAGAGACGGTATCATTTTTTTTTTTATCTAAACAGTGATCGACCAATCACAAATGGACACAATAGAGGTTTTTAATATTTCTGAAAGTCCTTTATTAAGAAACGTTTCTTACACTATTTCTATGTTAATGATTTGTTTTGATTTTTTTAACTTAAAAAATTCTCTTAAGAAACCTTTAAAAACTCCCGATGGAGATACTCTTATATTCCTACGAGAGGCAGGTGGTAAATTCAATAAAGGAGTAGTAGACTAATTATCTCACCCCAAAAAAAGAGAGACATCATGATCCGACTATATGAGGGTTATAACTACAAAATAATATATTGTTGAAATTACAACATTTTTACTTTTTTTCTAAACAATAAAAACAAAAACGATGTAGCATGCATACTAGTCGCTAATCTCACCATCGCAAGATGATATCAATTTTAATGTGTGGATAGCAATTACATCGTTTTTAGAATACCTCATAACTTACTCAAACTGTGTCGATGTAGTTTGGCAATGTCTTACAGTTTTGTTTTCAACGTTCAAATGTTTTTATACACAATACTTAGTTGTTTTTGTAATTAAGCTATAATTACGATAGCAAAAACTACTAAAGAGAATAGTGTTGCTTCTCTTAAAAGACGAACTATGGTGGCATATCCCATAAACACTTACTTTGGAATTGCGAATCTAAAAAGGATTGTTTAAATAATAACTAGATATCAAATCAAATCAAAACATGGTGACCTATCAAACCTTTTATTCAGACGAGGCGAATGAACGAAGCAATGTTCATATGATCTAAATGGAATATCCACTATATTGTGAATGTGATCGTGACCACAATTTACAGATCATCATTGTACATAGGTTTTTGCAAGTAAAATTGTATTTGTAAAAAACAGTTAAAAGGTGTCAAGTCGGGTTAATTCCTCCCATTTCATTTGTTTTTTATGACTAAATCTTTTGTAGTTTGACAAATCGGACATGAAAAACTGTAGATTGAAAAACATAAATATAACTCGTCTGTAATATTTAAAGTGTATATTTAAATAAACTTTAATACTTCTTAATAAATTAAATATTTTTAAAAACATAAGTATATAACTGAAATATAAACAAAAAAGTAGGATAAGTAGACGTTCGCGTCTAACCTGCTTGACAGATGTGTTTTTGATAAAATGGCATTTAGATAGATTTTTAATTTCAAACATTACACTAAGATAAAATCAAGTAACCTTTGTATAATAATAGTTAATCAAAAATTCGTCACTCATAATCATATGTGTTGTTGTAGGGTCACTCTTACTTTAGACTTCCTCTTTTTTAACCCTTCTTTAGAAAATTTGTAGTGCATAGTTCCTTATCTAGAAGAATAGAAGTTTGTACGTCACCAAACACCACTAAAACTCAAGTTGGGAATATATTCATTAGCTTACTTAAATATTAATTATGTTTTCCCTTCCAGTTTGATACTATTTTTTTGCCCCCAATCCTCAATTAACTAACTTAAAATAAAGTTGGAATACTAACAGCAATATGCTGTATAGTAATTATATATTTATGTGGATGTAATCTGACATGAGCTTTCTTTGGTGATTGGTCACCTTTCGCCAACAATTTCTATCATAGTTGAAATATATTTAAAATCATTAAAAAAAAATTAATGAGAGTCACTAATAAGAAAAAAATGGCCATTCAAGTACAAAAGTGGAATCCGATTATCCACCAATATTACAATTAAATATTGGAGATTTGTTTTAGGAAAAAAGGTTGGCATGCTATATTTTATATAAATAAAAATTTGTGGAGTATTTCGAGTCCAAGTGCCCTTGCCTCATACGAAACTTGCATCTTTAATAAAGCAAAAAACATACGAACTGGATATTGCTTAAATATTACTAACACAGTTACATGTTTCATACTATTTTTTTTGTTAAAGGGTTTTTCATCATGTTTCATGTTTTTTACGTCCTATTTCTAATAATTTTGTTCTAAGGATCCTCTTAGCGATCATTAAATTTACTTTTGATGAGTGAATTAGCTCTTTAAGTTTGATATGAGAAAAACAACTTCAAATGGTTTGTAACACCTCAATGTTCATCCAAGTCTCGCGGCCAATTCAATATATAATTTTTTTTTTTTTAAAATGCAAAGCTTGTCGAGTGGCTTAGTAGTATTTGTTACAAATGCCCTGAGATTTGATCGAAGCTATAGCAACAAAATAATAATAAAAAATTCCTATCGAACTATTTTCTTGTGATCCCATCATCTAAATAATAATTAATATTTGGATATGTTTGGATTTTTTATTACTTTTTTAAAGGGTACAAAATTTATGACTAAGAAAAATGTTCAAACTCATTTTTTTACTTAATATTTGTTTCCACACCGACCTTTAATCGAATTTGGAAGAGATACAAATAAAGTAAATCAATCAGATATTTTAATGTTCGGCTAGCGTCTAACAATTATTTGGATTGAACTTTGTTCGTGACATTCGGGTTTTGTTAAAAGTACGTTCATTTTGTTCATGTACGAGAGTAGCGAAGATAAGTACTAAACGATGAGCGGTGATTGTCCGTGCAGAAATAAAATTGTACTCTCTACTGCTAAAAGGTGCAAGTGGAAGCTGACGAAACGTGGGACACAAAAAAATTATACAATATTATTTCTTTTTTTTTTTGCTAAAGGATTATACAATATTATTTGTTCATGTTACAATAGTCATTAATGGAATGCCAATGAGCAATAATATGCCCCCTCTCGTATCCCTTGGTGCTTTTTATTTTGGTATTAATTTTGAATTCAGTAAGAAACTTGTGAAATGGGAACTTAGAAAGGAGGTAAAGAATTTGCACAAAAAAAGGAGGGCAAACTAAAACTTAACGTAAACTTTGAATCACTCTTCTCTTACGACGACACATGAGTCAAAACAAAATTATCTAGTTTATGATTTTTTTTTTCATTTCGCCTTTCTAGTTTTTATTTTAATTTTATAAATGAAAGATAGAACTCAAAAGCGAAACAAACATAACAGAGAAACGCATAAAAGAGAAAGAAAAAAAAGAAGAAGAGGAAAACGTACATTTTTAAAAAGAAGAAAAGTTTGTGGTGGACAAAAATTGAAGTGGAGAAGTTTGTGATTTGTGTGATTAAAAAATAATAAAAGGCTAAAAATTAGTTAAAGAAAAACCAAGGATGAAAAAAGTCGCGTTTTTAATTTTTACCGTGTATATTGGATTATTCTACAGTAAAATAAAGAGACTGAAAGCAGTAAGTTGAATTTAACATTTGCAATATTAATTTTACTGTTCTAAAATCAGAACTACAATTATGCTGAATCGGACATCAAATTACACACATAAAACAATCTTATCATATGATTCATGTATATGAATGGTGTGTTTCACCACATAAACAACACATATAAGATTTTTTTAATGATCTTAATTATGATCTTATCCATATCTCATAATGCAAATAAATAGAATCATCACATAGCCTGCCTAGAGAGCGAGAAGAAGAGAAGAGAGACATAAATGTGTCAAATCAAAGCATCAAAGCCAAATGAAATTTGGAAACGAGGAAGAAGAACAAAATGAGATTGTTGGCACTTTAACCCACAATCTCTCTATCTTTCTCTCAAATCATCTTCGTTTCTCTTATTATCGTGCTAACACCGTCATATTCCACTATACCCCAAATCTAATATGCTCTTTCACTATGTCTTGATTAACTACATTATTATATTAAAATGTCAATGTGAGCAGATGGATGCTACATCGATTTCAAAATATGCCTATATCTGTACGGTCTATGTATATCTCAAGTTCTTTTTTTTTTTTTTGTTAAAGGGTTTTATATCTCAAGTTCTCAACTCTCAGATCACTGTATCTTATATTTTAAAAAGTTTTTAAAAAAAATAAATAAGGGTCAAGTTTTTTTAAAATCAAAACTCCCAAGGAGAGATTCATTAGAGTGGATATCGGGCAACACACGTCCCGCATAAACTTTTGTAATATATAAGTTATGTTTATTTTGTTATCCAATTTTCTATTTAAACATCTTGTTACTAATCAAACCATATTCAATCGTCCTTTTTTCTTATCACATGTTTGAATCTAGATAGTGATATATATAACCACAACACTAACATAAACCATACTAGCATACATGTTATGGTCTAAGTTTTTTTTTGTTACTGTGTAAGATTACTTTACTGCATAACAAGACTCTTTTTAAGACTTTAAAATAAATGGTGATGGAGTATAGAAAAAGCATCTTGAACGTCTTGATTATTGTCACCCTCCGCAAGATTATCATGTCAGTTTTTTTTTTTTAGGGGTTTTAAGAAATAAATTTAGATTTAAATGTAAAAAAGAGAGAGTTGATTTCACTAAATTCTGTTGATTAAATATAATCGTCACTTTCTTTGTCCCCAAGTTGCTTATACCTATAAATACCTCTCATTACCATATACATTGTTTCATACTCAGCCTCCTTTTTCCACATTAACTGAGAATTTTTTTTTAAAAGAAAATTATCTCCAAACAACAAATCAGAGATAAAACAAAAGAGATTGCAAAACAAACAAAAAAGAGAGTATGAGGCCGTTGAGCGTTCAATCGAGGTTGAAAGTGCACGCCACGTCAGAATCGTCGTCAGCCTCCGTGAATCACCGAGTAGCGCCGCAATCGCCGTGGCACTCGCCGGTTCCTTACCTCTTCGGCGGTTTAGCGGCGATGCTTGGACTCATCGCTTTTGCTCTTCTCATCCTCGCATGTTCTTACTGGCGCGTGTCTTCCTCCGGAGAAGAAGATGGTCGGAACGGAGGAGGAGTCGACGAAGAGAAAGAGAACCGGTCTGGTGACAAGGCGGCGAACGGAGCGTACGAGGAGAAGTTTCTGGTCATAATGGCCGGGGAAGACTTGCCGAGATTTCTGGCGACGCCAGCGATGAAAAAGTGTACCTGTGGTGACCACGAGGGTAAAATGGTAGTTTCTCAGGAGGATAGTATTGCCGAAGAGGAGGAGAAGGTGAGAGAAGGTGAAGAGAAAGTGAAAGATACAGGAGAAGAACCAACTACAAGTCATTGAGCTTTTTTTGTCTCCCTTTCTTTTTCTTAGTTAATGTCTTTTTTTCTACTTCTTTTTTGAGATTTCTCTGGAGAATTTTCCCTTCCTATGATTCCCAGGAACGTAAATTTTACTAGAGAGCAAAATTTTGGGTTTTACTTGTTCTGTAATGTTTTATGTTATTGCTATACCAAATCCTTTATTCCAAATTTTGTAACTTTGAGGAAATAGATGATCACGTATGCGGTTTCATGCGTGTACATCCACATATTTAGGATTCGATTGTTTCAACTAATTCCTACATTTGGGTTAATGTATTTTTCCGAAATCAAACAAAACACTTACATTAATTTAAAAGATTTTTTTTTAAGAAAATATTTGTGCAAAGTGAAAACGGTCGGAAAGAAACAATTAAACGTAAAAACAAAAGCAAACACAAATACATAATCTTAACCTTAGAATTTTTTTTTTTTTTTTTTTTTTTTAAAATGTCTTCACATTAGATAAGTTAGGATCGTTTTGACACTTTTCTAAAGTGGAATTACTCGTTTTGTGTTTTCCTTGTATTGGCAAATCTAAAATATGTTCTCGCCTCATATATATGTAAAATATATATTTATTACATTTCTTTTAATATTTTAAGTGAAGTTAATACCTGCTAATTTAGGAAAATTCATTTGGTGGATGAATTCATTAGTCACCCATAATTGTATTCAACGGAAATTAATTTTCAGTATCGATCAACATGGTAAAACGATCGATTACAACCATTATTTTATGATTTAAGTAATGTTTTTTGTTAAATAAATAACTAAATAAGTATAGTTTATTTGTCATAGCAAAGCTACTTTAAAATCTAATTTCTACATTTCATTTCCCCTTTTGTATAAGTATAGTTATATTATATTGTATGGGCAGTAAGGCAGCAAACTAAAAATAGATACATTTACCTTTGCATGTACTTCAGTCTGTTGACAGCTGAGCAGCCTGAGCTGTTTGATCCATATGCCAATTTAGATTTTGTTTTCCCCATACAGAGATTTATGGGGCGAAAGTACACGCGTACGCGTAAGAAATACTTGTAGTACTAGTTTTTAATTAATTTGTGATTTAAGAAAAAAAAAATCAGAAATATTTGCTATTACAAGTTACAACTGTGCAAGCCATTAGAAAAAAAAACAAAAATCAGAAACAAATTCGACTACCTATATTTTTAATCTCTACGAATATTATTGTGCATAATCTCTTTGCAAAATACCGGTAAGCAAACAAAAAAAAAAAGGAACAAAAAAATACCCATTTATTTTTTTGTTACTGAAATCTGAATTCGTACATGTTTCTTTAAGTACTAATGTCAATTCCAGTTTCTCCCGTCAATTGATTTCCAAATTTTAATGGCATTTTGTTTTATAAACTCTCCGTTACACATGTTATATTTTTACCTGATATCTGATGATCGAATCAAACTCTCGTTATTCAACTGAACAAGCAAAACATATTTTTTTCCATGCCAGATATTTTATTCTCCCACCTAATATACGTACGTGTGTATTCACATGATCATATACTTCATTACATATTTATCAAACTTTGAAGAAAAATATATCTAAAACTTAGATTTATTATAAAAACGTATATCGCTGACAATGATTAAAAAAGTAATCACTTAAAAGTCAGTACATCATAATGTTATAGTAGACTAAAATAAATCATTGATAGACATGAATATTTTGATCTATATCGACCGTTCTCCAAATTTTCAATCCTGAAGGTTTTCACTACAAAAAATCTTTCAAATTACTACTATTTGACTTGAAAAGATATTACTCCACAAAAAACATTCGACGTCTGTCGTGCACATATAAAATTATTAAAAAGCTATACAAAAAACATTCACTCGATGGATTCGTGGAGTTATTATTATTGTTTTTTTTTTAAACTTTATTCGTGGAGTTATTATATAATTAAAGTTTAGCAAATCTTGTAAATGGGAAACTGTTATTCTCCATTTCTTTATAAAAAATATGATATTCTCTATTCCTTTAAAATAAAACAAAAAATCGCCATTAATAAGCACAATTAGCTGATTAACAATAATTAAATGAGCAAATCATTTTGTGTTGCGTATCTACTACTAGTATGTGTGTGCCAAAGAGTTAGCACATGGCGACACGTGTACATAGTGGATCGACTGAGTTATTTATTTATAGCAAAAAGAATAGATTCTGTTTTGACAATTTGACACCGTTGAGCTGTCCTTCGAGGCGCCGAGTAGCCGCGTCCGTCTACTAAAGAAAGTTCCAAACAAATGCTTTTTCATTTGGATTTCTTTTCCCTCATTTATTGCTTTGGTTTTAATTATTTTTCTTTTTTTACCATTTACTCACTCTGTACGTACGTTATACACTTTTCTCTCAACTTCCGTACGTTATATGCAGAATCGCTTTAGGTATTCTATAAGAAGGCTTCGATTTGAAGGCAAGTGCAATAAATTAAGGCTCTAAATAAAACGGTGTGGACTAACGGAATAGTATCAAAATTTTGATGTTATGTCGTCCATTATCCGTCCGCACCATTTCTATTTTGTGCTAAAGAAACGCACCATTTCAATTGAAACCTAAATTATGAACGATAGATTGTTTTGAACACAGAGTAAATTGATTCAACATAGACATGAGTTTTGTTATTGTATAAGTATGTATTATTCACGATAAAAAGAGGAGCTGGGAAATTATGTTGCATAAGAAAATCAACTCTGGACATCTCTCTAATAAAGAAAACATAACACAATTATACCAGTTGTATGTGGTTTTCATTTTAAGGTGAAATCACTAAAAGTCTAAAACCCATGTCCTTATACCAGGCTCAGCTGATCATTTACTGGCCCATTTGTGTTCCGCTAGCTGATTCAGAGGGTTTAACAAGAGCTCAGAAATTGATAAATCTCGGAACTAATTAGTTTTCTCACCTTTCTTCCACTGCTCTTCTTCTTCTAGAAGGGAAGAGAGCTCGATGTTCCAAGAGACGACGAATCTCTCTTAGATCTGATCCGATCAGAAGAAGAGGAGGATGGGAATCGTGTTCACTAAGTTGTTTTCTTCCGTGTTTGGAAACAAAGAAGCTCGCATCCTCGTCCTCGGACTCGACAATGCCGGAAAAACCACCATCCTCTGTAAAACAACTGCCTCCATCTCTCTCATTTTTTTCCACTTCTGGTTACATATATGATTAATTGGCTTAAGTTTCCGATTCGACGTTTTTGTGTTGAGTTGCGTTTTCTTTTTGATCTCTGTGTTTTCAGATCGGCTTCAAATGGGGGAGGTGGTCTCCACGATTCCGAGTATGTATTTTCTCTCGATTTTATCATCAATTCTGGTTGGTTTCGTTCAATTTCACGTTTCCCAGGCAAGCTTATTTGATTTCATGTTTTCCAATTTTGCTTTGTTCCGATCTGCAGCTATTGGATTTAACGTCGAGACTGTGCAGTACAACAATATTAAGTTTCAGGTCTGGGATTTAGGTAAGTTACCATTATGTGTATCGATAATGAAGATGCCCTATGCTTTAAGCTTCGAGTTTTGAGTTGCTCGAACAGTCTTTGCTATACAGAGAATGGAGAATACATTGTATAAGCATTTGGTTGATCTTAGATCAAAGCTTGCCCTTATGGATCCGGTTAGTCTTCTTTAATGTTGACTAGTAGATTTCAAGGGCAAGTGATTAAACAAGCCCATGAAAACTGATCTAACTCCAATGACACTCGACAAACTAGAAATGTGTTACTGCATTTTGGCCAAATGCAGTAACGCGAAGTCCATGATTTGTATCCTCTATATATGATGTCTTTCATAATCCTACACTTGAATAGCTGTGACATACGAATAAGAGAAAGATTTCCGGATTTATTTGGAAGGCAATAACTACTCAATATCTATGTATATATAGTCAATTGCTCTGCATACTTTTCATGCACTCTCTGTATTTAGTCAATTGCTTTATTATACTTAATTGGTTTGTTAGAGAACGATTAACAACAGTTTTCTTGTGGCAGGTGGACAAACGAGCATCAGGTAGCTTACTATCACCTTTTCCATTTACTCTGTTATCCTTTTGCTACAGACAATGAGAACTGCATTTTGCCCACTTTTCATTGGTGATTTGTTACAGGCCATATTGGAGATGCTATTTCCCAAATACACAAGCAGTGATTTATGTTGTTGATTCGAGTGATACAGATAGGATTGGAGTGGCGAAAGAGGAGTTCCATGCAATTTTGGAGGTAAAATGCTGCCAAGGTTTCATCTTCATATGTAATTGGTTTATTACTTTCTTGACAAGGAACTCTCTCATCCAAATCCAATAATAGATGAGGCGAACGCTTTCTTGGTGGTAGCTCTACTGGGAATACAATATCGGCTCAGCTTTTTTCTTGTTTAGAAACTGTTCTAGACGCTTGTATATGTTGCTACTCAGTGTTCTTAGAATGTCAAACAGCCGGTGTAGTCAAACTGAGACATTCACGGGATGGGAACTGGTGATCTTGACGTGCTATATAGATTTTTTTTTGTGTCTCACTTCTGAACTGCTCTTGTGGAAATGTTGTTTTTTCGCCTCTGTTACTAAGCAGCTTATTCGTCCTTGGTTTTATTGAAACTTTTTACAGGAAGAGGAGTTGAAAGGGGCAATGGTTCTTATATTTGCAAACAAGCAGGTTAGTATTACATATGTCAATTGTCAAGTTGTTTACCTTCCCACCAAGTTCTGATAAGATTCACCCGTCAATTGTTAATCATGAAGCTAGTTGAGAATCATCCATACCACACTAGTTTGGTTTGTGAATATATGTATGACGATTCTGCGTCGAAATGAACAGGATCTACCAGGTGCACTTGACGATGCAGCCGTGACAGAGGCCTTGGAGTTGCACAAGATAAAGAGTCGGCAATGGGCTATCTTCAAAACTTGTGCTGTGAAAGGAGAAGGACTTTTTGAAGGCCTAGACTGGTAAGCACATGAAATACTCCCAGAAAGTTTTGGTTCAGCGAAACTCTAATATATTCCTTCTTCTCCTTCAGGTTGAGTAATACCCTCAAATCAGGGACTGGCTAACTTCATCTCTCACCACAAAGCAGCAGTGTGTATCATCATCTTCTCTACTGTTAGCTTTGCATTCTTTTGCGAGTTGTTGTGACACATGATATTATAGCAATTTTAACATGAAACTAACCCATAAAGGTTACCAATAACACTTGCTTTCTCTCTTCAAATTCCATGTAGAAGACTATTGCAAATTGGAAAATTTTGATCGTGTTTGATAGAGGCGAACTTTGCCTCAATAAAATCTAATAAAAAATGATGTAAAAAAAAAAAGAGAGTCTGTCGCAGCGACAAGAGATGGTTAATACACTAATGATATAGGGCTAATACACTAATTATATACGGAGCCACAGAGACCCTTACCGTAAGTGAGCTCGTTGAGCAGCTTGCGCTGTTGGCACTGGGAGAGAAGATAATGATATAGGGTTTAGTCTTAGTGAAGTAGATTTGGTTAGTCTGTGTTGTTAGGTGCAGTTCCAACTTTGGCGTCACCGATTGTAACTGTGTGCATTTGTTCACACACTTACTCTTTACTATTTTGATTATGCAAAAATAATCAAATTTACTGGAGTATTGATGCCAAGGCTGTAAAACAATGCGTATGCATAAAATAAAAAACTACAAATACTCGAGACAAAGGTAGAATGAATCAGAACTTGTACTATTCGAGGATGAAACTCAAATCCACAGATCTGTTTTATGTTTCTTTACATGCCCAAGTAACCAATGTATAACAACAACAAAAGTGACACGAGACTGCAAAAGACGTTCGTGTAAAAGAGTTTCCTGAGTTTTGTCTATATATTCTTGATTCGACCTTTTTTTAAACAATATATAATCTCCCAGATTCATTTGTTTTTTTTGGGGTGAAACGAAATCCACAGGGACGTTACCAATGTTAAAATTAGGCTGATATGTCACCGGAGCTTCTGTCTGGTATGATGCCGTGATCGATTGGGATACTGTTGCTGCTAGAACCTACTCCTCCTGTTTGGTCGGAAAAGAAACGTACGACGACACAAGTTATGTTGTCTGCACTTCCTCTTTGGTAAGCTTCCATCATCAGTCTTTTTGCACCTTCCTCGGGATCTTCTATTGCCTTGATCATGCCTACCGCTTCCTGAGTATAAGATAAGATTTGAGCAAAGATGAGTTTTCAAGTCCGAGGATTGGGAATGCTAAAAAGGTTTTTCCTACCTCGTTAGAGACAACGTCCCAGAGACCATCACTTGCAAGAATGAGAAACTCGAGAGAGCTATCAACTTTTTCTTCCTGAAATTTCCATAAATGTTCATGGGTGAACCAAGGCAGAATTGTTGAAGTCACTATAGAAAATAGTCTACAATGTGGGTATGAGGTAACACAGATAGTCACTCCCTTACCCCGTAGTTGAGTTTATTCACACAAGATAAACTATTAATAGCAGATTATGATGCAAAGCCAATACCTGTATCTCCGGATCAGCAACAACATACTGCTTCAATAACCTATCGCCAAAAGCACGAGAAACAGCAAGAACTCCTCCAACTCTCCATGTTCCTTTTATCATAATACCAATTCAGTAAATGGTATAAACACATATAGGGGGGAAAGGTTTCAATTAAAAGTTTTCTTACCAGCCCACATGACAAATCCTCCCGCATCTTCAATTCGTTGACGCTCATCACTTTGATCAGGCTTGTGATCTCGGGATACAGCAATAGCTTTGACACAAAGATTATATTAGTACCAGAGAAGACAACACAACTAACATTCACAACTTAAGATTATATTGTTTACTACACATTGCAAATTTCATGTACACGAGTGCTATCGCCTAGAAACGTCTTCTAATCTCTATTTCAGCCCCCCTCACACACAAAAAAAAAAGAAGAAATAAATAAAATTGAACAAGCATTACCATTGCCGCCTCTGCATATAACAGCTCTAGAGTCCCCTACATTTGCAACAAGTAAACGGTCACCAACTAAGATGGCTGTTGACGCCGTTGAACCAGCATCCCTGTTCTGACTGTTTTCTGATTTAAGAAACTCCGAGTCTGTTTGGTTGTATGCATCAGCTGAAATGAGAAGCAAGCAAATGAAAAAAATCAGGACGATAAATTAGGCACCTTGCTGGGTCTATTTAATGAATCATCTGGCTAACAAGAATTAAAAGTGAAGACAACCTATTGCTGCTCTAGTGTCAGAGATGAACTTTGGATGCCTGATCAGGTTACTGAATAGATTTTGCTTCACATATTCAGCTGCACGTGCACCTCCTTGTCCTGGACATAAACATTAGCTTCATCACTATATTGCTCTATTTACCTTACCATGGAAAAAGTGAGTAAAGATGATAAATGCTACTAATTACCCAGTAATTTGAAATGTTCATATAGATCATATACACGAAAGTCTATTATTTGATCAGTAGACATCAACTAATCATGGTTCTTATGTATCGTGTGAAACTGAACCTTACTAAATCTCCAGTTTAACCATATTGAGACACTTCCGAGTTATATGTCTGCTACTACATAATGATAGGTGATATACAAAATAGTACTGGAAATTGTTACACGCAAGATAAGAGTCACCAACACATTTGTTTCTGTATATTAGAGAGAGATGCATACCGTCAAAGACTCCAAATAGACCAACTATTTCGCCTTCAACACCATCGATTCTAGTCTCATAGAAGTCCTCCATTGAAGATCTTTTACCGGGAGAGCTTGCATATCCATAGCTGAACTTCCCGTTCTGACTGCACAAAAGTAAGTATATGAAAGCCGTCACATTATAATGTTTATTTAAAGTGGCAGAAGCAGGAGCATCTACAGTCAAAGCCTTGGTAGTCTCATAGCTCTTTTGTGTAGTGTGTAAAGCCAAAGGTAGATTCTCTAAGTTCTTCCCAACATAAGAGACATATGTAAGACATAATAAAGGCAAGAAACTGCTCTATCCACCTAATCGCTCAAGCCTATATATATATAATTTCCTATGTATCAATCTAGATCAGTAATCTGTGTTGCTATCTCAAAGCTAGAACTTCAACTGAAAATCACAGAAATGATTAAGCTGGGCAAAAGAGAAAAAGTGGACCTGAGGCCGCCGCCGCTAACAGGTCCATCATCGGCGTGAACCTGGCTCGAAGATGACAATACAGAATTCAGATATCCCATACCTCCGCAGAACACCAAGCCTCTTGTTTTAAAATCGGAACAAAAATCAGAAGATCGAATTCAATTTCGTAGCTGATCGAGCTCCCTTTTCCGCCAATCAAACCCCTAAACGACGTAGAAATCATATGTCAGTAATATGTTACACGTCGAAATAGCAATGGATCAGCAGGGGCGCGCGAAATCGATCAGATCGAAAATTTGACAAAATGAGGAGGAAGAGTAGCTGGGCGTACTAGGAGAAGACGGAGAAGAAGAAACAGATGGATATTTCAGATTTGACGATAACCTCAGCCAGATTTGTGGATTCAAAGCTCGACACGATCTTAGAGATCCTCCAATCGCTCTGGTCTTCGTTTTTGACAAACTGGGAGAAAAGGAAGAAATAAATGACCAAGATACAGGTTGCTTTTGAAATCTGGTACTCTCTCTCTCTCTATATAAATTCGGTGGTAATAATGATTTTTTTTTGTGTCGGTAATAATGATTAACTACTACTCCATAATCTAATAAGACATTTATATCCATAAGCAAAGGAGAAATCTCGTGGGCCTAAAAAAGATTATTATTATTATTCCTTTTTCTTGGCTGTTTGGCTTTTTCGGCGAAACCAAGTTAGAATGAATCAAACGGGCCGTCTCATTAGGATTATGACACGCGGCGGCCATGCAGATTAGTGTCTACGGTTGACTTATCTCACGTCCTCCGTAGACTGTACTACTTTCCTTACCGCTTACGGTCAATATGGCCGGCGCAATACGGCCGCCGCTTAGCGATCCAACAATAATACGCTTTTAGATTTGCTTAGCGATCCAACAATAATACGCTTTTAGATTTTGGTGCGGATGATGGGGAAAATAAAAAGCTAAGCTAAATTGTTATTTTGCTGTAATAGAAGCGACCAAAATTCTTCTCTTCAAAGTTAAAAGAAGACAATCCAAAAATATCTGAAGAAAACACTACAAGACAAACAACCCAAAATAAAGACAAAATCTCGCATTTCATTCTTGCTCATAGTTTCAAGGGAACGACTTCCTCAGAGACATGGATCAAACCCTCAGTGGTCTCCGATAAGATTCTGCCTCTGAATTTTATCTTCCTCGTTAAGCATCTTCCACTTGTTCAACCACATCTCCCATTCCTCTTTCATCATTCTCCTCTTCTCCTTCTCTTGTTTGGTCAACAACACCGACACGTAATCGTCCTCTTCCTCGTACTTCTCGCTGTACTTCTTCAGATTCTTGGCCACCTCTTCTTCCTTTTTGTCCGACAACAATGACGGTGGCCTTGGACGCCAAGCAAACTGACAAACAATAAGAAAAATCAAGATATATCATTATTAATTCTCTTCTTTGCCCTCTAGGCTATAGTTTTTGAATTATATCTGAGAGAATTGTTCCTTTAGTGTTTGGTAAAGCAACTTCCCCACTAAATGACCAAATGGAAAACCCATTCTCCATCTCATGGACTGATGATGTTACTGCGGTTCCCACCCACATACCTTTTTAAAAAAGAAAAAAAACAGAGAAGACACTTTAACACAACTCTTTCTGAACTGAAAACAGAGAGAACCAACAAAAAAACAAAGAACCCAATGGAGTAATGTACAAGGTACCTTCCAGTTGGATCCCACTCGATATATGTGGCCATGAAGTTCTCAACTGTTGCCATAGTCACAAGCTCGTCCATATTGTAAAACTCAAGGTTGCTGCCATTGAATCCATTTAACCCATCAGCTAGGATTATGGGTTTGCCAGTGGGAGACCAGAAGAGGGCATTGGCTTGTTTGCTTGGCCTTTGAGGGTAACGAGCTTTGAAACTCTTCCAGCGTGTTGTGCGGTTTTCATGAGGTGGAATGTATTCGTAGCAGATTGGACAAGTCTCTATGTCGATGTCGTCTTCACGCCTTTTGGTTTGGAAATAATTAGCACCACCAAGGATGTTGGCCAAATTTTTAATACTCATTACCTACTCTTCTTTATATATACTGTTAATTATACTTATATTTATAACCCTATACACTGAATTATATATTCAGAGCTCTCTTTTTTTTGTTAAAAAAAATTTGGACAATTTCTTTGAATGGATAACATTAGAGCAAGAATTGAATTGTTATCTTATATAGATCCAGATATTAAAAGAAGAAAAGAAAACATACTTAACAATTAAACAAGGACATTTACATGATCATAGAAAACCAACGGAGAGCAGAGCAACCAAACGAGTAAACGAATATAAATCCCCAAAAAGTTGATTTAAATTAACACAGAATGTGTTTAATTAACGGAAGAACAAGAACGCCTTACTTCACCATCTTCACCAAATTTGACACCAACCATACTCAGCTTCACAAACGACTCTCTCCATCTCTGAAAAAAGCTTTCCTCATCACTCGCCAGATCCTCCACCATCTTCCTCGTCCGATCATCCTCCATCAGTGCAGAATCCGTCTCGAACAAACCCTTGCGCGCTTCCAGATTCCTATAGTACTGATTATCGAACCTCGACGATGTCTCTGGATCGTTGCTCACCGTCAATGACGACGATGATGAACACTGGTTCATTAATGTCTCTGCGTAGGAGTTGTCCAGAGACGCGTCGATTAGCTCGAGATTTCCTTTCGGGTCTCGTTTAAACCTTCCATCGAATGCATTACAGTGCGAAGCCCCAATCGTGTGTGCTCCTGATGGAAGTTAAAACTTTTTGAGTTTATCCAAAACGTTTTGGTGAAATTGATTAGAGATATCAAGAAACATTGATACCAGAGAGGACGACGAGATCTTGAATCGACAAGCCTTTAGAGGAGAAGGCATCGATCATTTTATCAAGACTGAAATCTGTGTCAATTATGTTCGGTCTGACGTCTGCAGCAACGGATACTTTCCCGTCTCTCCTCCCGGTCGGAATCTCAACCGCCGGTCCTCCAGCCTTTCCCACCAAAAAAAACATTCACATTTAATTAGGATAACCGGTTTACCATCGGTTTAATGTACAATTCCACTTCTTACAATCTTAACAGACTAGCAACTTATCCAAAACCAAAAATAACCGGATTGTTATGATCAAAAACATAACAGTTAACAGAATTGTTATGAGTGAGAGAATGTCCAATCCGATTTTCAATTTGGATATTTTTGGTTTTTAGAATTTGTTTGTTTCGGTTCAGTTGGGATTGGTTAAACCGGATTAGAGCAATAGAAAGAAGTGAAAATGGTGAGAATGTTACTTACAGCTTCGACGGCGTCTCTAGCAGCAAGTGCGACGATGTCAGCGCATGAAACAGTGGCCGGGCAGAAAATCTCGATGGCATTCTTAGCTCTCTCAATGACTGAGAATCCTCCAAGAGAAGCGTTTCCGGGATCGCTTCTCTCCGTGCTATTCCCTTGTATCAACACTGACGCATCACAGCCCTTGCAACCAACAACAACAAAGCCAAATCTCAGCTCAAAACTGTTTTTGTAACATCCCCGAATTTTGTCTGTAAATTGTAATGATTGAGATGAGTAGTGAGCGCGTGGTTATACCTGGACGAAACAATCGTGGAAGAGGAGACGGAGGAGTTTTCCAGGGATAGTTGGATCGGAGGAGGAAGCAGATCTAACGGTGTTTCTGACGAGAATCTCTGCTACAGGACAAGAAGCGGCTTAGAAGTTAAAAGATAGTTCGGAGGAGGCAGTGAGAAGGCTAGACAGAAACAGAAAGAGATTAAGAAGAGAAGAATAGTTTATTCGGTAAGAGGACGCCATATTTTGCGTCTCAGTGTTTGACTCAACAAGGAAAGTGTTCATGTACCTGAGAGAGAGAGAGAGAGAGAGAGAGAAGGATATTTTGGTAGTTGTAGTGATGAATTATATAACTAACTGTTCATTGTAGTATTTGACGTTCGTGTCAGAGAGAGAGAGAGAGAAAAATGGTTGAGGTGATGAAATTGGGTCAACGCATTAATGAAGAAGCGTTGATCGTCGTGTTTAGTAGAATCCATTATACATCATCATTCATTCCATGGCGATCATCAATCTTCGCATAACCGGATTTGTGTTGTTTGGGCATAAAACGTCAAAAGGTTTTAAATATGAATCCGACATATTGTCGGAGAGTAACTACTTCCCAAGCCAATGCATGTCAGAGTACTTTCTTGGAAAATGGGTTAACATCTGTCTCTTATACACATCTAGATGTGTATAAGAGACAGGTCTGTGGATTCTGCGGGATCTCTACATAATATCCACAAGAATAAAACATTTTAAACCAATCATCTGTATACTTTACATCCTAAATAGATCTCATTTGGTTATTCATAAACTTTACATAATCCTCTGTATCCAGTACATTAGCTTACCAGGTATGGAATCAAAGATACGTTGGTTATATGCAGGGACTGTCCTTGCAAACTCAAAAGGTTTAAATTGCCTTTCCTCTAGCTTCTTCCTCACCCATTCGCGGCTCTCTTGCGTATTCATTGCAGCAGAGCTGTTTTCTCAAAACAATACGTAAGCGGGTAGAAATAATGAATGGGAGAATATAAACATGTCTTAGTAGGTAACTTGCTCGAGATTAGTATACCTGAAATTTGCGCATCTCTTTGTTAGCGGGAAAATAGAATTGAACTTTCGGGTTATTGCCAGCCACTCTTCATCGTATAGGACCTCAAAAGGTCCAGGCTCTGATTCTATTTCAATAATCTAATGAACAACCTAAGAAATTATAAGATATCCTTTGTGTGAAAAAAAAAAAGAAGAAAAAAAGCAAAAGGTGGTCAGGAAGGAAGAAGAACCTGTAGAAACTTTTTCCCTGGAAGGCATTTATCGAGGGCAAGAAACTTGGTCACTGGGCCGTCGTTGCCATGTTGAACAGCGGCAGCAAATTTGCAGTGTAAGTGAGCTGAAAACCAATACCGAGGCTTCAGCTTTTCTAGCAGTAGAGCCGCTGGTTTACTTCCAAGAGTTCTCTGCTCGATCTGTAACAAACTTGGCCCAATTAATTCCAACCATCTCAACATAGAAATAGTTTCCCAAATTAATCACTTTACCTCTTCACGGAAGTATGGTTTTTGCTGAATAAGAGCTCTTGAGTCTCCATAATCAGTGATTCCAACAGGCCAATCGTGCGAGAGAAATATATCAAGCGGCTCTTCAAGTTGCATCAACTTCTGGACATCAAACTCACGAATGTGATAGACCGATCTGATGGTCCTCTCGTTATATGGAGGCCGCTCAAAATGTCCTGCTCACAAAAAAAAAAACGACTGATTTCTCTTTATTGACAATAGACAACAAGACAAAACAAAATTCTTAACCCAAAGGCTGGAATATGGTTCTTTATCAGAGAGTTGAAGAAGAAACAAACCTGAGCGGTAATCCTGCATCTTGTAAATACCGGAAAGGCCTCCAATTCGCACATTACCGAACTTGACGACCCCGGCATAGCCCAGAAAGTAGATATTGGTGGCAGCCCAACCCCCATAATACCTAGAGAAGCAAGCAAGAACCTTCAAGAACACATTTTTGAGGCGGCCTCGTAATTCCTAGTAGTAGGAAACTTACAATTCCCACAAGTAGTTTGAAGCCTCGTGATTCCCACCGATGAAAATTGTGGGGATCGGGGCAACTTCTTGGCCGGAGTAGTACTTCCAGAAGGATTTCATCTCTCTGTATTTGCTAGGCACGTTAAGGCTATCCATGTCTTTCTCGTTTCTGACAGCCTAACCAAGACGGATTTTGAATTTTTCCATACCAAAGAAGCAGAATCGAATGGAACTTTTTCTTCCACGGAAAACTAACATATCAATACGGTTACCTGAAAATCGCCGCAGCAGAGGAGGAGGTCGACTTTGGTGTTGTGAATCTGTTCATGGTGTTTGATTGTCTTGTACACATTGTCAAGGTCTCCGTGCATACACCCTTCAATAGCAATCTTCATCCTCTAAGGTTTTGGGAATTAAGTGAATCATGTATATCAGTTAAACAATACTAAAATTCCAAAAAACCAACAAAAGCGCAGCTCATCAAATCCCAAACCAAGAGGAATAACACCACCTAAGTTGTATCAAAAGTCTCAAATTAGCTATGCATTTAAAAGGTTAGAGCTTTATTGAAAAATCATGTGCTAGATTGAAACCCAGAACAAGGAAACATGAAAACGCTTCTGAAATCGAGTGAAACAATGAAGAGAACCTCGGACTTCGAGGCATGTTAGAGAGAGAGAGAGAGAGAGAGAAGCATTAACTGATCAGAAGTGTCAGATATTCGAAGGCGAGAAACGTAAGCCTGAATCCTGAATCCTGAATCCTGGAATCGTACAGGGGTGAAATCCAACTTTCGGAAAGTAATACCCAGAAACGATTCAGAAAAACAATTAAGGATTCAAGGGTGGTTCTTCAGTGTGTCGGAATCGAATAGGGAGTGTGTGAATAAGCAAACGGCGTCGTTCCATGTAATTAGGAAACGAGGTCGTTTTGAAATTAAAGTGACCTCTCAGAAATATTGAAATTGTTTTTTTTTTTGTTAGTTTAAATTTTCTATTTTTTTAAGGATATCAAGTTAATTTCCTTTTATATGATTTTTTATGTTAATTTAACTTTTTAGATATTGATTTCCGTTATAATTAAAATGCTGATTTGGCCTAATTTAACTATTTTTGTATGTTTTAACTTAATCATATATTTAACTTTCAATATTTTTTTATATATATAGTATAGCTACCCTGGAATGACCGAAACCCTATTGTCGAGCAAAACAATTTCCTCCAATCTCGCCTCATCGTGTACTCCAAGATCTCTGCTTTACTGCGAGATCCTTGCTTGATTCGATCAATGTCCTTCTTGAGCTCAATCTTCGGTCTGAGCTTTGATTCAAGCTTTGCTTAAGTTTTGATTCTGGAGTTTTGGAGGTATGTGAGCGTCAAATCTCCAAGTTTCAGATTTTGTTTCATCCGAGCGTTGTTTGAATATAAAGTTTATAAATTGCATAGCCTTATTTGAATATAAAATTTATAATCCAACCTCTGTTTGCTGCCACACATGTTACTTACTTTTCTTTTGTTTTCCTACAGAAGTTACGGGCCGGCAATTCAAACTTCCCCGCCATGGATAATGACTTGGAATTCAAGATTCAGATGAAGGATGCAATCACCGCGGAATCAACTGCCACAGTTGATGCTGCAGAGATTAACTACACAGAAACTAACCACATGGATGATCTTAAACGTCTGGATCAAGAAAGTAAAGACCGTTTGTTAGCTCAGGAGGAGACCAAGCTTGATCTTGAATATTCCTCGGAGAATCCTCAACCACAACCTCGGAGATTAATCCTCGGAGAATCCTCAACCACAACTCATACCTATCTGTTATACTCCAAGGGTTTGGTGAGCGAAGAGCTTATCAAGGATGATACGGTGCTGGTGGGTGGTTTAGGTTTGTCCCTCTGTGACTCGTACGATAACACGAAACTGGAGACTAATAAAGCTCTGAGAAACCAAGAGCTGGCACACCCAGAAGCCGCTGAATTGGCTGCCATAATTCACGGGTTAAAATGGGCGTTGGAACTTGGGGTGGAAAGTATCCAATTCTTCTGTGACGATTCCAATATCTTGGATTACGTAAGTTCTCTCTTCTTTTATCCTGAATCTGACATACCATATCTTGTGTGTTATTCACGCCTCTCATGTTTTTACAGGTAACACGTAAAGCTGCACCCAACGAGTCCATTGTAGCAACACTTTTGGAGCAAGTGGCTCTTCTTCAGACAAGATTCACGTCTTGCCAGGCACTTGCTGTGAGCAGAGACATCATTTCTGTCATTAAGCTCGCAAAAGATGCTATAGCTTCCCAAACTAGATGGTGTGAAGGCGACACCAACACCGAGTATGAGAGTTGTCCAGTCTGCTACGCATACGTTTCACCTCTTGATAAGTTTGAGGTGCGTGGTTGCTTCCACCGCATCTGCGTTACGTGCATGAGGGAGCGTGTCTCATCCGAACAGCTACTACTAGTGAACACAGTAATCTGCCCTTACGCGGATTGCGAGAACGAACTTCTCCCAGAGGATTGTAGAGATATTGCTGATGCTGATGCTATTACTCTTATGATCCACCGCAAAAAGGAGAAGGCCATCCCCGTTATAGACAGAGTCTATTGTCCCAAACCTTCTTGTTCCTTTTTGATGTCGGACCGCGACCTCATTAGACACGACGTACTAGGTGATCCTCGGCAGTCAATAGCACGGAAGTGCATGGAGTGCGGCTTGTGTTTCTGCAAAAAATGCCATGTTCCATGGCACTACGAGAAGACGTGCGATGAGTTCAAGAAGTCGGAGTCTTACCTGACATCTGACGCGGCGCTTTTCGAGTCTTTAGCGAAGACAGAGGGATGGAGGAAGTGTTCGCAGTGTGAGACCATCGTTCAACATGTTGGCGGGTGCGTACAGATGACCTGCAGGTATTGGACATTTGTTATTGAGCCTGATTTTATATTATTAATTTGTCTTTGACTTTAATTATCTGTCTTTTTGTTCCTCGCAGAAATTGCAAACACGAGTTCTGTTACACATGTGGGGCTGCGTGTAAGAAGAAGAAACTGACATGTAAATGCACGCGTTCAGGTGTTGAAAAGAAGAAGAAACTGACACGTAAATGAGCGCGTTCAGGGAATTAAACATCCAAGGTTTGACTATATAGATCATTCCAAATAGTTTCTTATATAACTTTTAAGACCAAGATGACTTGTTTTGACGATGTTAGAAATATTAAGAAATGATAATTTAATTTTTTGGTTACCAAATAGTTATGAGCTTTGGACCTCTAGTCTTCTTGGACTAATGACCGAACTAAGAAAAATGATGATTGAAGTAGTCTTTTTTGAATTGCAAACTCGTGACATTTCACATATTATCGCAATGTATTAAGAATCGATCTCTCATCATAAATAAAATTTGAACTTCTATATTAATATTCGAAAAACATGAACATTCCCACTAAATTGTTGATCTAGATTTTTAATGGTGCATGTAAGGACCGAAAAAGATGACCAACGGGCTGAAAATTGCAGTATCTAATGTAGAAAAAACTACATTTTTTGTATTCTCTCCGTTTCACAAAGAGTGTTATTTTAAAGTTTTGTTTTTGTTTCACAAAGAGTGTCATTTTGTATTTTCAATGCAATTTTTAAAACAAAAATCCAGTTTTGACTTTGTAATATTGATGTATTAATTAGAAAGATAAATGAGTTTATTGTATTAATAAGGGGTAGAATAGAATTTTTATCAGTTTTTTTAATATGTGTGAAAAAGAGTAGAATGACATTTTTTGTAAAATAGAGAGAGTATTAATTTGTCCATTACGCCGTGTCTACCAAAATTCAAGTGACCGACCAATCAACTAATTTTTTGCATTATCCGAATAAAACCGAAACTTTTATGCTATATTTTGATCACGCAGAGATATATATTACATACAATCTACACGATATTTACATTTCCATAAAATTAGTTGATTGGTCACTTGAATTTTGGTAGAATTGCCCATAGAATATTCGGATAAGTTTTGGTTTAGCGAAAGTAGTCTCTTCTTAAAAAATATTATATTCTTTTTTTTTTTTCTTCTTTATTCTTTCTTTTTTTTTCTAAAATTCCTTTTTTTTTTGTTTTTAAAATTTTTTCCTTTTTTTTTTTTTGTTTCTAATTTTTTTGTTTTTTTTATTCCTTTTCCTTTTTTAGCAGACACATTCTTCTATCAATCAACTATGCAAAACCCTTCAACAGTAACCCAGGAATCAGCAGCACCCGCCTTTGATTTCTTCACACGGCTGAGCGGTCTAGCCTCCAGAAATCGATCTCCGTTTTCGAATTCGGATGGGTATACTCTCTCAACCTCCTCCAATGCCTTGTTCTTCAATGGTTCCCGGACTTTACACGCCCAAAGGAAGCGAAAAGCCGTAGCTTCCCTGAGCTTGAACACCAGTAACAGCGTCGGCTCGAGCCTTCGTAGGTTTATCAGCGATTTCAACAGCTTTATAAGGTTTCACTGCGAGAAGGTGGTTCCGGACAGCTTCGCTTCCCTCGGAGGGGTGGGGGTTTCGAGCGACGAGAACGGGGTTAGGGAAGATGGGAATGTTGGGGCTTTGGGTGAGGAGGGCTTGCCATTGAATGCTGTCGAAGCTGATCGGCCGAAGAAAGTTTTGATTTTGATGAGTGATACTGGTGGTGGTCACAGAGCTTCTGCTGAAGCCATTAAAGCTGCATTCCACCAGGAGTTTGGGGATGAGTACCAGGTTCGTTTTTGAAATCTGCTCACGATTGATTAATTGATTGCTTGTGGCTGGGTTTCACTACAGATTCTCAGTTTCATTGTAGTCAGGTTTGGAGTTTTTTTTCTTGATTTAGAGAATATAGATCTGGTGGAAAAGTTATTAGCTGTTTGGATCATGTAAGAAGACAATTTGACGTTGTGTTACATTCACTTGGTTGGTTTATAAAGTCTCAGCTGAAGAGTATGGAACTGACTTTAATTTAAGTTATTAACCAAATACATTGAAAGTCTGGATCTTTTAATACATTATGTAGTGTGAATTGTTGTTGATTTTTTTCCCGTACATTAAGAGTGCTTGCGCAGGTATTTATTACGGATTTGTGGACGGATCATACGCCCTGGCCGTTCAACCAGCTTCCCAGGAGCTATAACTTTCTTGTGAAACATGGAACTCTGTGGAAAATGACTTACTATGGTACGGCTCCACGCGTTATTCACCAATCTAATTTTGCAGCAACTTCGACTTTTATTGCCAGGTGAGGCTTAAGGTCTAATGGTTTTGTTACTCCTTCAAACTAATTAATTTGTCTGTTCCAACTTTGACTATCAGAAGATTCTAACAAAGAGTTTGTAAGTGGGCCTATGATGGAGAGAGAGACAGAAAAGCATCGGATTTTTTAGCGTCTAGTTTTTGATGGCCTTTGCTTCTCTTATGGATTATTTTTCTCATGTGTTTTCTTGTCGATTCTGATACCGTTGTCTTGAACCTTGCAGGGAAATTGCCCAAGGGTTGATGAAATATCAACCAGACATTATAATCAGTGTTCATCCGTTGATGCAACATGTCCCACTTCGTGTCCTAAGATCAAAGGGGTTGCTTAAGAAAATCGTCTTCACCACGGTTATTACAGACTTGAGCACTTGCCATCCCACATGGTTGGTTTATTTTCCAAATCAATTTTGCTTAGAGATTCTATAGCACTTTTGTAAAAAATCAAAAATATACATGATGCTTGTTTTGATGTCTAGGTTTCATAAGCTTGTGACAAGATGTTACTGCCCATCAACAGAAGTGGCTAAAAGGGCGCAAAAAGCTGGACTTGAAACATCACAAATCAAAGTTTACGGGCTTCCTGTTCGACCTTCCTTTGTGAAACCAGTTCGCCCAAAGGTCGGTCTTTGCCCTTTCTTGGCTGTTTCTTGTTGTTTCAAACATATCCAAAAATCAATAGTATCTATTCGTTAAATCACAGGTCGAGTTAAGAAGGGAGCTAGGGATGGATGAGAATCTTCCAGCCGTATTGTTAATGGGGGGAGGAGAAGGAATGGGTCCCATCGAGGCAACAGCGAGAGCACTTGGAGATGCTTTGTATGATGAGAGCCTTGGTGAAGCAGTTGGTCAGGTTCTAATAATATGTGGACGGAACAAGAAACTCCAAAACAGATTAAGTTCCTTAGATTGGAAAATCCCAGTCCAGGTACTCTATACTTCTTCTTACCCTTCAAACCAAATCAGCAATTCTAAAGCATTCGATTCACGGTTTTGTCTTTGTCACAGGTTAAGGGGTTTATAACGAAAATGGAGGAATGCATGGGTGCTTGTGACTGCATCATAACAAAGGTAAACCGAACAGAAGAGCCAACAGAAACCAAAACCGGGAACCATATAAAGCGTCAGATAGTAGATTTAGTTTCACATTGGTTTACTATTTTCTCAAAACGGGAGTCCTGGATTGAACATTCCTAGTCTCTCTTGTACTCTAAAACAATAAAGGTGGCTTTTAGAATGATTGTTTCTTTAATCTCGGATTGTCACTTGGGGCTTGTGCAGGCTGGTCCGGGAACAATAGCTGAAGCTATGATAAGAGGGCTACCGATAATCTTAAACGGCTACATCGCTGGTCAAGTACGTTCAGCTTTAAAACCTTCCCATTTTATTTTATTCGGTTCAGGTTTTGACTTTTGTGGTTATTTATCTTTTGAGCGCAGGAGGCAGGGAATGTGCCGTACGTGGTGGAGAACGGATGTGGGAAATTCTCGAAATCGCCAAAAGAGATATCGAAGATTGTAGCGGAATGGTTTGGACCGGGATCGAAACAGTTGGAGATCATGTCACAGAATGCGTTGAGGCTGGCTAGACCAGAAGCGGTGTTCAAGATAGTGCAAGACATGCACGAGCTTGTCCGACAGAAAAAATGTCTTCCTCAGCTATCTTGCACTGCCTAGTACTATGTTGTAACTCTCTATTCACACAATCAAAATCTTCCCTTCTTTTAGTTCTAGACGAGTGTAACAACCATATCACAGTATTTTTTTTGCCCTTGATGCGAATGCTTAAGGCCACTTTTGAATAATGGTAATATAAATTAGATAAATTTATTATCCGGCTTGATCGTTTCTTTCTTGCGTGTGTTGGAGTCGGATTGATTTCGCGTTTGAAGATCCTGAAGACGAGTGAAGACATCAAGTTGATGACTAAGATTGCTTAAGAGAAAAAGACAAAAAAAAGTAAGCTCAACACTAAATTGTTTCATTGGTTTTTTTTTTTTTTTTTTTTTTTTTTTTTTTATATATTTGAAATAACAAAAAGGAGAAAAGGGTTTTGTTTTTTGACCTTCTTCTTCTCCTTACCCAATCGGCCGCTCGCTGAGGTTTATTGAGTGAGCCTCCTGATTTCCGGATTTTCTTCGCATTTCATCTGGTAAAATCCGATTTCAACTTCTCTCTTTTTTTTTTCTTCTTTAACGGATTTTGGGTGTTTGATCCTGCTATTATATGGATTCGCTGAAATTCTTCGATTTTCTCGTCCGCTCACTTGTTCTGATTCTGTTAGTGTAAGCAATAGATTTTCTTTTCCTTAGATCTAGTTCATCGACTGTTCATTAAAGGCATCAGCTTTTAATTCGTAGCTCACATATTTCTCAGTTATATGTGACTATCTGATTGAGTGATTAATTCGTGTTGAAGGAAGGCTAAGGCAGAAGAATAGCAGAGAGATGTTGTACATTATAGGGTTAGGTTTAGGAGATGAAAGGGACATAACCCTGAGAGGACTCGAAGCTGTGAAGAAATCTCAGAAAGTATACATGGAAGCTTACACTTCTCTTTTGTCCTTCGGTCTCTCTACTAATGGTCTTTCCAATCTTGTAAGACTCTCAAAGCCCCGTGATTTAGATTCTCTAGCTTCCCGGTTTTCTGTTCTGATCTTTTATCTCTTTTTTTTTTCTTTTCTGGGATTTGTCTCAGGAAAAGTTTTATGGGAAACCAATTATACTTGCTGATAGAGAAATGGTGGAAGAAAAGGCAGGCGATATGATTGAAGAAGCCATTCATAACGATGTCGCTTTTCTCGTTGTTGGGGATCCTTTCGGGTATGGTGAATCATTGTTTTGATTTTACTTAATTCGAGCTTTAACAATGTCTTGATATTCAATTTATAGCAAATAAAGTTAGTTAGATGCGATACAGTTTAGATTGGGATTTATGTCTGAAATGGGTTTTTTCCTTTGTGTTGGAAATGCATTTTGCAGAGCTACAACGCACAGCGATCTTGTTGTTCGAGCTAAGAAACTCGGTGTAAATGTAGAGGTAGTGCACAACGCATCTGTCATGAATGCTGTTGGGATTTGTGGTCTGCAGCTTTACCATTACGGAGAGACTGTTTCAATCCCGTTCTTCACCGAGACTTGGAGACCCGACAGCTTTTACGAGAAGATCATGAAGAACCGTGCTCTTGGACTGCACACTCTCTGTTTGCTGGATATCCGAGTGAAAGAGCCCACTTTTGAATCTCTTTGCAGATGCGGGAAGAAACAGTATGAACCTCCCAGATATATGACTGTTAATACAGCGATCGAGCAGCTTCTGGAAGTTGAGCAGAAGCATGGAGATTCTGTTTATGGTGAAGATACAGAGTGTGTGGGGTTTGCATGGCTTGGCTCTGAGGACCAGACGATAGTTGCAGGGACGATGAAGCAACTCGAGAGTGTTGATTTTGGAGCACCATTGCACTGCCTTGTGATAGTAGGTGAGACCCATCCCGTGGAAGAAGAGATGTTAGAGTTTTACAGATGCAAAACCGCAAATTAAAGACCACAGGACTGAAGAAGGCTCTTATCTTCGCTCTCAAGCCTTCAAGGAGGAGCAAGAACGTTGAAGATGTTTCTCTGAGGAATTGATCGAAACTAGGAACTAGGTGAAACAGTTTTCATCGTTTCTATCTATTATGTGTGGTTTTGATGTTACATAAGCATAACTACGATGTGACTTCGAATATGAGATATTCATTTGGCGCACTTTGTATTAGAGCTTTCTTTTGTCAGAGAGAATTTTAGTTTGGGATATATTTGGTTTGGTTTGAGGAACTAACACCAAAGGAGAAGTCGTTTCGGTTTGTTTATGTTCGGTCCGGTTCCTGAGGGTCGATTACCTCTGTGACTCTGTTCAGAAGATTGCGACTTTAGTATTGGATTGTCTCCTTACAGTCTTACACCAATTTGGACTCCAAAGATTGTATTTTCCTTTCCCTTAAAAGTGAGGAAAAAAATTATAATGTTTGAACTTTTAATAATGTTGTTTTAAAAAATGGAAACGGTAGGTTGAGCGGGTATTCGAACTTTGGTCCTAATTGACAAGACCACAATTTAAAAACCTGACTTTTCAACAATTCCACTCCCAAGTCATTTTTAAAGTTTGACAAAAGGATGATAAGGCGTATGTATGCATACGTGATGCACAGACGATGACGTAGGGTTACTTGCGTAATGCATCACCACTATTCACAAAAGACACATGCATAGAATATTATGTTTGGCTAAAAGTCTCTAGTTATACTTACTAGTTAACATAAAACCAAAACAAACAAACAAAAAACTGGTCTTTAGGAATACTTACAAACACGTCGCTAATTGTTCCATTTTCTATTTGTTTTTTTTTTTTGGGATGAAATCCGCAATGACATTTCGAGAAATCTCCAACAAATACATTATTCTATTTGGTTCTAACTTTTTACTAGCTTGACTCATCATCAACTTAAGTCTTTCTCAAAGATAGTATATACTATATCTCTATAGATATTATATTCATCTCTGACTGTTGTTACGCTGTAAAAAAATTCTAGTCAAGCAATTGCTTGTTTCCTACACACTAATAGCATAGTTTCTAGTCATGACGATTTTTTGTTTTTTAATAGTTTATCTTAATGATAGTTTATGCAATACTCTCCTGAGTGAAGCCATTTATTCAAATTCACGTAAACATTTTACCTAAATCTGTCATAACAACTCTTAAGAATTATCCAAATAATTGTTCTATTTAGCATTTGACAAAGTAAAGTTAATTGGTAATTTAATCGGTTAAATGAATATTATCTGCATATACGAGTTCAAATCAAATTCAAAAAAAAAAAAGACAATTCCCTGCAGGTAAAACAATTTCAGTCGTCTAAAACTTAAAGTTCGGAAATTATGAATTCAGGATGTGTGAAATCATTCAAATTTTCCTTCTCCGTTTTCGGCATTTTCTTTTTATTTCGTTGAACATTTCGGGAGTGCAATTTTCCAGAAACTTATTAAAGACAAAAAAAACAAAAAAAACGGAAGGCCTATTGCATCATGCTTATAGATGCAGATTAATGACGTCATCATGTTGACGTCGTCGTTGCTCGTGAGGATATCCGAGAGAAGTTTTAGACGATGACTTAAAGATAGTCGTTTTATATAGTTATACTACAAGGTCTTATCGCTCCACCTAGGTACAACTATCTGATTTTTCCAACCATGAAAGACTTGTTTAGTAACTTTTCTATGAGCCCTAATTAACTATATTCTTCATCGATAACAATATTATAAATGGTCATGGATGGTACGTTAATTACAATATCCAGCGTGACCAATATCTTTATTGGTCGTCAATTGGCAGCGACATATCACTTTTTATAAGATCAACTAACAATATGTTATAAAAAGACTAAGAAATTCGGGACCAAATTAACTATAGACGAAATGGTTTTGTCTTGTTGAAGATTCATCAACGAATGAATCCTTTCAAATCTGGATTATCTCAACGTTTCCCCCGATTACCCATTGACGCTTAAGTAAGAATACTTAAATATGTTTATATATATATAAAGAAAAGAATACTTAATATCATAGCAAAAAAAAGAAAAAGAATACTTAAATATCGATGAACTTTGGAGATTAATATATATTTAGACTTTAGCCAAATATCGGTTGTTTTGAATCCGAGTTCCGATAACGAATTTCTAGTTTGAATGAGACAGTTTGGAACTCATCACTAATATCATTAATCGGTACGAAGACAATATTGAAACTGGAAGCCTTCTTTACGACGTTCGGCATTGGATTACTAGACTACCTTATTGCTCTTTAGATCATATTAATAAGGAAACTGGTTTTTACAGATGACGACAGAGATTATATTTGGTTGTTGGCATGAATTTTTTTTTTCCAGGAAAAAAATATCGTTTTTTATCCCACCATTACAGTAATTTGTAATACTATTCTCTACTTATATTACTAGTCCATTAAAGTTCCCAAAAAAAAAAGTTATGAATCCGTATGTTAAAAGTTAAAACTATACAAACTCATACTGTCAGCATCAAATTCCACAAACCTAAAAAATGAGATATTTGACCGATTCAATAAGACTTTAATTAACGGTTGATTTTATTATAGTTTCTGCCATTTTTTGATGAATTTCCACCATATATCGATCGATAGTTGTTTAGCTTACTTTGTAAATATTGACATCAAACTTCTATTCTCCCATCATTGTGTTATTCAACTTCTCAAAAGTTTGATTATTTACCTCGCAACACAATACTAAAATCAATCATTTGTTATGTACCAAAATAATGACAACTGTCTCAAAGAGTATACATCTATCTCTAAGGATAAGCAAGCTTGAAACAATTGAAAACACGTGGGTTTTGCAATCTAAATTTGTTAAAAAAATAAATCACGATGGATCCTTAAATTTGATTCAATTCATCAAGATTGCATAGTGTTTCTTCACTGACGTACATGTTGCTTGGAATTTAGGTGTTGAAATGAAAACCCCATATATATCTTAGAAATATATAACCTGAAAATCAATAACAAGCACACATAAACTTATTTGAAACAATTTGGAACCAGTAGCTCAACCGGTTGAGTCGGGCCATATCATGAATCCGAACATCAATTCCGGAAAAATGGACTNTTATTTGAAACAATTTGGAACCAGTAGCTCAACCGGTTGAGTCGGGCCATATCATGAATCCGAACATCAATTCCGGAAAAATGGACTAATTTACATGCTTTGTTCTACGGTCGAAGAAGACTCCTGAGGAAAAAAAAAAATCTTATTTGAAGCCATATATATATGTTCTAAAATGTTTTCTATTATTAAAAAAAAAAAAACCCTCCGAATCTTGCTGAATCTTCCTGCAATAGTGGTTAGTTTTATTGTACCCTTGTGTTTGAAAGAAATGGAATATTAAGATGACACTAAATTATTAAAAACTGAATATGACACTAAATTATTAACTTTGAACAAACAAAAAAAGGTGGGATATAAAGGACAAGAAAAAGAGAGGTCGGTGTCGGAGCCGCCCAAGGTGGCAACTTGTTCACACCACAAAGCCCTCTTAAGTTGTGGAAGTCACGGTCGAGTCCGGTCAAGATTTTGTTGCCCTTTTCCCGTGTGGGCCCTCCTCTTTATTGTCTTTTCTCCCCAAAAATTTCCACGTTTTTGTATCATCCTCCTATTTATTTCTATATATACATATATTATTATTATTTTTTGTCGACTATATATATTTACATTTTGTATTACCTCTTTTGTTATTTTTTGCTACTTTGATTTCCTGTATAAAATATCAACTAGGACAAACAACTATAGCAATAAATACAGGCCTAACAGATTTATTTGTTTATATTTGTGTTAATAAATCTAAGGATATCTATATATATAAAGTAGAATAGCCTCTCTTCTTATGCATCCAACTCATCACACATACTCTAAAATTGTGCCACATCATCTATTCATTTTGTTAATTTTAAGTTTTTTTGGTTTTATTTATTATGTTTTATGTCATTTTATCTTTTAATAACTAACATTAATAGATATAATAGTTTTAAATAGAAGTTGAAAAGTTATATAATTATAAATATAATGAATATATTGATTTAAACAAACTCTAATTTTATCATTTTAGTTTTATCACATTTAATTTAACAAAATATTTACTTTTAAATAAATACATCAAAAATATTAATAATAATTTTACTCATTTATAAATTTTTCTTCATATGATTAGTGAAAATAGTATACTTTTATTTAAATAGTTGGATATATACAGATAGAAAACAATTTAGTTTAAGAATAATCGGATTTATACCGAGTTTTTCTAAACACGTAAAATAATTTCTCGGATTCAAAACCACTTCAAAAAGCTAAAATATTTCAAAAAATTAACATTATAATGACATCATTAATCTATTATAAAACTTTATAATCTAAAATAACAACATCAATTATTCCACTAATTTTAAAATTTTTTGATCTTTAATACATTAAAAGACCTATATGGATTTATACTTCATCTACTTAGTCTTATAGTTGTAAAGTTTAGTGTTTATATAGGACCAAAATGTTATGAAGGTTAAGTTAAAACCGGGCCAAAATTTTGTGAAGATTAAGTTAAAGGTGGGCCAAAAATGTTGTTTGTAATTTAAAGAGAGAGAGAGAGACACACAATTTGTTGTCACAAAACTTTAACAAGTACAACACAATTTTTGAATAAAAATGGGTAAAGTTTTATAAAAGTTCTACAACTTTTAAGTGAAAAACATACATTGAGAATGTCGAGAGAAATATGAGTTATAGAAAAATAGTGAAAGTTAAGTTAAAATCGGACAAAAATATTATATGTAATTCAATATGTTGTGTTTATGGGAGTGAGAGAAAGTGAGAGAGACTATGAATGCATCTTAGAAATACATCAAACATTTATGAAAGGATATCAATGTTGTTTGTAATGTATTTCAAAAAACTTTATACGTTTAATAAGAAAATTAATGTCATATGAATGATCATCGACTCAATTTTTTTTAAAAAGAGAAATGTAAGTAATATTTACTATAATATTTTTTTGATCCAAATTAACAAGTAGAAGTAAGATTAAATAATAACTATCAATTTATTTTTAGATATGAATATTAAAATCTCGGATCTCTTATTGACTAAATAAATTGATATTTTATATTTATGACTTTTTTTGTAACTAAATTATAAAATGACAAGTAAAATTCTGCGCGAAGCGCGAATTACCTACTAGTATACAATAATAGAAAAAGAATTGCCGACCTCCGGATCAGAGTCAATAGGTCAAGCAAGTCAAGGGAAAGTTCGTAACTGTTATGGTCATTATGGATTGAACATTATTATTTAAAATAAAATTCATCAAATTGAACAGAATATTAAAGATATCACGGATCCGACCATATTGAAATTTATGTATGACGTACAAAAATTTCTTCGGCATGGGACGCTGGCGCCGAAATTATTGATTTTTCTATCCTTCTTTTACTTGCTTCTTTTATAAATTGTAACTAATTTTTCTATCATTTATGTTAGATGGTTTGGATTGAGACTACAATTTTCAAGTCTTTGGACGGTATATTTGAGTTGTCTTATGAGCTACGATTCGATTCCCTGGACCAGTTATTTAAGGAAAAATGTTTTATTTATAGTAGTACTATTGGTGTTTTTTTTTTTTTTTTTATCATGACTTATATAATATATCATCTATATTTTATGATCATCAAGACTTAATCCAGGTGGAAACTTTTTCTTTTTTTTGTCAAATGTAGAAATATTTGTAGTTTATTAAAAAGTTATTTATTTCTACAGCGCATAATAATTTACTAATCTATAAATTTATAAATAATGAACTAGCTCGTAATTATAGCAAAAGCTATACCGCTCATTATTTAGAAAAAACAAATAAAGATGAATGTGTAGGTGTAAATAGTTAGGATTAAGATTTAGTCCCTTGCTCTATGCTCCTTTTCTTGTTTATAGTTTCAAATCGTGTTTAACGTTTCTATTTATTACATGTAATTTTGTAATAATTATATTTATTTCAATAGATACAATCATTTATAGTCAAATTATTAAATTATTCTTTTTAAATAATTCCTCAATTTGTTATCGAAATCGACTTTTACTGTGACCCATAAGTTTTATGACCGACTTTGATTCGAATCTTTTTACTTCCATAAAGTATGTATGTTGATCTCGTGCAATGCATTTAAATTTTATTTTTAGTGGATATAAAATTTTAGGTTGGGATTTATATGTGAAGAGTAACATACTAACCTAAATTCATATTAATTACGATGGATAGAAAATTTAACCTCATACCACACAAGAAACTACTATAAATCACTCAATTCACAATGATTTTTTGTTGGTGTGTAAACCCATTGATTTAGCAAAACAACTGTCAATCACACACATTGATGTCTTGTTTTGCTTTTTTTTTTTTTTTTTTTTTCCGAAAGTCTTTAATGTCTTCTAGACTTTATCGAAGACAGCTTTTTAGAATTATCGTCACTTTCCTTCGACTTTCCTTCCTAACAAATCCAAAATCTCTTTCTTTAATTGCTTATGCACACAGACACTCTTTCTAGTTTTGTTTATATAAAGAAACCATTTTTATCTGAAGTACTTCATTCACTCGGACCACCAACTTGCGGCCGAAGAAAACAAATCGAGACTTGGTCTCTAAGCACCAACCAACTCCTTTGGTCTGTGTCTTCAACGTAATTAGATTTTTAATGGATTGTTCTTCGTTTCTAGACATATCTCTCGATCTCAATACCAACCCTTTCGATCGTAATTTCCCCGAAAAATTTCCGGTGAGTCCGGATTCCGTTATTGATTTTGGGGTTTCCTTTCAATTTCTGTGGAACTGGGATTTGTTGTAATTAATCATGGGTTCGTTTGAAATTTTTCACATTTCAGAAGAAGGAGGTCAAGGTTTCGACTTCTGCTGATTTGGGAAGGAAATGGTTGGTCAAAGACGAGGTTAGTTCTTTCGTCGAACACTTGGTCGTCTGCTTTGATTGAATTATAATCATCAGTATGATGATGATGAGTAAAAATTGTTTGAACAAGTTGTATAATTTTGTTTGCAATACAAATTAGAAGAGTTCTTGTTGGTAATGGTGATTTATTATCTTTAATGGTAATGAAACAGAGCGCAAACGAGTTAAGAGAGGAGCTAAACAGAGTCAACTCAGAGAACAAGAAGCTAACAGAGATGCTAGCAACAGTCTACGAGAACTACTACGCACTACATCATCATTTGGAGAAGCTTCAGAGTCAAAAGAGCCCCGAAATCGATCAGATCGAACAACCGACAAAGAAAAGAAAACAAGATCCGGATGAGTTCTTAGGCTTTCCTGCTGGACTCAGTAGTGGGAAAACCGAGAACAGCTCCAGCAACGAAGATCATCATCATCAGCAGCAGCAACACGAGCAGAAAAATCAGCTTCTTTCATGCAAAAGACCAGTCACTGATAGCTTCAACAAAGCAAAGGTTTCGACTGTCTACGTGGCTGCTGATTCTTCCGACACAAGCTTGGTAAGCGTTTTGTCTGAACATGTTGTCTAAATATGCTAAGTATTAAATTTGGTATTTGTTGTGTATGTTTGTCTAGAGACATGAGGGCATAAGATTTGAAACAGAGTGTTATTTTGTGGAACGTTTTGCAGACAGTAAAAGATGGATATCAATGGAGGAAATACGGACAAAAGGTTACAAGAGATAACCCGTCGCCTAGAGCTTACTTTAGATGCTCGTTTGCGCCGTCTTGTCCAGTTAAAAAGAAGGTAATTTACACGCATTGAGCTTGATATGTCTTTAGCTTCATCTGTAATCGGTTTCCTCTGCTTCTTCAGCTGTATAATGATCTGTGGCTTTGTTGTTGTTCAGGTGCAACGCAGCGCAGAGGATCCGTCCTTACTGGTAGCTACATATGAAGGGACGCATAATCACTTGGGTCCCAACGCTTCTGAAGGAGATGCTACAAGTCAGATTGGGTCAAGCACTGTGACGTTGGATCTTGTTCATGGTGGTCATAGATTAGCTTTGGAGAAGAATGAAAGGGGAACGATGCAAGACGTTCTGGTTCAACAAATGGCGTCTTCCTTAACGAAAGATTCAAAGTTCACAGCTGCTCTTGCTGCTGCTATATCTGGGAGGTTGATGGAGCAGTCTAGAACATGAAGGTTTCAGTGAATGTTTTTGTCTTGGTTTCTCATCCCTGGAAAAAGAATGGGTTTTTTAGAAAAAAAAAAAAAAAATTGTATCTTTTGATTAGGAGATAAACGATGGAAACTTTAGTGTATATAAAAATTATAAGTAGATGAAAAATCATAAGCATTCGAGAAAATTATTTGAATTATAAGTGGTAACACAACGAAGATTCTAAATACAAATGATTTGAATCCCTGGTGTTGACACAAAGATGACACTATAACAAACCAATTAAGATCACATGTCATGGTCTGCGCTACATATTTTGGTCCAAAGAAATAAATAAGTTAATCCCTTGTATCAAAATGTAGTTAGTTGAATTGTTTGTTGACAAAAAAAAAAAAAAAGTTATGTTGAATTATTATTTTTCTTAATTTTTGTGTGGAAAATACGTGTAAATCATTCATGTTGGTCAAATGCGAATGTCTGAAATGATTTTAAGAATGTGTCTTTGTATTGACGCAATAAAGATTTCTTTCCATATTACTTTTTTTCTTATCTTGAAGTATACGGAATTGCATCTTAGTGATTGGGTCGTTGCGTGCTTGACATGTTTCATCAGGCTATATCAATTTCTTATGCACGGCCTTCTCATCTGATGAGATTCTCCAACTTCGTATTGTTCTGTTTCAAAATAGTTTCAAAATTGAGAAATGATTTACTTCAATGTTTCAATGTTTTATGTTTATACATATTTTAGTCGGCTGCAAAGATTATTGTGTCCACAAGAAATCTTTTTGTGAGACGTACGTGGGTTTTCTCCTGATGTAATTTTGATACAAACTATATGGGTTTTTGTAAAATTACTAACTAAAAATAGTAAAATACCATTACAGTTTCGCAAAATCGATAGAAAATTCTTTAAAATATTTTAAATTCATGTCTTTTAAACATATAAAAACATTAGTTTTCCCCAAATTATTAGTACAAAGGCGGATGGATATATAAGAAGCAATGATTGGAGAGATTCCCAACAAAACATTCAAATCACAAGAATCAAAGTTTCCCTCCTTATTTTCTCTCTCTCTCTCTCTGCTTTGCTCTGCAACTCTCGTGATTCTCATTTATTTCCTCTCCCCATCTGTTCATCGGTCTCTGTTACGACTCCGTCCCACCATTATCAATGTCAACCCGATCTCGGTCCCTCCTACTACCAAACCTTCTTCCTTTTAAATCTCCTCTCCTCTCTCAAACCCAAAAACCCATGATTCGTTTCAATGGAAGGCCATGGACACTCGCGGCGGAGGAGGGGAGATGGTTGCACAGTCGTGGAGTGTTATACGCCTCGGAGGGTCGTCGCCCGGTGGCTTTCCGCCCTGAGAAGTTCCAAGGGGAAGAGTGAAGCCGGAGAGGAACAAGATGGAGAAGATTCGGGAGGGTACCATCTGGCACCCATAAGGTGTTCGACGAAACGCCTGAACGAGAGTAGGCCGTTGGATCAAAAGCCAGAGACTCATAGATTTGGTGAGAAAAAGTTTGTATTTTTTCTTTTTCCTACGGTTTTTCATTCGCTGGAAATGGTCTAATGTTTATTTCACGGGCTTGTACTAATTAACAAGAACATTGAACGGTAGGATTGTCTTTAGAGCTTGAAAAAGGAGCTTCCTTTCTCTCCTAACGGTATATAAGTGTTTTGCTATCAACATAAAATTTCTGTTTGATCTGTGTACTNATGTCTGAAATGATTTTAAGAATGTGTCTTTGTATTGACGCAATAAAGATTTCTTTCCATATTACTTTTTTTCTTATCTTGAAGTATACGGAATTGCATCTTAGTGATTGGGTCGTTGCGTGCTTGACATGTTTCATCAGGCTATATCAATTTCTTATGCACGGCCTTCTCATCTGATGAGATTCTCCAACTTCGTATTGTTCTGTTTCAAAATAGTTTCAAAATTGAGAAATGATTTACTTCAATGTTTCAATGTTTTATGTTTATACATATTTTAGTCGGCTGCAAAGATTATTGTGTCCACAAGAAATCTTTTTGTGAGACGTACGTGGGTTTTCTCCTGATGTAATTTTGATACAAACTATATGGGTTTTTGTAAAATTACTAACTAAAAATAGTAAAATACCATTACAGTTTCGCAAAATCGATAGAAAATTCTTTAAAATATTTTAAATTCATGTCTTTTAAACATATAAAAACATTAGTTTTCCCCAAATTATTAGTACAAAGGCGGATGGATATATAAGAAGCAATGATTGGAGAGATTCCCAACAAAACATTCAAATCACAAGAATCAAAGTTTCCCTCCTTATTTTCTCTCTCTCTCTCTCTGCTTTGCTCTGCAACTCTCGTGATTCTCATTTATTTCCTCTCCCCATCTGTTCATCGGTCTCTGTTACGACTCCGTCCCACCATTATCAATGTCAACCCGATCTCGGTCCCTCCTACTACCAAACCTTCTTCCTTTTAAATCTCCTCTCCTCTCTCAAACCCAAAAACCCATGATTCGTTTCAATGGAAGGCCATGGACACTCGCGGCGGAGGAGGGGAGATGGTTGCACAGTCGTGGAGTGTTATACGCCTCGGAGGGTCGTCGCCCGGTGGCTTTCCGCCCTGAGAAGTTCCAAGGGGAAGAGTGAAGCCGGAGAGGAACAAGATGGAGAAGATTCGGGAGGGTACCATCTGGCACCCATAAGGTGTTCGACGAAACGCCTGAACGAGAGTAGGCCGTTGGATCAAAAGCCAGAGACTCATAGATTTGGTGAGAAAAAGTTTGTATTTTTTCTTTTTCCTACGGTTTTTCATTCGCTGGAAATGGTCTAATGTTTATTTCACGGGCTTGTACTAATTAACAAGAACATTGAACGGTAGGATTGTCTTTAGAGCTTGAAAAAGGAGCTTCCTTTCTCTCCTAACGGTATATAAGTGTTTTGCTATCAACATAAAATTTCTGTTTGATCTGTGTACTGTGTTCGCCATTTTACTGGAAGGATTTGATTTTTCATGAGAGCTTGTATATAATGAGTTATGTTATACACTTATGCTTGGTTACATTTATGAAGTTTTTTTTTATCTTTGTGCAGAATCACAAAGCAGAGAAGCACCTTTGGAGATAGGGATTGGCTCTTTCTTGCTGTATCTTGTTGTGGCAAGTAAAACCGAGCTTGATAAAATGGCCGACCTGCGAATACAAATGGAGATGCTTCTTCTAAATGCAAAACAAGAATTACAGGAGAATCCACCTATGTCTTCGAACGACGCATATGCAAAAGAACCAAGCGGTTATCAGTTTTCTCCTCAAGTCATCTCCAACTTGGCATCATCCATTTTCGAAGAGTCATCGACGAGTGTTCTTCAAGAGGAGAACTCAATATGCGAGGATTACCATCGAGGAACAGACCGCAGTTCAAAATTTCAGGCTGAGGTAGTTGGTTTACCTCTGGATGAAAAAGCAGAGGATGGACATACAAAGCATCAGATTCAAAGGCAACTCAAACTTAAAGTATCACACAAACCACCTTTTTATCTTCTTACATTGGCTGTTTAAGAAACGACGAAGCAGGCTCTTGATTACTCACACTGTGATTCTTTCGGTATTTGTAGGACAACGAGGGCACGAAGAATCATATACCAGAGATGGTGACAGATGAAAGATACGGAGTTTGTCCGTACGAACTAGAGAAAAAGCTTCACGAACTACTAGAGACAAGGCAACAAGAAGAGTTACTGAAGCTTGAGACTGCTCTGAGTCGTGTTGAACGTAGACTACAGGAGAAAGAAACCGAGGTTTCATGGTGGAAAGACGCAGCCCGCCTGCTTGCTCAGCGTGTTCCGGAATCGTCTCGAGCTGGATTAGAATGGTGCCACCCAGAATCGTCCATAACATGTTCGGAACAGTCTGTTCCAAGATCTTTTGAAGTATGTCCAGAACACCGCATCAGTTTCTCTGGATGAATGTTATAAGGAATGTGTTTAGCTTTGTTGTTTAACATTTGTCTGATGAGTTCTTTAACATTTGCGGGAATTTTGCGTTTAGTTAGACTAGCTGCATGGCATACATATCATATGAAAATCACTATCCAAGGTAGGAATTGCAATATATATATATATGTATCCAATCAAGCTCCTTTTTACATACACTTAAAACTTAAAAGGCCATTTTTTTCAGAATTATTTACTCCAATAAACTGACTGTCACGAAAACACTTACAAACTTGTCGCCCCTAATTTGGCCCCAGTGACAAAAAGAAAAAAAAAACAGAGTTTGATAGCAAAAGGTGGTCAATGAATCATCGGGATCTGTCTTTGGATACAAGTACAGTAAAATTCCTACATTGGATAGTGATTTGTAACAATTATATATTTGTTTGGAAACTAATAACCAATTTTAAACAGTTTTTGCTTACGTTTCTTTGAAAAATTATATCTGATATTAGTTTAATTAGTTTATTTGTATAAAATCCTTTATTTTTATGTGTTTTGTTATTTTATTTTTAATTAAATATGTTAAAATATATAAATTACATTTTTTTAAAAAAAATTATGGACCTCACAAAATTGAGAGTCCCATCTAATATTTCATCAATACGCAGTGGCGAATAGTACGGGTTCAGATGATATCATATTAGTTAGAATTTTTTTATAGTTTAATATGGATTTACTAACATTGACACCGGCCCAAAATTATAGTTGAACTCATTTTTTTCTTTTTCTTTCAAACCTTACTTTATTGAATGTAACCCCATAAGCAAAATCTAAGGTGAGGTTATTGGTTCTTATATTTTAATGGATTTGGAAATCTTCTTTGCATTTAGAAAATACTCAAATCCAATCAAATAACAAGATTAAATCTAGTATTTGGGTCTTTGTATTTTAGTCATGAAAACACTTCCAAATCTATTCAAATCCAATAAAAAACCAAATCTTTATAATACTTAGATTCTAAAATCATAGAACCAGTAACACTGGATTTTAATATAGATTTTAAAATCATAGAACCAATAACACTGGATTTTAATATGGATTTTAAAAACATAGAACCAATAACACTGAATTTGGTTTGGATTTCCAAATCCATTAAAATATAAGAACCAATAACACCCCCTAAATATTAGCCCATGTTTTATATTGAGCTTTATTATCAAACATGTTTAGAAAGATCCAAAGTTAAATTTTAACTTAACAATTTTTAAACAACTGAAAATCTAATCGATTAAAACAAAAAAAAACCAACAATTTCTTAGTCAAACCTAAAAATAATCGTGACAGTTCCTTTAAATTGAACTCGGTAAAAAAAAGTTCATGGATTCGCCACTGCATGTATGTCCTCAAGACCGACACTAATCATATCTCTGGTTATGTTAGATTCTTAGTTTTTTTTTATTTGTGAGGTTTCATGATCAAAAACAGTACAGTTAAAAAAAAAATTGTTGAAAGTTTTACGATAATGTTCACAATCAACGAATGGTGACCAAAGAAATAAAATGTAATAATAAATTCATATTATTTCGTCATTACCATAACGTTTTAGTATCATCTACGAATGGTTTTCATTCGTATCTGAAAATTGTGGTTATCAAAGGTCATCTCTATCTAATTGGAGGATGTAGTCCTGAGATGTCTAGTTATTTTTTGAATCTCTAAGAAGCAATGGGTAAACAAAGGTGTTGTTCTAGACCTAAAAGCTTGAAAATATATGCACTGGGTGGTGCTTCAGTCGAAAAAAATATAAGTTAAAGGTCATTTGTGTTGATTGTTGTCACTACCACAATGTTTTCGTCGAAAAAAATATATGCAGTTGGGGGTGCTTCGGTCGAAAAAATGACAAGTGCAGAAGTCATTTGTGTTGATTGTCGTCACTACATCAAGGTTTCTGCTCCATCTACGAATAGTATACATTCGTGTCCGGAAACAGCGGCTATCAAAGGTCATCTCTATCTCATTGGAGGATGTAGTCCTGAGATGTCTAGATCTTTTTTGGAGTCTCTAGACCTAAACAACCCAGACGCAGACGCATGGAAATTTCTCATAGTGTTAGCTCCAGACCCAATCAACCTTACTTCCGACTCTCACACGTTTTTGATTAAGGATAAGGTTTATTTCATGAGCAACAACGGTCTCAGATGTACTGTTCTTGACCCCGAAAGCTTGAAAATGGAGAGGTTGGACCAAGAAGCGATGGGTAAACAGACATTCGATGGTTCCTACGTGATAGACAATCGCCTATACTGTTTTGGAAGAGAAAACCGGATCAAAACTCACGTCCATGGAACCGTGTGGACTCGCGTGAAAGGATTGGATTCACTGCCAGACCTCGACACGGGGTGTACTAGGCTTCTGAATCTCTCCGGGAAGCTTATTGTCATGGAGAACTCCAAGCCCGAAGACATCATCGTGACAGTTATCTCCTTAGAGGAGAGAGGAGGAAAGATGTGGGGAGAGATCGAATCTTCTAGCCTAGCACTTCGACTTACATACCCAACTTCTATCCTCCATACTCTAGAGGTTGAGTTGTGAGCAGCAGCAGAGGATAGACCAAGGCGGATATGGCACACGTTGTAACTGCATACTCGCTCGTCAGTTACTTTCCGTTATATAAAAAACATTTTTTCTGTTTAGAGTTCTTATACCTTTTACTTGTATCGAATATGATGGACAGTGGTGGAGGCACGTTGGCAGTAGGGGGTCAGGTGACCCCCATGATTTTTTTTAAATTTTGTTCATAAACTTAAGCCATATGTGATTATTGTGGTGAATTGGTTGAGTTCACTTAAGTCGACCCGGTGACTTCTGCACCCTTTAAGTTTAAGATATGTTTTATGTACTATACTTATTTTATTTAAACATTTTGTTGTGTTGGGCCTCACTTTTGATTTCTGTTGGTTAAAAAAATCAATAAATTTTGCAGATTAGAATAAGATATTTCATGCATTATTAAAAATATATATGAAACACGAGATTGTTTTGTACATTAATATAAGTATATATTTAAAAAATATATGAATTTTTACTAAGTTAATTTTATTTAAATAGGAAATTAAAACATATACCAACTTTGTAAAACAGTTTTAACATTTTTATTTAAATAGTTAATTAATAATTAAATTTAAATAATTAATTAAATATAACCCGGTAAAAAAATTCTCTAGCTCCGCCATGGACACATTTTGCTGAGTAAAACTGAAAGATGAAATCAATCTCAAATCGTATCATTAAATGGTAAGTCAAAGCGAACCCTTCTGCAGACAAAAAGTGTGATGCTACTGAATAGATTCATGAACACTCCTACTTAGAACGCAGACTACAGGAGAAAGAAACCGAGGTTTCATGGTGGAAAGACGCAGCCCGCCTGCTTGCTCAGCGTCTTCCTGAGACTTCTCGAGCTGGGCTAGAATGGTGCTATCCGGAATCTTTCATAACATGTGCAGAACAGTCTGTACCAAGATCTTTTGAAGCATGTCCAGAACACCGCATCAATTTCTCTAGATGAATCTGTAAGGGAAAGTGTCTAGCGTTGCTGTTACAACGTTTGTCTGATGAGTAGTGAATACAAATCTTGTTCTGTTGGTAGAGATTTATTTGAACCAGTGAAGTCGATGTATATAGATCCTATCATTCGTACCAATAAAACCCAATTACATAAAAAGAAAATGAAAAAAATAAGGATTTTACTTCTAATCATATAATTTGCTTCAGAAACGAAAGAACATCGCTCTTAAAATTGCTTAAGCATATATCCGTGAAATCAAAAGAAAGAACACATCGATCTAGGGATTAAAACAGAGTTTGCAGCAAAAGATGGTCACTGCAGGGTTCTCAATTGAGCGTTGACCGGTGGAATACTTTATTGCAGGCATTGAGTATAAGTAGTTTCCTCAGAAGTAAGGCTCTCGTTGAGCTGTTGGAAGCTTCAGCTCAGAGTCTGAATCATCGGGATCTGTGGCTGGCGAGAAGTAGCAGTCCACCATGTCTTTGCTCACATCTTCTAGTCGCGGAGGATCCCACTGCAAATTTGGAGGGAAACAAACCACAAATTTTCATAAAATAAGCATGCAACATCCATAACAAAAAGGAGTTTAAATGTATAGTTTAAAGGCTGATCTGTTTGTTAATGGTTTATGCACCTTTGGAGCAAAGTCTTTATCCACCAAACGGGCTCGAATACCCTATCAACAACAACAAAATTGTATTCAATATATGAAGAATAAAGATGCTTTGATTGAGAAATTGGTGATTGACTTTACCTCGCAGAAGTCACCAGATACCGTTTTTGAGATTCCACAAAGCGATATACGGTACTCACGTGTGAGACATTGATCAAGAGTTTGAAATCTACCTTCTCGTATCTAAGAAGAGAAGAAACCGCTAGAGTCAAGAATGAAATGTTTTTTTGACAAAGGGAAAGAAGAAACAAAAAGTACTCACGGATTGTAAAGTAATCTTTAAGCTCAAAGGAGAAGCTTCTTTGATTTGTTTGAGAGTTTTCTTGCACCATTCATTGCAAGAATTAGCAACCTCATTTTCCTGAAGCCACGGGTAGATGTTAAAGCTTAGAACTTGACAAAAATCTCAAGCCAAATCGATCAAGAGGCCTCAAGTTGAAATATTTCACGTCAATGCTAGGCAAAGATCTCTCACCATAGCCTCAATGATTTCTTCAACCGTATCAAGCCCAAAATATTTATCAATCACCTCAATCCTGAGAAAAGAATTTTCTGGTTACACCCTCCTGGGATATATTTCAAAGAGATTTAAAGATATGGAGACTAGGTAAAAAAATTACTTGTGAAGTACACTGCTATTGTCAGGATAAACTAGATCACCATACTGAGCAAGAGAATCTTCAATGACGGTAGGATCATCGCTCAACAGTTTGCCAATCCTCTCTTCAATCAAACCAAGTCTCTGCCACAACAACTAATATAAGGAATGCGCTTAAGAGGAAAGAACAAAACATGGGACAAGGTAAAAAAAATGCTTCAAACCGAGTGTAAGCAATAGTGGGTAGCAAGGCCACAGGCTATCATTTCGACACCATTAAGTTTCTGCCCTGTTAGAGCCAAATATTCCCCTGAACAAGAAAGCACAAAACCGCTTCATAAACACCAAAACATTGCAGTTGAAAGTATTTGTACGTCAATCAGATTCAGATCAAGTATTTGAACCATCATTTTACTTTACAGATACGCAGAGAATGTGAATGTAGTGGAAGAGATCAGCCAAAAGTGAAGTTCACCTAAATAACCAGGGAGCCGTGAAAGGTAATAGGAAGCTCCGGCATCAGGATGAAAACCAATTTGAACCTCCGGATGGGCCAACACCTGCATTCGCACGGTTGGTAAGAACACCTTAACCACTAAAAATTCCAAGGTGCAATAAAAAAAGAAACACTACTGATAAATGACTAAGACAATATTAAAAATACAGAGAAAAAATGGCATCAAACACCACCAACTAAAAAATTAAACTTCTTTTTTTTAGAGACTGTAGGACCTTATATAACCACTCAATGGAATTTTTCCGTTTATTACAGCGTCCACTCAAAATTAGAAAACCAGTGATTCATAATGGTAAAGCGAGCCACATACAGTTTTGTCTGTTGCCACGCGAAACATCCCTGGAATCGAAATTCCACCACCACAACCCATGGTTACACCATCCATTATAGCTATCTGCAGTAAGACAATAAAGTTAAAAATTAATTCAACACTTGCATCTTATCTACAAAATCAGCTTCATTTATTATTGAGTGGAAGCAAATAAGCAAGTTAAGCTCTTTTTAGTCACTTGTGGTCATACGAACCACTCCCATCTGGTATTAACACATAGCATCGAGGGAATGTCTAGGAGTCTCACATTTGGTTTCAAATATGTTCCTTGGAGGTATACAAACTTGTACAAATTCCCGAAAAAGTGTTTACATTCTTCAGTATTCCCTGTGCAAAGGAAAGTGGCAATACATCAGCATTTCTTCTCATTAACTTAATCTGGTGAAAGCAACTTCAAGTTGTGCTGAACCTCACAAATCCTTTCCAAGTATTTAACAATGGAAACTAATACAAGAGATGGACCTTCATTGATCGAGTGATAAAGAGGCAAGACATCTGCACCAGAACAGAACGTTTTGCCGCTACCCTTCAGGAAAAAAAAAATCGAAACAGTAGCTTAACCGAGGGATTTTGAGGTGTAACTATGCATCAAAAGGACAGATGATCTAATGAGGAGCAGAAACGAATCTCGTAAATGAAGCTAGAGAGTACCATACCTTCATCATAACAAACGAAATAGCTGGGTTCTCTTCCCAGGATTCGTATAGCCTCTTTAACCGTCCTACCTACAAAGACCAAAATTTTGAAGCAAACTAAAAACCTAAACGAGCACCAGAAACCAGAATTCAAGTCCAAGATGATTTACTATGCTAAAAACAATACCATAGGCGCAGAAAGAGCATTGAGAGAAGAGGGTCTATCGAGAATGGCAGCTCTTGATTTAGCTTTCCCTTCCACCAGAACCTTCAATTACAGCAAAATACAGATTAACACATATACATTATTACAAAAATGAGGTCGATTTCATAAACAAACTTCAACCGAGCATGTAGTATCGGATCAATTACATATTTCTGTTCTAACTATCTTGAGAACCTAAACTCAGAATTTGATTTAAGTGTTTCCCAAAATCATATCTTATCAACATTTCCTGAAAATAAGACTTCCATTTATGATCAATCAAATGAAAATCGTGAAATACTTCCACAAAATGATATCAAATCAAGCACATTTGGAGAAGATCCAAAACTAAGAAGAAGCTGAGAACCTGGTCTTCGATATCGGCATCTGAAGCGGAATAGTTTGGAAGAGCAGAAAAGCTTCTTCCATGAGAAACAGACCGAACCCATTTTAAGGGTTCAGTTACTCTCCTCAAAGCTTTCACTGTTTGCATCTCTCTCTCTCTCTCTCTCTCCGTCGGGAAGACGCCTCTAAGTTACGAGGAGGAGGGTTTTGGGTTTTGGCTCTGAAGTTATGGCCGACGGCGATTCCTAGCCGTCAGATCATTCGCCACTCGTAATGAAACTCTAAAACGTAGGACCATCGTAATGAAACTCTAAAACGTAGGACCATTTATGGCCCTCGATTAAGCCCATATGAGGCCCAATAGATCACAGCTCATTATCAATCTCTCACTTACGCTTACGCATGTGCATTACGAATGTCTCTCCCATTGATGATTCTCACGTGATCTTCAATTGTGTCGAGGCTAGAAAGAGTCACTAACGTAAATTTCTCCAACAATGACGAAAGTAAAGAGATTGATATTCGTTTATTTGAAATTTACATTCATAAGGTACTTTTCTAAATACTCACACTTTCCATCTTAAAAACGTCACTTGAATACTTTTAGACTCTAATCTCTACAATTTAACCACTAAACTCCCTTCCTTTGGCGCGATTAATACATCGGTGCTCTAAACATTTGTATTCATTTAGGTTTCCTTTGCTTTTCAGAAATTAATTCGCTTATTCAATTATGCTTACGACTAGATTTCACATTACGACTAGAAGATTATAAAAGAAAATAGTCTTAAATGAAAATGTTAACAAATCTTTACGACTAGATTTCACATAAAGGAAAAAGCGACAGGAAAAAACAGAGAAACACAGAATACAAACTTCATCAGTTTTTAATTAACTACCACAAATCCTAAAACCACTTATATAAGTTATGACCACAATAATACCTTAACTCTTTACAAATTTGTTCTCCCAACGTTTTAAAATAGACCCCCGTCACGATATGGAATGTCTCCGGCGCCGGGACGACGAGCTCGACGACTTTGCCGGCGGACTCTGCGAGCTACCAGACGAAACCTCAGAGCTCTTGTTACTACTCTCGGTTTTCCCTGGCCATATCTTCTCAAAGATCCTCCTCGACCTCGACGGCATCAGCAGGGCTCCACCACCACTCCTTGTGCTCTTGCTTCCTCTGCTTTTCTTGCTCAGCCCCACCTTCTTCGTTGCTTCTTCTCCTTCTTCTCCAACAACGACTTTGTTCTCCTCCGTCTTCTTCACCGGCGGAAGTGGCGAGTGTGACGAAGCCGCAACAGACCCAACGGGGCTGTGGTTAGCTCGGAGCTGCTCAAAGTAGAGAACTTGCACCACCACTCGTAACGGAAGTCGCTCGTTCTGTGCTGCGTGCGTCGATGCCTCTCTCGTCAGTTTCCTCACATCCATTAACCCGCAAAGTCTCTTCCTTTCCGATTTCGTTAGATCCGGATGTTCCTACACAAAAGAAAACCAAATTTCAGAAAATCAGATTTGCAAAATTTAAAACAAGAATGTCCGAAGATGCTAATTAATATATACCTTCAAGAAAGTGTCAATGGCTTTGTATAGACCGTCGTGAATCGGCCTAGCTGATTCCGGGATAAGTTCAGATAACTCGATGAAGCTAGAGAGTGTAAGATTAGAGTTATGTGCGAGATACGCTTCTATCAATCTTCCTACGCTCAACAAAATCCCGTTTCCTAGAACAAACTCCTTGTACCGATCATCTTCCGAGACACGTTTCTCATCCGCCATGAACTGATCCACTATCCGATGAACCAACTCCACTTCATGGATCAGCAGATCCTTAACCGAGGCCTCGTGCAGCTTCAAGCTCACGTTCTCAACCAAATCTTCTTTTACGGCCTCATCTGCTCCAACCACGATCGAAACTTTAAGGAGCTTCAGCAAGAAGCTGCAAGTAGAGTAGCTCATCGCTCTGTTTACTCTCGGCAGCAAGAAAACAACTGTCTCAACGAGATGTTTGTTTGAAGAAGCTTCTGATGTTAAAGACTCCATTGATTCCGGTAACCACCTTGCAACATAGTACCTAAGAGCTTCCCCGATTACGCCACTGTTCATCCTTCCGCTCGATTTCACAGCGCTCATAACCCGTTTGAACATATCAATCTCGAGCTCGCATACTTCTTCGACCCACCAGTCTTTCGGAATTACATTCTCTTCTCTTTTCTCCCGATGATAGTCGACTATCTTGTCGGGTCCAGATAACTTCCTGTTGTGCGTATATGACCAAGTGATGGTCTCGGGGTTCACCAAAATCTTAGCTGAAACAGAATCTATGCATCTTCCAACTAGCTTCAGATCTTCAGACCATGGAAGAAGAGTTTTTGTAGTCTGAAGCACAATGATCGAGTCTTTCCAGCTTCTGAATATCCCCGAGTTGAGGAAAACCTCGATCTTGTATATGAGGTTACCGCGATCAACTTCTTCAGTCATTTCAAGATACTCAGCTGCACATCGCACAGCCGTTATGTTGTAAGCATTTAGCGTAACCGTCATCCCATAGCAAAACTTAGCACAGATCTCAAACGCTTTGTCTCCTCCCGGGATGTCGAATATAGTGATCTCGTCGGTTTCTTCCTCACTCGCCTGTAAAATCAGTCTCTGCATCCTATTGCTCTTCGATAGCAGCGGGAACTGAAAATATAACATTGCAGCATCAATAAGACATCCTTCATTACAATTGTAACACTTAAGAATCCATCATTAACTACTTCTGTTGTAAGCATTACAGAAATGTACCTTATGTAGGTAAAATGTAACCTCCCCAACATTAACAGTAACATCGCTGTCTAGATCCGAAACTGCATGCCTGCGGAGGAAGAAATCGATTGTCAGATGAAGCATTGAGACCAAGAACACAATCAGCTAAACGAGAACTCTATAAATTGATTAGTCGAAACTCCGTCACTAATTTCAGGTATTATTTCACATTCAAAACTATAAGCAAAGGCACATTTCTCATGTTTAAACCTCAACAACCTAACCAAAGTCTGAATCTTGCATAAAATAAAAACATTTTTCTTTTCTTTTCTCTTACAGAAGAAAACAAAGGAAACAAGATTCTTAGGTTTAGAATATCCAGATGTCAAAAATTGGAAGAGATGTCCCAGATATTTACAGAAACAAAGCATAAACAAAGACAGATCATAAGTAACAAAAGAAAAGAGAGATTCTTCACTTTCTGAATTTGTAGAAAACTCATAATCATCATTCCCTTTTTCTTTCCACTCTTTGCTCAAACAAATCAGGACCACAAAACAACACATAAACAAAGACAGATCATATAAAGGATGGACCACTCCTGAAACTCATATACCCCATTTCTGTTACTTTTTCTTTGTGGTATTTCCCGCAAAAAAAAATGATGAGTGAAACCAATCACAATGATGATGATGATGATAAAAACTAATCCTGGTTTTCTATCTCTAAAATCAAAACCAGAGTATGGTTTACTGTTCAGCCACAGAGAAATAAGTTTAACCAGCTCTATTCACAAAGAGCAAATTAATTTTTTCAGGGAAGTCACTTAATCTGTTTTTCTAACAGCTTAGAAACCGAGAGAGTTTGGACGGAAGAGGTGACATATGTTTCTAGAACCAGACAAGAGGGAAAAAAAACATGTGTGGAGAAAAATGAATAGAAAAGAGAACAGAACAGAACAAAAATCAGACAAAAACATTAGAGAACAAACGGTGAGGGTTTTATTTGACCCACCAATTTAAAATTAAGAGAAAAACATATATATTAAAATTTCCTTACTTGTGGAATTTGCCATCAGATTCAAATGTATCAGGCTTAGACCCTAACTTCATGAACTTCATCTTTCTTCTTCTTCTTTACTACACTTTTGTTTGACTCTGAAGCAGATTAATACTGAAAAAAGCTCAAAGCTTTGCTCTCTCTCTTTTTTAAGCAGACCAAATCAAACCAGAACCAGAAGAATAGAGAAAAATAAATAAACAGGAAAAAGTTGTTTCTTTTAAGTGTTGAGCTCTGTTTTTAAGTTGAGCTCTGTTGTGAGAGGGAGAGACCATTAATGGAAATGGATGTTTGAAGAGAGACAAGAGAAACCAAACCCATGTTTTGCCTCACTATCCTTTTGCAAGAACCCAACTCCTCGGACTACGGGATTTTTTTTTTTTCTCCCATCTCAACTAACCATTACAAACGCATTTATTGTCTCTCTGCGAGAACAAAGAAACCATAAAGTTCCAATCTTTTTCTTTCTATTTTATTTTATTTCTCTCTCTCTCTCTCTCAACTTTCCAGGAAAATAAAAGCCTCAGAAAGAAAATCCCATCATCATAATCACACACACAGAAAAGCAAAACTTAAATTGCGTAAGAGAGAGAGAGGGAGAGAGGAAAGGGCTTTTGTGTAGAGAGTAAAAGAGAGAGAGAGGGAATTAAAGGAGGAAGAGGAGAGAGAGAGAGAGATGAAATCAAGTCGCCGCCAATGCTTTTAAAGCGGGACTGATCCGCTGGAGATCTTCTCGTTCCCTCTTCTTCTATTCTTCTTCTTCTTCTTCTTCTTCTTCTCTCTCTCTCTGGCTCAAATCTCAATGAAAGTTTTATTTTTTTCTGATTTTATAATGAATGTAGAGAGATCTCTTTCTTCGCTTTGAGCTCGGGAAGGGACGAGGAATGATGATGATTTATTTTCGGTCTGACGAAGTTGTCTCTCCTACAATCCTACTCAGAGAAAGTATTTTTATACTAAGTATTTTTAAAAAAATAAAAAAAGAATGGTGAAATTGAAAAGAACAAGAGAGAAGGAAAAAGAGAGTGGGAATCTAGCTGCAAATATTCTAAATTAGCCAGCTAAGTTGTTTGAATGTTTGATTAACAAATGGTTTTATCATTCATCCCATTTTTTTAATCACTTCAATTTATCAATTTTTAGGCCAACTCCAACCGAACGTTATAACTCTATTTTAATGTCAAAATCAACTCCAACCGAACGCTAAAAGTAACACCAAATCACTATATTTTTAGTGTGGTGAACAGTGTCACACCATATTTGGTGTGACACTGTTCACCACACTAAAAATTAAAATATATTTTTTTTTCTATTTTTATCTAGTAATATAATTGAATCAATAATATCAATTTGTTAAAATTTATAACTAATACAAGATTTAATAATATAAGATTTAAATTACACTTACTATTTTTATACAAAATAATAGATTAATACACAAATTAAAAAAACGAATTAAAATTTAAATATATACTGAGAATATAATATTTTTTTTGATTGAAAACATAAAATTACAAAATTAAAATCACACAAACATAAAAACTAAATGCAACAAGATAGTTTTTAAAGACATAATATCATACAAAGATAATTTTTAAAGACATAATATCACACAAACATAAAAACTAATGTCTAGGAAAATCATTTCCGCTAAGATAACGATAATAAGGAGTATAATCTTGTTGATCACTCGGTGAAATTTGATCTTCACCTTGAGGTTGTTTTCCTTGAACATGTTCTCTGTGAATTTGTTGTTCTTGACTTTGATCTCCATTATAATTAGATGCTCGATATTGAGATCCATGATATTCGTTTTGAGAACCTTCACCATGTTCTTCATATTGGGTTGTTGGTGCTCTTCTTCTCAAAATTGTTGCTCTTTCATTTTCAATATACGCACGAGTTGCTGGATCAGTTATAGAACTTAAATCTGCAAATAATATCTTATTTTCTTGCTTCATTCTTTGCACTTCAACCTTCTGTTTTTGAATTTCATTTCTTTCAGAAGTACCTTTAGCAATGGCTTTGATAAGCTTGTCATTTTGCTCCATCATTTGTTTGAATTGTTCATCAGATTGTTGTTTTCTCTTTGCTTTTTTTACACCCATTGGTCTCTGTGATGATAAACTGAAATTGCCTTCTTCACTACTCATATTTAAATCTAATGAATTCATACCAGGGGATGGTGAAGACTCATCTTGGAATGATGGAGATGACATAACATTTTGACTTTCTTCTTGGAATGTTGCGGCTCTATTAGGGTTGTTATTTGAAAATTTCTCAATATCTTTAAGGATATGCCAGACATGATCGAATTTGAACCTTTTCTTGTATTTGACATCTTGTGTTAGTATTACAGTCAAGATTTGCAATTGTGGCTGGACCAGCTCGTTTTTGGAGTAAGAATGTGTTACATGATATAATGACTTCTTGCATCATAATGCATAATATGATCATAGAGGATGAGCGTGATGTTGATGCACCGATTGAAGAACGAGAGGAAGTCCCACCTGTGGAAGTTGAAATGGCGGGTAATAATGAAGCTCGATTTCAAGAATTTTTAGCTCGACACAAGAAAATTAAGGATCGAGAAGCTCATATTGAACTTCGAAATGCATTAATCAAACACTTGTGGTCCGAATATACTAATTCTGAGAATTAGTATGATGTAATTTGTTATTTTTTTTAAGTTGTTAGTTGTAATTTTATGTTTAAGTAGTAATTAATTAAATATGCATAATTAATATTTTCAATGTAATTCGTTATTTTAATTTTAATTTTTATTATTTTTAATGTTAGTTTTAATTGTATGTTTAAGTTATTATTAATTAATTATGCATAATTTATGTTTTCTACAATAGTTAACAAATGTGAAAAATAATTTTAAATTTAATAATATAATAATGAAAAATAGTATTTTTAGTGTAAAATTTGGTGTTGTGGTTGGAGATGGAAAATAAAATTTAATACTAAAACACTAAATTTGGTGTGAATTCAACACTAAATATAGTGCTAAGGTTGGAGTTGCCCATACGTCTTTTAAGTTTATGCGCGTTTAGACAACGAAAAAAGGTTTGTGTGTATGTATTTACTAATAAAATACAACGGAACTCGTGGAATTTATAATCCTACACAGTACACACGACTAATAAAGAATTCGTACATCAATAAAAAAAAAGTGTTTTTTGTTGGTTGAAAAATGAAAATTATGTGGTTTTAAAAAATGTAGCAAAAATTACACCGCTTTGACTCGTCGTGCCCTTTGTCTCTGTTTGCTTCTTCCCCACGCGCGAGTGGGACCCTGCTTCTTTTACATCATCGAATGAGAAATGGACACATGTAACTTGTGTTCCTTATTTTCCTTCTTTTTTAGTTGGTGCGCGGGACCGAGACGGCGTGAAATCGACGCGCCATGCACTCTGTACTCTGTAGTAGAGTAACGGAACCGAACCCTCTTGCCGAGAGAGAGACACTTTGACTTTTGCATTCCGTTATTCTAGATGCTCACGAAGCTGGTCAGGTCAGACTTGCATTTCCTAACATTATTTGACTTTCCATGCAAAAAGCTTTCTAATATACACAAATATTTTTGTTGTTTGGTGTAAAATACACAAATATTTTCTTTATAAATTTGACTCCTTCTAGATCTGAGACTATGGTATAGTGTATCCAAAAGAGTCAATAATTGTAGCTACATATAAAATCAGTAAGAGGAATCACACTCATATAAAAAAGCTTAATTTGCATTGCTAATTAAAACAGACGGAATTAAGTCGGCTCGAGAAACCAAAAATATATAAAAATAATTAAAATTACTCCAGGTCCAGGCAAATACCTGATCCCGACCAACTTTGATCATCTAACTTCTTAATGGTCGAATTGATTTGAAGAGATAATGGATGATTGTTGTACACGTTTTTTCTTTATATATAGTTGTCTTTGCACTTCGCTTTTTTTATCAGATAGACGATTAAAAAATCTTGTAATGATTTATTATTTGCATAAGAATATACATGTAAACATGTCTATTTTAAACGTATATATATAAGTGGTGTATTCTTACGCAGTATTTCGACTGCAAATTTAGTTTTAACTTGTTTATTTTCACCATACTTCTGTATAGTGAGAATTAGATGACTCTGACAACTATATTAGTCTTGCTTTTTAGAAAGCAAATTTCTTAATTTTGTCTGAAAGGAAGCTTCATGTAAGGAGTTTATATCCTTTAGATGTCACTACTTGTTTTTCTATTCATAATTTTCATACCCATGAATATATCCTGCCTCGTAAATAAAATCCCAATATAAATAATCAAACATAGTTTTCACATTTTGTAAACACGATATTTGATTATCGATACATATTGGTATATATTATCATACCTACTAACTATATGAATCGACCATACGGTCGGAATAATGTAAACACTATGTTTGATTATCGATACATATAGTTATTAATTAGGAATCATATTTATAATCCCATTTTGGTTTGCAAACTGACAAATCAACAAAACACGTGTGTTAATTTGTTTTTTGATTTTCCTCTTAAGAGATGGTAAAGTGATCTGTTACTCGTGGACTTGTGTGGCAAATTCTCAAGACAGTAACAAAAATGGCATAGTCAAGATCTCTAAATTGGACCCGTTTTGGTTTAAAAGGTATTAATGTTTTTGGCCATTTTATTGGAGTATGTAATTTGGTGGGGTCTGCATGTCAATTTTCTTTACGTGCCGTAGCTGTTTCCACGTGATTAATAGCTCAATTATGTATGAACGTAAAACACGTATCGTACGTGAGAGTCGCAACGTAGTTATGGAGATGTATATATATGGTCCCAAAGCTAAGCAAACTAAATAGTAAATGAAGGTTGACATGCATGGCTTGCTCGATCTAGCTAGTGGCTAATTATATCAATGTTGATTTAATGTCTGCGTCTTCGCTAAAAGGACAAGCACATATATTTAATTTGACTTATCCTTTTATTTGATGCCGGTCATGCATGTAACTCTTTATATATATATATGCTCCGTTATCTCCGTTCTGTTTAAAGTCTTTTGAGTTGGATAATGTAAGAATATATATATGAGCAAAGATCAACTAACGAATATTTTGTTTTGTTTCACTATTCGCCATGTTACCTTTCTTATTCCAAAATATCCGACTAGAGAAAAATATGCTCCGGGAGACTTAAATTTATGGTCTCAGTCTCAAAGACTCGAATCTTGAATATAATGTATCCTAAATACAAAAATACTTAATTACCCCAGCTACCCTATAATACCAAAAATATTCGATTCAAAATACAAAAACAATCAATACAGAAACATCCAAAAACAATGCATATTTATTTTCGCAAAAAAAAAACAATGCTATATCTAGACATGTAAACGAATTTTAACCTTTTTTTTTTGGTCCAGACCAAACCTCCAAAATATACTGGGGTACCCGGTTAGGGTAGATAACTAGTGGATTTATAAAATTAGAATGTCAGGTCTAACGCGCTGGTTCGACATGTACTTAAATTTTAAACCTACATATATTGACGGCTATAGAATTTATGATTTTTTTTTTTTTTGTTAATTAACTTTGATTTAGAAAAAAATAAACAAAACACGAAAAAACACAGTGTAAAAGTTTCGTGTTTTAGATTGTGTTAACGCTTGAAACCTGATCGGACGAAATATACATCTAAAAGGATTCTGTAGACTCTCTAGAAATTTTGTAAAGCCCACACACCAATTTTGTTACTCTGTCTATAATCGGTTCCACATGGCAGCTGAAGCAACTTTCTAGTATCAGTTTGATTATTAAACACAGCTCTTACATGCATACACAAATGTTGGGTTTATTTTTCTACCAGACTCCATAATATTCTATAATAGCGAAAAAAACACAGATTAATTCAATCATTAATTTTAGCTACAGATGTATTCACACAAACAGAGAACCAGACCGCATGCGGCAAGTCAATTCCTTTAAAATTTTCATCATACAATATTTGATATGATTTTTTTTTTTTTTTTTTTTTTGTCACGAACAATTGATATGATTACAATAAAAGTATACATAGTACAAGACAATGAAATATTTAACTAAAAAAAAAAAAAAACAATGAAAGCTTATTATATTGACTATATCGAAAAACATATCCGGAATTATAATTATAATAACATATGAACGAAGTTTCTAACCTAAAACAAAGAAGAAAACTATAGCCACTTGATTGAATTTTCTGAATAGGACTTCTTTTTCCTCTGTTGTCATCGTGATTTCCCTCTTAACTTGAATCTTATTAGTGAGCAAACATATAGCATATTATATAGGTTAAGTCAATGCTCCAAAATATATATGAACTTATTTTTCCTAACATATTACGGCAGCTGTTGACCAAGCTATATTTTTACCAAAAACTTCCGGTTCTCAATTTAACCAATATAATCTTGAAACCACATGAAATTAATTACTCTTCTCCCACTACAAGAGCCATGATGCTCTGTCTAGTCGATGTTAGCGTCTTAATTAGCGGTGGATCTTATCAGATTTTTATATGCATGGTTTGGTTATACAGAGTTCAACAACAATTAGTTACTAGGAACTCATCTCACTCGCTCCGTTCCTTAGAAAGATTAAAAGTTTCCGTATGAATGATTATCGCAAAAGAAATTAGCGTCCACGTCATCCACGTAGCCAAAAGAGTTGCACGTACGGACGTTATCATATGGGGTCTAAGAGGGGTACATTATTAGAAGTGGAATTAAACATACTTCCTCAATGGATGAAATAATAATATGTAGATGCATAGGTGAGACGTTGAAAGCACAGAAGGAAAAGCAGTGGCATGTGGGTTTATGAGAAAAGACTAGACGTAGCCTCCATTATTATCGTTGCATTATATTTATACAGTATTCTACCTCTTTTACATTACATTCACTGCATCCATATTAAATGCAATCCCCATATTGTTATTATCTTTTCAGTTCCTATGAGATTTATCTTCGTTGCAAACTTCTCTTATATCGAGCTTTGTATAAAAACGGCAATATATGAACAGAGATTCACTCAAAAGTAATGATGGGTTTGAACCTCATGTTTATGGGTTGTGTGGGTGAGTGGAAAATCCTTTATTATACTAAATCAGAAATTTCTGATTTTTTTTTTTCGAAGCCGATTATATAACTGTTTTTATAGGTATTGTAACACAACCTTCCTATCTCTTAATTAAGTTCATACATGCTTCAACTTTAATACTTATACGGGAGTTTATATCGGCGTATGCAATAATAATATGATAATCCACATAACATTCATATCCAAAACATTCTGTATACTACAATATTGCGTTATGATCATGGCATATATACACAAACGATTGATTACTCTTACTAAATGGTTTAGACGTTCATCGGATTTTGGGAAACCTCACATTCAATTGAACAGTGGAGAATATATTCATATAAGCAAAATCAAAAGTTTTATTTTTTAGATGATGAGCATGATTATACGTCAAACGACTAATAGTAAAGGTTTACTGTTGACAAATAATAATAAAAAGGTTAATTTAAGACAGGCGTGAGCATAAGGCATCATAAACAAATGATGGTGAACACTGACTATGGGTCCAAACCTCCATAATTGCAACCTTGTGCTTCTTCTCTTCCTTTTTCTCCTTTTTCCAGAAATTTGTTTATAATTTCATCACACCTCTTTTCCCCTCGTTTCAGTAATCTAAATTGTTTTCCGTTGACAAGTTTCCCCCCCTTAATTTTCTTTTTATTTTGGAAAGTAAAAATAGTTTTCCTTAGAATAACTTTGGTCGGTGAAAAATAAAAAAATAGTAACTTTGGTCGTTTTCAGGGCTCTCTAATTCGTTGTTTTCTTCTTGAATATCGTGAAATAAAATGATAGAAGACTCCAAGAAAATGGACTATAGACTAGTTTGGATGTTTTGTAATAATAGTGTGAGTTTGGTAATAGAAAGCTATATATATATATATGCCAAATGACAATTGTTGTATGGATCTGAAGAATAAGACGTCGGTCACAAAACTTTAGGGTATGTGTATTGGAGATTTTAAAAATGGATGTCTAAAAATTATTTTTTGATTAAATTTAAATAAGTTTAATGTTTTAAGACACTTTAGTTATGGAAATATGTCTAAAGCTCAAAAATAAATCCTATATTATATATTTTTTTATCAGTTTTGGATCTTTAGTCTTAAAATTTATTATTTTAATAATGTTATTAGATTTCTTAAAGTCTCCAATACACATATCCAAATAAAATAAAACATACAATATATATATATATTAGTAAATTTTTTTGTATAATTACGAAATAATTACAAATTTTCATGGCTAGTACAAAATCCATATATAAGCTATGGAAAATCTATGGAAAATAATTAAAAAAGTCACAAAAGATTTATATAGCCACGAAAAAATGAGTTGCGATTCTATAAAAAAAAAAAAATTTGTGATTTTTTCCATGGCTATACGAACTAAAATATATGTAAAATTTTACGAGTGAGAGTCTCGGTTCTGATGACGTTACACGCTAAACATACGCAAATCTCATTTGAATCATTGAATCCCCATCTCTCTTTTTTTTGAACAAATTCCCCATCTTTCTTGTTATGGCAGCAATGATATTGAAAATTTTCGATTACAGAAGTAGTCATGAGTTAATTATGGCTTATGAATGATACGTAGATATGTTTTTTTTTCGCTGATAAAAATTTCAATCTAATCTCTAAACAGAGAAGTAGAGTGACTTAATTCTGCTGCAAAGCTAAAAAAATCATGTTTAATCGAAACCGATTACACCTAAACTATGTTCAACTTAATTTAACGACGAAATTGTTGATTAATGATTAAAATGTGTGCAGTTGGTGAAGAGAAAGAAGAGATTGTCGTCCAGGTTTTATGCCCCATAAAGCAACACATGAGTGTGTTTCTACCTAACAGCCTATTTCTATACACTTACTTTTTTGGGCCATTAAGTGGACTCACCTAATTTTCCATATCCGAACGTTACGAATTGCGATCTTAATTTATGCTAATCACCAATATCGCATAGATTCAACTTGCCATAATTTTGAAGTTGACTAATAAAATCATAACATAAGTGACATTTGTTTATCGTAAGAAGTTATTTGAAATTAGGTCAAAAAGTATAGGGCTTCAAAAATATATTCAATTACTAGCTGTACATGGTCACAACTACAACAAGTAGAAAGAAAAACAAAATCAGATTATCGTTCTTCCTAAATCGGAAATTAGTCTTTCATGTTACTTGTAAAACAAACAACTACAAATCGTATATCATGTCACCCCTCACTAAACTTGAGTTAGCACTGTAATAATACCTCTCTAAATAGCTACGAAATTGATGTTCTCTATCCCTCTCGTTTTATTTTTATGTTGGCTCAAGTAGTTGATAGAATCCTTTTGTTGAACTCATTATGTTATTACATTACAAGAAAATAAAAAAGTTCCGACAAGAACATTGAGCAGAAGCAAATACAAAAAAAAAAAAAGGTTTCTTTTCTTTTATTTGGGGTTTTATTTTCTTGGATGTGTATCTTCCGGTTTAGCCGTCCCTGTGGCCGCCTTAGCTACATCAGTGGCAGTAGCCTCCGGCTTCTTCTTAGCATACAGAACAGTGTACATGACTGCACCGGTGATAGCTAATCCGGCGATAGCCATGGTGGTGTAGCTGTATGGCATGTTACGGCGTTGGTGAAGAAGACCGCCAGGATTATTCCCGGGGGGCCTTTTCGATGACTCAACCCCGGCGGCTTTCACTTCCTCCGGTCCCATCTTCGTGGTATCGGCCGTTTTCCTCCAGTCATTTTCTCCAGCCATTTGTGTCTTCTCTATTCAATTTCTACTTAACTTTTCACTTGGGGCTATGCTAACCAAAAAGGAACCGCTCGGTGAGAGTATTGGAGATAGTAAGAGTCATGAAGACACGTAGTGTCTTTGAGTTTGATAATGTGTCTCAATAATGGACACCTAGCTGATTCTGTTTGTTTATCTGTAATAAACAATTTAACATATTAGGCAGGTGTCATCATGCGTTAGAATTTTAACTATTAGCCCAGGACCTTAGGTGCCACTTTGGTTTTTCTTTTTCTTTCTTTATAATTTACAATTGAAGAAACCAAATTAATTTGGAGAAGAGGTGATTTTAACAGAATCTTGATCTGGAGTTAAGATCATTTCTTTTGTTTGATCTTAACAAACAAGATTTAAAAAGCCTCCCGTAAATTTGGAGAAGAGGTGATTTTAACACAACTTTCTAGTATCAGTTTGTTTCTGTTTTTCACTCATTTCTTTTGTTTGATCTTAACCTTTACTTTTTACGGGAGGCTTTTTAAATCTTGTGCTTCTTATGGGCTTTTGGTGGTTATGTGGGTATATAGGCCCAACTTTATAGAAGCCCACAGTTCCACTAGCAAACAAAAGAAATGAGTGAAAAACAGAAACAGCTAGCTTTGACCAATTTTCCTAGAAGACCGTGAAATCACTTTCTTATCAGGTTTCAGGTTTTGTCTCTTCCCTAGCCGTTACGTCACCTTTATTACCTCCCCAACGGCTACATCAACATTTTACATTTTCCTTTTAATTTTCTCTGTCCGAAACTTTAACGGCTAAAATCTCTCTAGCTCTATAAAAACTACACAAGATCCTTGCACACTCATTCAAAACATATACACATACACACAATACTTTTGAGGTGTTATATTCAGTACAAAAGTAGTTAAATTTTGTTACCAATGGCTTCTTCTTCTCTTCCAATCACAACCATCTTCCTCTGCATCTCCTTCCTCTTCTTCTTCTCGTCTGTTGATGCGAATGAGGTTACTGTCGGCGGACAATCCGGTGACTGGAAGATCCCTCCTTCCTCTTCTTCCTCTTTCAACGAGTGGGCTCAAAAGGCTCGCTTCCAAGTCGGCGACTTTCTAGGTATACCTTCACTTTCTCATCGCTTTCTCTAATCCTTAAGAAACCCACAAATCCCTTTTCGCCACTTTCGAATGTATTGTTCTCAATCAGACATTTTTTTTTTTGTATAATCTTCGAGATACTCTGTTTCTGACATTGTCACATGTTTATTTCAGTTTTCAGGTACGAAGCCGGTAAAGACTCGGTACTGCAAGTGAGAAGAGAGGCTTACGAGAAATGCAACACCACGAGCCCGAAAGCCAGCTACACCGACGGGAACACCAAGGTGAAGCTGGAACAAGCCGGTCCGGTCTACTTCATCAGTGGAACAGAGGGTCACTGTCAAAAGGGTCAGAAGCTACGTCTAGTCGTCGTCACTCCTCGTAACTCTGCTTTCTCTCCGGCTCCTTCGCCATCCGACGGTCCCGCCGTAGCTCCTACTAGTGGTGCCGCTAAGCTCACCGCCGTCTTCGGTGCCGTTGGCCTTGTTCTTGGATTCGGGGCCTTCTTCTGAAGCATTTTTACCTTTATTTTTATAAGTGTAGTCTCAATTCTATTCTATTTATTAATTTTCGATCATGAAGCAGAAATCATTGTTCTCTTCTCCTCGTTGTTACTAATTTAGGTTCAATGAGATTAAGTTAAATTTTATTCATTTAATCAAAATAGTTCTTGCACTTGTTTCTGCATAAATGACTGGATCTATCAACAGTTTAACGACGAAGAAAAAAATGACTTAAAGACTTTTGAATTAGTTTATACTTTATAGAGCCAAGAAAAGAAGAAAAAAATTAGAATGTCACCAGTCCAAAAGAAAACACTATTAAATCTGCAAAACAAAGAAGCAACCTCTAAATTAAAGAAAACGATTAAAGGTAATGAAATGGGCCTATCCGAATGGGCCACACTAATTGGGTCTCAAGATATTCTGGGAGGGAAGATATAAACGGCGAGGAGAGCTAGCGAGTCACTGGGATTTTATCCTTTCGGCAAATTTTCTCCTCTTTTCTTTTTTAATTTTGCTTCAAAAATTTTATCATCGGAAAATCTCCGGTTCACCGAAATCAGCTCCGTAGTGTGTTCGACCGGTGAACGGAGACGTATCCAAATCTTCATGGCTGTTCATTATGTGTATGTCCTCGTGCTTTGTTAGTCACAGCTTTGCTACTTGAAATGTGATGAACCATCGTTAATCTCTGCTTCGCTTCAATTTTTCCTTGGGAATTGCTTTGCTTGGCGTATTTTGACAATGGCCGCACTACTCTGCTCGACGAGTCTGTGCGGTGATATTACGGTCAGTGATGCTTTTCTGGTTAGTAACATCAAAGGAAAATGTTGCTGGAGACGCGGTAATTTGGTTACCGGCGGATTGAAGTTCCACGCTTTGAAGGTTGGGTCTGTGTCAAATCGGAGGAAAGATTGGAAGAAGACCATGAGATGTAGCGTAGTCTCCATGAAAGGTTCTGATTTTTCGGTTCCTATGATAAGCAAGTCCCTGAAATCTAATACGTCGTCGGGCGAAGTTACGAAGGTTTTGATGTCGCTTCCTGATACTGATTCTGCGTTTTCGTATTTCAAATCAGTGGCTGAGAATTCGAATTTAGTTCACACCACTGAGACTTGTAATTACATGCTTGAAGCTTTGAGGGTTGATGGTAAAATCGAGGAGATGGCTTATGTGTTTGATTTGATGCAGAAAAGGATCATAAAGAGGGATGCTAATACTTTCTTGACTGTATTCAAGTGTCTTTCTGTGAAGGGTGGGTTGCGGCAAGCACCTTATGCACTTGGGAAGATGAGAGAATTTGGTTTTTCGTTGAATGCATATTCATACAACGGATTGATCCATCTTCTGCTCAAGTCTAGGTTTTACACAGAGGCGATGGAGGTTTATAGAAGAATGATTTTGGAAGGTTTTAGGCCCAGCTTGCAGACTTACTCTTCACTTATGGTAGGATTGGGGAATAGAAGGGACATTGATGCTGTGATGGCTTTACTTAAAGAGATGGAGACTTTGGGGTTAAAGCCGAATGTCTACACGTTTACTATATGTATTCGGTTTCTTGGTAGGGCGGGAAAGATCAATGAAGCATATGCAATACTGAAGCGAATGGATGATGAAGGATGTGGACCTGACGTGGTTACTTACACTGTTCTTATTGATGCTCTTTGTACTGCTAGGAAGCTCGATTGTGCTAAGGAGGTTTTCGCAAAGATGAAAACAGGAAGACACAAACCGGATCGTGTAACTTACATTACATTGCTGGATAGGTTTAGTGATAACAGAGATCTGGATTCAGTGAGGCATTTTTGGAGTGAAATGGAGAAGGATGGTCATGTACCTGACGTTGTAACCTTTACCATTCTTGTGGATGCTCTGTGTAAAGCTGGGAATTTTGGTGAAGCATTTGATACATTGGATGTGATGAGGGAGCAAGGTTTCTCACCGAACCTACATACATACAACACGTTGATTTGCGGTCTTCTAAGAGTTCACAGGTTGGATGATGCACTTGAACTTTTTGATATTATGGAGTCTTTGGGGGTTAAGCCTACTGCCTATACGTACATCGTTTTTATTGATTATTATGGAAAGTCTGGTGATTCCGTCAGTGCTCTTGAGACCTTTGAGAAAATGAAAACCAAAGGAATAGCTCCAAACATTGTAGCATGTAATGCGTCTCTCTACAGTCTAGCTAAAGCTGGAAGGGACCGTGAAGCGAATCAAATCTTCTATGGTTTGAAAAACATAGGGCTATCCCCTGATTCAGTAACCTATAACATGATGATGAAGTGCTATAGTAAGGTTGGGGAAATAGACGAAGCCATCAAGCTGCTTTCTGAGATGGTGGAGAACGATTGTGAACCTGATGTAATCGTTGTTAATTCTTTGATCAATACGCTTTTCAATGCTGATAGAGTTGATGAGGCGTGGAAGATGTTTATGAGAATGAAGGAAATGAAGCTCAAGCCTACAGTCGTGACTTATAACACTTTGCTCGCAGGTTTAGGCAAAAATGGAAAAATTCAGGAGGCGGTTGAGTTGTTTGAGGGTATGGCGAAGAAAGGTTGTCCACCTAACACAATAACTTTCAACACTCTCTTTGACTGTCTTTGCAAAAACGACGAGGTGATTCTAGCCTTGAAGATGTTGTTCAAGATGATGGACATGGGTTGTGTCCCAGACGTTTTTACTTACAATACGATTATCTATGGTTTGATGAAGAATGGTCAAGTCAAAGAGGCAATGTGTTTCTTCCACCAGATGAAGAAACTGGTGTACCCTGATTTTGTTACCCTCTGCACTCTTCTTCCAGGTGTTGTCAAGGCCGGTTTGATCGAAGATGCTTACAAACTCATCGCTAACTTTCTTTACAACTGTGCGGACCAACCGGCCAGTCTTTTCTGGGAAGACTTGATGGGATCTGTTTTGGCTGAAGCTGGAATAGACAATGCCGTTTCTTTTTCTGAGAGATTGGTCACTAATGGGATTTGTCGAGATGGTGAATCGATCCTGGTGCCAATAATCAGATATTCTTTCAAACATGGTAATCCCTCAGGTGCTCGAACTTTATTTGAGAAATTTACAAAAGATCTTGGTGTCCAACCAAAACTCCCTACCTATAATCTGCTGATCGGTGGGCTTCTTGAAGCTGATATGATTGAAACAGCAGAGGAATTGTTCCAAGAGGTGAAGAGCATTGGTTGCATCCCAGATGTTTCTACTTACAACTTCTTGCTTGATGCTTATGGAAAATCAGGAAAAATCGACGAACTCTTTCATCTGTACAAAGAGATGTCTTCCCATGATTGCAAACCAAACACGATAACTCACAACATTGTCATGTCCGGGCTCGTGAATGCGGGAAATGTGGACGAGGCTCTTGATTTATACTATGACCTTATCAGTGATGGTGACTTCTCTCCAACTGCTTGCACATACGGTCCCCTTATCGACGGCCTCTCTAAGTCGGGAAGATTATATGAAGCAAAACAACTCTTTGAAGGAATGTTGGACTATGGCTGCAGGCCAAACTGTGCTATCTACAACATTCTCATTAACGGGTTTGGAAAAGCGGGAGATGCTGATGCAGCGTGCAAGTTGTTCAAAAGGATGGTTAAAGAAGGTGTAAGACCGGATCTCAAGACTTATTCGGTTCTAGTGGATTGCCTTTGTATGGTAGGAAGAGTGGATGAAGGCTTGCATTACTTCAGGGAGCTGAAGGAATCTGGCCTTAATCCCGATGTAGTATGTTACAATCTCATAATCAATGGACTCGGGAAATCTCAGAGACTTGAAGATGCTCTTAAGCTTTACAATGAGATGAAGAACAGCAGAGTAATCTCCCCTGATCTGTACACTTACAACTCCTTGATTCTAATCCTGGGTATCGCAGGAATGGTGGAAGAAGCTGGGAAGATTTACGGTGAGATACAAAGGGCGGGTCTTGAGCCAAACGTTTTTACATTTAATGCTCTGATCCGTGGATACAGTTTGTCTGGAAAACCCGAGCACGCTTACGCTGTGTACCAGAAAATGGTGACCGGAGGTTTCAGCCCCAACACAGGAACATACGAACAGCTCCCCAATAGAGCTTGACATTTTACAGAGCTAATACAATTAGAGCTATACACTTGAGTGAAGCATCTGCTGAACAGTTTATGTCATGTAAAGTGTACAAAACATAACGTTTGTGTAAATGTCATATTGTTTTGTTTGTTGTTTACATGATGATATGTTCTTTAAGGCCAACAAACAATTCAGGTCAATCATTCCTTCTGCATTATTTGAGCTCGTGGGACAAAAGTCTGGACGCAGAGGAACTGTAATACTGAATTCTCCAGAAACGTCAGATTTGTGATATTAATAAGTCTTCCAAAAGAATTTACAATGCGAACCAAAAGACTAGATGCTATCTTCCGTGACACTGAGGATGAGGCTAGTTTGACGAGCTCGGCTCATCGTGGTTCCCTTCAGCTTGGCTAGGTGCTGGTTCTGGTTTCGGTTCGGTTTCTGATGGAGTAGGTTCCGTGGACTGAAGAGGCTTATTGAATTGAACCAAGATCATGGTCATGTTATCACAGCCTTCACCACCTGCGGTGTTTGGAGCCAGACATCTATCGAGAACTTTTTCACATACCACCGAGAGCTTGGTTTCCTGAACGTTCTCAATCGAAAGATAGAAACTAAAGAAAGAATCCAGAAGGGGAAAGACAGGAAATAAAAACTGTAATCCAGAACGAAGACAAATCAAGTTAGCTTACCGAATTCATCTGTTCATGTATAAAATCAACGAGTTGTTGGCTTGTCATGCAATCCCTGCAGATATGAGATGAACCACAAGACAGGCGTATCAATACATTACCAAGAAATGAACTTGTTTGGAGAACAAGATCAAAACTTTTCAAGTTTAATTTTACCAAATTCCATCGCAGGCAAGAACAAGGAAATCATCATCATCGCAGAGTTCAACCTGAAAGAGAAAAAACTAAAAGTGTTATAAAAGCTGTTTCAGAAGAGAGGGAGAACCGGTATTAGACCCATTTACAGTGTTAATATCGGGACTGGCGGTAACGATTTGCTTTTCAGTTGGCAAAAACTTATTCTGCTTGAATTCCATGTCACCTGTAAAGAGACAAAGACTAGCTCCAATCAGAGATTGCATGTAAACAAGCTGCATTGTGTGTAGAAGAGATTACCGATAGCTCTTGCTAGATTCAAGCTTCCATTGACTCGACCAGCGTGAATAAAGCCACCAGCTTTCAATATCCTTTCTTTCTCAGCATCGAGATCTGGTTTGTGATCTCTAGAAAGATTATAAGCCTGTAGACACACACACACACACACACACACACAAATAATTAAAGACGCCAAAAAGTCTCTTGATCAAAACACTTCAAAATGCCCAACAAAACGGTACTTTACCTGACCCTTTCTGGATATCACACAGCGTGAGTCACCAGCATTTGCAACAACTAGCTGCTTGTGTCTTATAACAGCCACACATGCTGTGCTCCCAGAATTAGGTCCAGGAAAATCAGAATGAGGACCCTGTTTTGACAACAAACGCAACAAGCCTTAGATATACAACTTTTTGGCTTAGTGATCCCAATTCGATATTCTATATAATACAGAAGAAGCGAGACTGGAAAATAGCAGATCGTTATGCAGGTAGGGAACATTTACTTCCTCAAAAGCCCAAGCATCGGGTTTATTAGCGTTGTCCCCACTTCTTGGTGACCATATAAACCCTTCAATCATTCCGCTGAACTTATTAATCTTGTCACCGAGTATTGCTAATTCTCTCCATCCTCTCTGTCCTTGCATCATCTCATCCATTCTACAATAACCACAGCAGCAATAGCAAACACTTGATGCCGAACTTCAAACAAAATAAGACTCTCGTTGCTACGAAATCCGAAGTTACAACGAGGCAGAAACGTTAAAATGTCACCTGAAAAATGCTTTTTGAAGAGAAGTCCCTACGTCTCCAGCTGCATATGCCTCATTACTGAGAACCTGCTGGTGTAGATACTTGGCGCAGAACTTTGAAACAACTTTACCTACAACACTAGCCAATATCATTTGAGTTTCCATGTACACAAGTAAGCTAACAAAAAAACACCAAAAAGGTTCAGCAATATCAATTTTCTAATTCTAGCTGACTTGTGATCTAAACACAAGTTTAAAGCCGGAGAATTCGGCAAAAGGAATAATGTTTATTTACCTCCATGGCCATCATAGACACCCAAGAAGGAAGTGTTATCATCCAGGTCAAGAATTGCAGCATGCTACCAAAGTGAAAACCATTGATTGAATCAGTAAAGAGAAGAAGAAAAAATCCGCAACAGAATAAAAGGCTTCAACTTTTGATTATCACTCACAGCATCTTCCATGGCCGCACGCCAACCTTGCATAGAGGATAAACCATATCTAAGTTTATCATTCTCTCCATCTTCTGAAAACTTATCTGTTTTTGGAGAACTGAGGTATATACCCATCTCTTTCTGCAAAAGCAAAATTGGACATTTGAGAGTTTCTTTATGGATCAAGAAACGATTCTTCCAAGATACGAAAAATTGCGAATCAAAAGGGAAATTTGAGAGGAATCGCAATGGACGTCACCTGAAAATCAGCTCAGAGACCTGTTGTGATCTTAATCTTTTAGAGCTGAAATCAATCTACAAAAAAAAAAAAAAAAAGAGGTTCGAATCGATTAGAGTTTAGAACTAGCATATAACAGAACCGGATTTGGATATAATGGATCAAAAGAAGTACGTAATGAAGAAATTGTGGGAGAAGCTTGGTTTCTCACATCTCTGGCTCGATAATGGCTGATCAAAATCTGGAGCTGGGAAAGATAACTCGATCGGATATGATTAGAGGGAGCAAGATGAAACTTTTGATGAAATTTTATTTTGGGATCAAACTGTAGTAAGCCCGAAGAAATGAGAAAAAGTCTGGTTTTGTTTTCCTGAAAAGCAACGAAAGTTGCTCAGTTCCTTGATTCCTTCCTTACTCGCCACCACAACAGGTATGGTATTGCCCACGAGTATTTTTTTACTCGCACACTTATACAAATGCAACTACTTATAATTTGGTGGGTAATAAATTACCGTAATTGGATTTGGCGTTAGTTATAGTATTTCTTTAAACGTGTAAATTTCACCTGTATTAACGATAACTTAAGATTTAATTTGCTATTGTAATTTTTAGTTTTCGGAGTTGTAAATATAATAATGAGAAATACTATAAAATACCAATAAAAAGGTTTTATATGGACAAACACATCATTACTAATACTATCACTTTTAAAATGATTTGTATTAATATTGTTGTTGTATCATTCGTTATGATAATTTTGTTTTAGAGAGAATATGTGTGTTCTAATTTTGACGTGATCAATTATTATTTCTATAATCGATTGAGCTTCACACCATGGTTAGTGTTTTAAAGAGACTATACGTATTAGGGGACCTAAGCATTATTTCTGCCTAATCTCTGGAGTGATCAGCAAACGAACAATTGCGTTTGCATGAAAAGCTTTGACCAGTCTTCACCAAATCCATAGCTTCTGCACCGCTCTCAGCTTTTCCATTTTATATATGTTAATATAATTTATTTCTTATCAAAAACTGTCATTATGATATCGACGACGTGTTTTTATTAGGACCGCAATTAATGGCAAATATTTGTTTGCGCTAAAGTTGTAGTTATGAATTTTAAAATCTCGTTTCAAGCATGATATAAATGATGATGCTAAGATATTTTAATTTATTATTAGCTCTCAGTAATTTCCTCTGAACGTGTAACACTTTAGTATTACTATCAAGTAAAAACGAGATACGTTGTGCTTCTTCAATGGCGTCCTCTTACGCACTATTCTCTGCGGTCTTCGATAAGGTATGCAGAAACACAATCAATTGAAATAAAAACTCTTATTGAGTCCTTGATAAGTTGTGTTCTTCAGGTTGATGTCAATGGACCGGGCACAGCTCCTATCTACCAGTTCTTGAAGTCAAAGTCTGGTGGGTTCTTGGGTGATTTCATCAAATGGAACTTTGAGAAATTCTTGGTTGACAAAAAGGGCAAAGTCGTCGAGAGATACCCTCCCACCACTTCGCCTTTCCAAATCGAGGTACCAATCTGGATCTCGGTTCAGTGTTTTCCCTTTGGTTCTGAACCATACCAGTTTGACTATTAATTGTCTTCAGCTATTAGATCATTTACTAATGGAGTACATAGAGTATGTTGGTAATAGTTAATGCTTCCACTAATGGAGTATGATGGAAGAAAATAGTTTCAAGAAATTGTGTGTATATAGAGAATCTGTCAACTCGTAACATTAATAGAAGTACTATATATAGTATGATGGTAAATGGTAACAAATCTTTTTGTTTCGTGATGTTGTAGAAGGACATCCAGAAGTTGCTTGCGGCTTAAATATACTGTTCACATGTGTGTGTATATTACAGAGAGAGATTGGTGGTGGATCCAATAACCGGCAAGTGGTACACACATATCCCGGTTTATTGTTGGTATACCAGAATTTCAGATAAACATGTATCCTCTTCTTCTTCTGCTGTTACAGAAATGACAATATACGATCGAGAGAATTCAAATAAACTTCTTTTATTATGTTCACACCAGTACCATTTAGGCTCCTGAGACATCCGATTATTGTGATATTTACACACACGCACACACAAAAGCATAAATCGTGGATAAATCGGAAAACAAAGAGCTTATATATATCATTAATTAGAAGAGATTTAACGTTGCCGTCGAGAAGAAGAGTTTTACGTGACTGTGGCAGAAATCTATGGCGGAGATAAATTGGTGGAGAAACCTGTGAGAATCGACGAGATACTCGAGGAGGAGGATCTCGTCTCCTTCGAGCCTTACGAAGAGCCGGCCGTGGCCGTTGACATTCCTCTTCTTCTTCTTCTTCTTCTTCTTCGGGGAGGACGACGAAGTCTGAGTATCTGATTGGTGTAAACCAGAGGAAGGTCTCTGGTTCGATCTCTCTGATTTGGTTATAGGTTCTTCTGTTCCCAAGCAACTCCTCCTCCTCTAGATCCACCATCATGCGGTCATATATCGCCGATACTGCTACGTCTTGTGGGGTGGATTGGATTGACACGTCATCGACCGTACACGTAATTTCTGGGATCTCGTGTTGCCCTAACCGGACAAGCCTCTCGCTCGACTCCTCCATGTTCTTCTGAATTTTCCGACACAGAGTACTTTTTTAATTTTTTGTCAACACACAGAGAGTACTTTATATACTATCACGTTTCTACAAGTTTATAAAAAGTTCTTTTTATTACGATTTTGCCATTATGGTTAATTAATCAGATGAAACTTTCTTTGGTTATGTTTTAGAGGGGCAATTAAATATGTAACTTTTTTTTACATGTTTTGACTTCTTTGTTACATATATTATTCTCCACTTGATTGATAAATATGACTTTGTATTGCTTCAAGAAGATATACTATTTGGTTATTTTGAAATGGCTGAGTAGGGTACTAGTTCAATTTTCTTTCTCATATCTAATTTATTTGTGCGGATATATGAACAAAAAATTATGATTGCACATACAGTAATCAATGAAAAGGGAGGACGCACTTTTTTCCAACCAAAGTAGAAAATATTGAAAAATTCAAAGAAAAGTTTAAGAAAAAAAATTTCTCTTTCACAAAAAAAATTACTGATTGAAATGGCAGACGAAGAAGAGCCAAATTGGTAGGATTTGCTTTCTTTGACGCTTCTAACTTTTTCTTGGTAAATACTTCAATTCCTTGAGATGAATACTATAGAACTTAAAACAAATTCAAACAACATATAACCAATTAATTATTAATTTAATATTGTATCCCGCCAGGCAGGTAGACTTTGCACAACAATAGTCCTATTCAGATCCTACTCACCTTATAATTAGTCAAACAATTGCTAAAAATCCCCGACTCTAAACAAGAACAATCACATATATTTGAAATCGGCGGCAAGAGGATTACAAATATGTTACGGAAAACACTGCACTGGTCTCTCTAGCTGACTTCGCATGAACAATTTGAAACGGGCAGCGACAAAAAGTTCAACATAAATTTCTCGACGAAGACAAGGTATAAACCAAACCTGAAACAGAATGAACAAAAACATCAAAAGGTCGATGAGTGGCAAAACCTCGAAATATAAAATAGCAATCTTATCAAGACACAAGATTGTTGTACGATATTACAGTCTGGATAATAACCAAGTTATAAATACATGTTTCGAGTAAAATGGGGAAACCTTAGTACATTTGACAATTCTAGTAGCTTGTTCACACAAGAGCGCCGTTAATGACACCTTGCAAAAGTTATGCAAGAGGCTCTTTGATTTTGTCTTCCTAGCTCACCCAAAAGTCCACCATGTGTTTCTAATTTCCCCATATGAATGCAAACAGAAGCCTTGGTGGCAACTTATAACATAAATGTCATGCAACACATAAGTACTCTGCAAACCAAATTTTCCATCAAACTCAATCTAGAATAATTTGAGAAGTTCGACCTCATACATCCTTCTTAATTAATTATAGACATGCCACTGAGGTTTAAAACACATTTCACAGGCATCAAGAAAGCACTATCTTTCTCTTGACCAAGTTTAAACCTATTTCAGGAAGAACATACCTAACCTTGTGAGATATATATGTGCCTTAATTGGTTTCTAAACAATGGAAAACATGGGAACAAAGCAGAAAACAAGACAGAGAGCAAGAACTGTATGACAAGAGACACCTAGAAATACATGAGACATAATAAATTGTAGTAGTTTTATATGACTTGTAGTAGGATTACTCAGAAAAAAATATCCCACGATTAAATTTGATCTCTGCCATAAATATGAATATAATTAAAATGAAATTGGAAGTGTTTTGGCATAAATGAAAAAAAAAAGTCATTTAAATGAGTAAAAAAAATCACACTATACTCTTCTTCAAAATTTAGTTATGAAAAGGCATAAATGAAACATTTATAAAGCACTTAAAGTTGTAGATTTCTAAATCACGATACCGAATTGATCTTTCTAGGCAAATGCATCTACAAATCGCATTTGGAACCCAAAATTACTTGCTAGGTTCAAAATTACTTGAAGAATTGGAAAAACACACAAATTAAAAAGTGCCTATATGGTCGTTTCAAGGATTGGATGCAAATAACATGTTCTTAAATCAAGAAACAAACCCCAGGGAGCATGTTCTTATATCAAATAAGAAACAAACCCACAAGAATATACTCGCAAGATTCACGACGTGATCACATGGAATCAATGATATATAAATTAAGTACCATCTATATCACACATTAAGCTTTAAACAACTGACTAAAATAGATACGTGATTTTATATCTCAGGGAATTAAAATGTACGAGCATACAATATAAATAATCTAGAAAACCAACGACTGGAGATCATGAACAGTACTCTTCCAAGATCCATGATTGAGCACAGATGTGATCATATGAAGCAAATGACAAATATACACATATTTATGAATCGAGAGACTAAATCACGGAATGAGCAATGAAAAAAGAAAGGAAAAGAAAACCATATAATAATATAACTTGAATCGAGGAAATTAAGGATTCAAAAGAGTTAGGACCAGCCTAAGAAAAACTAGGTTAACGTTAATGGTCCCATATTAATCTCGCTTAACCAAGCCTTAAACACAGAGATTAAAGCTTTTTCGATACTAATGATCTCATAAAATATAAAGTTCAACAAAGGAGACAAAGCAAACTCGCATGCAATTAGAAACCAAATCAATGGCATAATATATAAGAGCAATCTAATAGTATAGAATCAGATCGTATTTAGTTACCTTTGGAAAGATGAAGAACACAAGAGAGAGAAAGTGAGAGCGAGAGAGAGAGAGAGATGAGAACACAATTAAAGAAGAAAACGTGAACGGACCGAAAAGAATCGGCGCCGGAATCTGACAGATAGAGCAGTGAGCACGCAAGAAAAGCAAATGCATCGAACATGCAAAGTGCCTTTGTGTGCTCACTCTCTTCTGTCAGTTTCGATGCGTTTCTCTAAAATTTGTCCCAAAACTCACTCGCGACTTTGCCGACACAGGTTCTGAGATTAGAGATCGAACAGGAGAAATGGGTTTTTGAAAGGAGGAGGCTTTGAGGCTGTAGAGAGTTAGATCTGAGGCTTAGGGTAAGCAAAAACCAGAGGGAATATTTATAACCGAAGGAAAAGAGGAAAGTTATTCATTTTTGGATACCCTTTGGGAAAACAAATCTAGGGTTTTGACCAAATCGAGAGGGGAAAATAAAATTACCAAAAAAGAAAGAACAAAGGAGAGATATTCCGGGATAAGTAATTAGATGGAGAGGAGAGGAGAAGAGAGAGTATGTTAAAGAAGAAAACAAAAAACCTTATCTCTCTCTGTCGCTCACTCTCTTCAAGAGTCTTATCTCTGTTTTTTTTTTTTGGGGTTTTTTTTGTCTCTTTCTTCTCTCTCCCTCTTACATGCAATGGGACAAATGTCTGGAGAGAGAGACATTTGAGTGTAATGGACTGGATTGAACAGTACGTTGCAGTTTATAGTGGTCAATCTCCTAACCTATAAACGGCAACGACAAACCTATTAAAGGATCTTGAATTTTGCGAATGAATTTTTGGTCTTTCACGATGGGAGATAACATTTCTTTTTTTTTGGAATCAGCTCTTCTTTTTATTATAATAGTCATTCCGCGTTTAACTTTTTTAGTTTTTCATTATTTTCTTTTACTAAGGCTTCTCTCTACTAAGGAGAAAAAAGAGAAAAATCTAAGGCTTACAAATGACAGCCAATAAACAGGCAAAACAAGGCGGAAAAAAGCAACTCAACAGAACAATAGGCAAAACAAACAAACAATAAATATTCATATGAATAGAAAAACAGAACAAATTAAGACATCAGACTAAAAATAAAAATGAGGATTTAAAAAGGTACAATAACGATTTCACATTACTAAAGGAAAACTATCAAACTTCAGTTTATAATTCTTAATTCTATACCTATGATTTTCTCATTTTTCAAAACTGTTACAGATGAAAAAGAACAAAATTATAGAGTAAGGTTAACCGCTTTAAAACAAATTTATTTTTAAATGTGAATAAATGTTGAATATCAATTGCCTATATATCACATCGTTCCATCCAACAACTAAATATATAGTTTTTTTTTTGTTTGTTTAACTTCAATATTTTGTTTTACCTTCGATATTCAAACTCATGAACATAATTCTATACTACAGTTTTTTTTTAATATATTCAGCAAATACATAGTTTTAAAATTTAGCATTTGTGTGTTATGAGTTTGTAAAATGTTGACAGCTATAAGTTACTGTATTTTTAATCTTGCACTTCTGAATTAACCGCTCCCAATCAACAAAGTAAATTCAAGAAAAAGTCATCTTAAATCAAAATAAATGAGAAGAAACCCTCGGGTTTAAATTCCCGATCACGACTTCTATGGAGACATCCACAAACCATAATTGTATTACTGTGCTGAACTGTTTGCTTTCTCAGGTTTAAAATAATGATACTTTACCGTTCTTGTGTTTGTGGGTTATTTGTTAAATTCTACTCCAATTTTTCTCTTAAACACGTGTTAATGTAATAAGAACTTAGTTAAACAATCCAATTATTTCGTTCATTCTATTCTCTTATGAGATATTGAATCGATTTCGCACTGAATCGTTTTTTATTGGTGCGAAATGCTGAGAATTAAGAATAAATGTAAAATGGAATATGCTCAATATTTATTGAATATAATCATATACTATCAGCCACCCACAAAGTAAAGATAGATCCCCCAAAAACATAACAAAAAGATTTCGTAAGTATAATTGTAATTTCTTTATCAAAAAATAAGCATAATTGTAAATTGTTATATACATAAATTTGTAGACCATTCCATATTTATTTATTCTTGAACAAAAATAAATAATTCCTCAAAGTATGCCATGTAAGTTTTTTTTTTAACTTGTTGGAATAAGATCTTTATTTGAAAAACGATGAAACAAGATTGTTTTCTTGTATACGCGCATACATGATCTTATAAAATAACGTAAAGTTGATCAAAAAAAACTTGTGAATGTCTCAAATATTCCACCAGTCCTCTTGTTATATGTATTTTTGATAGATCCATTTTTATTTGAAAAATGCTGAAGCAATATCGATTTTTTGGAATATATATATGACTTACCAAAAATACATGTATCGTTTAAATCCCATACTAAATTGTCAAGGGGAAAACTTTTTTTTTTTTTAAAGGGAGCGTGAAAGGTGAAAAACTGAAAAAGGGTGAGAACTTTGTATTTGACCTGAGAATATATTCAAAGACTGTCTAGATTCATTACTTCCCGATGACAGAGAACATAACTCCGACTCTTTCCTGAGTAATAAATATATGATATTGGAGTAAGATATTGTTGTCTGAATAATCCTGACTTTTTCTCCACACATAAAAAACGAAGCGAAGACATTTATATAATTATTAAAAAGGTGTTTCCAAATTATTTTTATTTTTGTCTTATGAAATATTATTTTTATTTTATATTGTTTATCCTATTTTTATTTTTGGATAGAAATTTTTTTTTATATTTTTTTTTAACCTAACCGGATATTTTTGCTTAAATATCAATTATAATCATTCTACTATCTGATATTCTCTTCAAAACGGTAAAAGAAATATTTTCTTTTAAAAAGTCAAAAATTAATTAATATAAATAAAATTCAAAAAAAATATATATGTTGGAAAAAATTGCAGTGTTCAGAACAAAATCTTTGGGTTTAGTTTTGAGTATCCATTTCCAAATTATCATTCATTAAGAAGTCATATATAATTACTCTATCCATTTCATATCACTTTCTAACTAAAATCATAAATTATCCTTTATCCGAATTTTGAAATTAAGTTATTATAATTAATGACATATTAGCGAAAGCATATTTGTATAATTGGAACTTGTTTTTTACTAAAGATAATTAAAACTTTTTTAAAAACTAAATGTATTAAAACGATATATTTTGTGGACTATAGACAGTATTAAAATATTATTGTTTTTATATAGATATTATCAAATCACGCTATTGATTTTTTTTTTTTTTTTGTACTTTCAAATACTACATTGATCAAACATTTAATATCAAGTTGCCTCACGAGGGAAGGCAATCCAACACCAAATTGCTCACATTGAAAAACCCTCGTGTTAATTAGACCTTTCTAAAGAGCATTAACATTCAATCGATAAATGCAAACATACAATTCGTTACCAACAAGTTAAACATGCAATAGGATGAAAAGAAAAACAAAGTTATCTTTGCGAAATAGGATGAGATACGATCTATGTACTGTATGACATACCGTTGTGCCACTTGTAGGCGTATAGATTCGTAAGATGTGTCTACTATTGGTCAAAGTTGCTCATAATTCGTAAGCGTGCTCATATCAGATCTCACGGTGCTGACTTAAACCTCGTGGTCGTCTCTTTGCAGGCTTCCTCATGTTCGTAATGTGCACATCGTTCTCGGTCTATCTGTTAGTCGGCTATTGGTCCTATCGTGCCACGTGGTATATCAAGATTCGTTTATACAAGTTATGTATACAAAATACCTATTTAATTAGGAAAAAGAAAGTAAATCCATTTTTTCCTCTCGGCCTATGAAAAGGAGGAAATGAGAATATGATGGGATCATGGATCACATGGATCCCATTCACCAATGACCCTCTATCTATTACAATTCGTATTATATCTGTCTTTTACGGATAATTTTCTTTTTCGTTTGTTAATGTTTAGATATTGTTTTAATCCATATTCAAAAATTCTAATCGGGTGGTTGAGCTGGATCTAACGTCTAACCAAAAAAATAGGAATTACTGAAAAATTAATCGTGAACTAATTTTTGAACTTTTAAATTATTATTTTAATATGTTAATGCATTATAATTTATATTCTTGACATTATATTATGTTCAAGATTGTATGTAACACCGGAAACCGAAATTTTAAGCCCACTACATTATAATTTTTATTAAAACTATAAATATAAGTTGGACTTGTCCAATTTTAGATCTAACCAATTTTTTTTTTAAATGGGTAGGCAGCAACTAGACCCAAAATTGAACGAAATTGTTACGTGCATGGAGCAACTAGACGGCCTAGTTTTAGAACAAGAGGTTTTAATTAATACTAGTTTGTTTCTTTTTTCACTTCCTCAAAAAAAAAAAAAAAAAAAAATAAGAGAGGCTATATATATAACTTGCAATTTTTATGTGCAAAATAATAATAAAAACCCACCAAAGAACTCAGATCCTTACTGCAAGGCTGTAATAGATTTAAAGTTCTTAAATCCTTGATCGCCGTGTGCCTGTGTATATATATATATTATAAAATACATGTAAATAGAACTCAGATCCTTACTGCAAGGCTGTAATAGATTTAAAGTTCTTAAATCCTTGATCGCCGTGTGCCTGTGTATATATATATATTATAAAATACATGTAAATGGAATATCCCTTATACAGTAAATGGGAAGCAAACATTGGGTTTAGGAATCTCCCAGCATCTCGTAAACCATTAATATGCGTGATATAATTTTATGAAGTCTTTGGTCAACTTAGAAACAAATCCTTTTAAATTAGAACATAATATATTCTGGAAATTAGATGAATCAGTTGTGTATCAGTTCAAGTGAACGCTCGCTCAAACACATCCAAAAATTTTGATTTTAGAACATTTAACTGAACCCAAAAAGATTTTTAGAATTAAAAACCAGCTCCTTAAGTTTTTAAAATATTGTTTTTTTTAATCGTCTGAACGCAAATTATGAAAACAATTATAAATATATTTTTAACGAACAAATTAATTATTCTTCAAAGATTCACAATCGATATGTGGGTTCACATGAATATCTTATGTCCGTCTTTTTTTTATCTGGATATCTCCAATAAGTTGCTGTAAATCCGTTCTTCCTGGATTATTACAATAATAAAAAATTGAATTTTTATGACTCGATCGGCATATGGTTTTTTCGATTTGAATTTTAATCAAATATATTTTTAAAATTTAAATCTGGCTCAATTTGAATCCGGTTTTTAGGTTTACGACTATTTAAAAAGCAAAGCCCCTTGTTAGTAAACTAAAAATGGTTTGGTTCTTTCAACCGATCGTATTTATCAAAATTGAACACTCGTATATGACGGATGAAAAGTTTAAACAATAACTAGATAAGTTATTCGACCAAAATGTTTGGCCAAAGGTTTTAGTAAAGATTTTTAGTTGACGAATAACCAACAATAATGGCAAGCAAGAATTAGAAATCTCTCACACGATTTTACTGGCTAATGATTAAGAATAGCATAAAGACATAACTCAAACAAAATAAATCCAAATTTTAATATGATGGTTCAAGAAGATTTACTGCTAATAGTCGGAAAGTGTACTTTTTATCAAAGCCAAATGTTCTCTCCAAAACTCCATCGAGAGATGGCAGGAAAACGTGGTCAAAATAATAGAATAAAATAAAAATAACCAAAGCCACCTTACGTATCTTCTTCAACCTCAACGCTACATGAAAAGCTTAAAATCAAACCTAAGTGAGGGAAAAAAAACAACCACTACTACGCTTCTCGTCTTAAAAACAATTCTACAATTCTAATGCCCAGACGACGTCAAGTGCCCACCATTTCACGGCTTTAGCTTTCCACCTTAAATTACATTTAACTATAATTCAAAGGAGAAAAAGATCGAAAGCCTCCTTTTCCTAAGGCCCAGACTCATCGCTTCCTCTTCTTAGCAGACTTGGCCTGCGACTTGCCTGAACCGACTGATTTCCCTTTTGTCGCTGGTTCTGGTGCCTCCTTGGGTGTCTCTTCAGATTCCGACTCCGCATCGCTCTCCTTGCCCTTGGAGGAAGGTGTAGATTTCGCTTTGCCTTTTGCTGTTTTGCCCTTGGCTGATGAGGTTTTTGCAGGTCCTGGCTTGGACTTTGAAGATGTCGTTGTTGTCGGCTCTTCCTTTTTCTTGGACGTGCCGGAGCCTTTCTTCGACTTGCTGCTTCCTGATTTTGCACCGGCTGATTTACCAACGGTTTTGGGCTTTTCCTCTTCCTCGCTCAACTCTTCGGAGCTATCCTCTTCTTCTCTGTCAGCTTCCTTCGACTCCTTTGGTTTGCTCTCTGTTTTGCCATCCTGAGACTTCTTGCCGGACTTGGAAGCAGGAGCAGCTTTAGTCTTACTGGTGCCAGCTCCACCACCCCTGAATCGGAAGCAAAATTGATTATTATTAGTATATACAAGTTTTTAGCGACTTCAACACTTTTTTAACTATTTGCTTTCAGTTTCGTTTACCTTTTCCCTGATGATTGCTTCCCTGTCTTGGCTTTCTTCTTCTGGGGCCTGTATGAAGAATTACAAAGCTTGGTCATCACAAGAATAGCAAATTCCTCTCATAACAACACATCATCACAACTAGCTATTACTTCCAGTGCCACCACATAAACATCACAACTAGAGAAGTAACACTTACGGTGTGGAGGCTTCTTCATCATGACCCGTCTGATCAGCAGCTTCTTCACCCTGCTGCTGACAGAAGATGTAAGTTACAGCAAAAGGGAAGAACTAAAAAAAAGTCAGAGATGAATGAAAATATAATGCCCCACCTCTGATTCTGATTCATCCAGAAAATGCCACTTCTGTTTCTTAAGATTCAAGATTTCTTGATCTCCATCATCATAGCAAACCTGAAAACGAATATACCAACAACATACACCAAATAAAGCATACCATAAAATGCCCTGAATCAAATGAAAAAGATAAACCGCTTCGGAGGACATGCAATAGGCTAATGGAAATGAGACGAACAAGATTAGTTATCAGAGGAGACTGATTAAATTGGACTTACCAGATGTTTCTTCTTAGCAGAATCATATGAATCGATCACACCTTTGTAATACCTGCGACAAAAATCCAATATTCATTTACAAGCGCGGACAACAAAAATGCAACTATCCAAGGTGTTAGTCCAGATTCAGCTATCTAAAGGAAAATACATAGAATAGCGTATTGCGTTTGTGTAAATCAAATATAATTCCTAGGAAGAAAATACAAAATGCTTACGCTTGATCTATAGGCCACCAGACTCTGACCTTCGACCCAACTAAATTTTCATCATGGCTTTCGAGATCAGATGCCTGCCAATGAATTGAGTCAGTATGAAGAAGTCTACCCAAAAAAAAAATCTCAGAGCGCAAGAAACCATCACGTATAAGGATTAAGCAAGAGATACATCATCTCCACTGAAGGGAACAGAAAGATGTTCAAGAGAAAAATATCTCCAACATGAAGAGAATAAGAAGATGCAATCATGCACAGTTACTACTGCAAATGGCAAATGGCAAATAAAACATGATTTTTTTTTTTGCACATTCCTTTATATGAGCAACAATCATAATAGGTGAAATTACGAAAAACAAACCTTGCCTAGACTTCGTTTTCTCTTTTCGCTAGTATTAGGGGTTTCTTCTATCGGTTGCTTCACTTCTTTCTTTGACTTTGAGGCTAACTTTCCAGAGGAGACAGCTGGCTGAAACACAATTAAAGGATATCGGTAATAGTAAAAGGACAAGGAAGGCAGATATGTATCGAAGTCAGGCAAAAACTTACTTTCTCATTATCACCTGAAGAAGTATGTAATGAGTCCTCATCCACCGCTTTCCCACGTCCTGGCTTTTTCTTTTCCTCTTTTGGCTTTGAGGATTCTTGAACATTATCATCACTCTCAACTGCCTTTTTCTCTGACTGCTTTGCTACTTTTGTCTCAGAGGTGCTTTTCTTTGAAGGAGGAACAGTAGACTTGGCTTTATTTGAAGAAGCGACCTTCTTTCCAGACCTTTTTGTCACTTTAGCTTCAGAAGTGTTTGGTTCTTCGGAAGCTTCTTCGGTAGCACTAGAAGCAGATGGTTTGGCCTCCTTCGTCAAGCTCTCCTTTTTCTTCTGGTTTGAAGTCTTCTTAGGACGGCTTTCCTCAACAAGATCCTCAGCCCTTGATTGAGAACTGACATTGGCAGTTTCATCAGCTGATGTCTTAGATGGCAAAGCCTGTTCATTTGTTTTCTTCTCATTTTCAGAAGAAGTGGCTGCATTAACAGATGATTCATCAGGAGGCGGAGTTATCACATCCTTGCTGTCCAGGGGTGCTCTAGGTTCTGTCTCCTCCTTGATTTCTGAAGTTTTTGATGAATCCTCCTGTTTGACAGAACTGGGTTCCTTTTCCTCAATCTGATGTTCCACGTCAGGCTTCTCTTCATAAGTATTATCCACGTCAGTGTTGCTAGCATTATCAAGTTGCTGATGCTCATCTTTAGCATTCGAATCATCTTGCTTCTTTGTAGACTCAGTATCAACAGACGAATCATTCTGTTGCGCAACGCCATTGCTGACTCCTGACTTACCAGATTCATCCTTAGGTGCATCATTTCGCTCGGGTGTAGAAATCTCTTCTGCCTTGTGTTTATCCTGCTGATTGGAAAACAAAATCCAATTAACAATCTACTTGAGCAAAATGAAGAAATAAATCTATCCTTTTTCTACAAATCAACTAATTTCAGAAGTTCAATGCTGATTTAAGAGAGAAAGAAACACGCCTCTACTTCTGCTTCCTTTGTTAAATGACCCTGACTATCCTGCAGGAAAAAAATTAGGATAACAGTATATAAGCATGTCACTGAGGCAATTCAACAGAAAAACAGGTGAGAAATATAACTGGCTGGGTAGAGAAACAGATGAGAAGGCTTACCTCTTCTTCATTCGCAACAAGTTGATCCTGGTGCAAAGCAGTGAATGTCCCTTCACATATCGAACCCACTATCTTACTATACTTATCTAAAGAAACACCCGACGACTTCACTGCTTCAGTCAGATACGTTTTGAGCTTGCTAGCACAGTTACTCAGAACTTGTTCCGCCAACCTCAGTGATACTTGGGGAACCTGAGGACAAGTTGAAAGAGTTAACAAAGGAGCATTCTGAAACATAATTAGCAAGACCATCAATGAATCACCTCATCATCCTTTCTAACATAATGTAGAATTGGTGAAAGCATCTCTGGAGGTATATCCTCGCTTTCTTCTAAAACAAGGGTCATAATGTTCTCCATAGATGAATATACGTTCCCTGAATGATGGTCCCTGAAAAGGAAAATAGATTAGCCATCAAACAAACATGATATCAAGTGAGAAGCTTGAAGATGCACGGAGGAAAGTAGAACCAAGTTTCTGTGAAAAAATAATAATCAGAATGATATGGCTGCTTCGGACATTAATAGTCACCAAATGGGTTATCTGATGTGCTGAATGGTAACAACGGAATCAACGAATCAAACATGGCATAAGTACTCTAAAGGAAAAACAATTCAGGATGATAAGCAAGGTACACAATTCCATGTATGTCGCGTATTTTCTAGACCTTAAATTAGAGGTTAAAAAAAAACTTGCATCAATCATAGAACTGTTGCTAAGTTCAACCATGATACTGTCAGAATGGATTTATTAGCTTGTACCTTATAGCCTTTAGGAAATTCTGGAACATCTCAATAAGAAGTGCATCTCACTCGAGATCCAACATCACAACGCATGATCTGACCTTAGCCACAGTTTCAAGGATTGAGGTCCTTTTGGAATAGGAGCGACTAGAATTATCAACTAAATTTTCAAATGATGATACAATTAATTTAAATACTTCCTGCAGATGAATAGAAGAAAAGAGTCAGCGACCAATCACCTTTATGCTCATTTCCTCAAGAAAAGTTACCAAAACAATAGCATACCTTCATCTGTTCATCATCATAAGGAGCTTCTGGAGCAGTTATTCTTGTAATCTCACTGATGCAGGCAGCGACTGCAACTTTCACATCGACATCTGAATGCTTGAAGAGTTTTCCAGCGACTAATGCTTTCATCAATGGAGAGAGTGCACTCTGCATCGAGTCGGGAGGTGACTGTTCAACCTCTGACAGGCAAAGGAAAAGTTTCTGCAGCAAAATACAAAAGGAATATCAAACTCAAGAATTCCAAAATCACAGCATCCACTACACACAGATTACGGATAAACTTATACTTCATCATACTTATACATACATGTAAGTATTGGAGTCAAGACAGTATGCTAGAAACTATAAAAACATCTGGCATTCCTTTACGCACTTGCTTACCATCTAACCGATAAACTGTTCAGTGTCACTGTCAACTATCAGAGATCAGATACCGTAAATCAAACATAACAACACCAGACAAACTAATCCCCCCCCAGACTCATATTCAGCCGCACATTCTTCCAAGAAAAACATTCCGAAGCCAATTCAATATCATATAAATAACAAAATTACTTTTGCAAGAGCAGAACAGTTCAGGCAGCCTCTGTAAACCAGAATTTCATAACAGTTCCGTCCTTTATATACGAATGCTTAATCAAAGATAGCTAAGGAGGAATATCGAGAAGAATCTATTCGGAACAGAGAAATCACACTAAGCAATATCTCAACTGCATTGCGTAGATTCGCAGATCCTAATGAAAGTAAACAACAAACAACAATAAGAGAAACGATGCAGAGCAACAGTTAAACCAATTTCTAGAAATCCACACTCAACACATGCACGCACTTAGCATTGCACAAGGCCAAAGAAGAGCACCAAGAGAAAAGAAAACACAGATATAAGGGAATGGTCAAGGAGCTCACGTCAAGGAGAGAAAGAAGCTCATCGACTGAAGAAGGTGGGTCAATAAGCTTTTCCCCTGCTTCCAGAATCTGATTCTCGACCTCTTTATCAGAATCCGACATGACTCCCTCTTCTTCTCTTCTCTCTCTCTCGTTCGCTCTTCGTGCGTATCTACAATTAGATCTCTACAAACCCTAGATTCGGAAACACAGACTTCCCAGCACGAAAAACCTAAATCCTCCTTCGATTCCAGAAATGGAAATAGATGGGAAGCCGGATTATGCGAAGAAACAAGGAGAAATTCCCCCCCAAAGTCAGTGAAGAACACGCTAGGGTTTTCTCCTCTCTCTCTCTCTCTCTTTTTTTTTCTCTCAATCTTAACAGTTTACAGAAAACAAAAAAATTAGAAAAGTAAGAAATTTTCTCAGATGCGAGAACCCTCAGCGCCGTTAAAAAGATAATATATAATCTTTTTTAAACAGTGAGAAGTATTTAATTTTGGTGTACGGTGATTTATTTAACTGGTCGTCTTTTGACGATGTGTTTCTTCTTTTATTTTATTTTTCTTTCTCTTTTTGGGCTTTTTTAAAAGGGAATCCAAAAATCAAGGGAATCCAGTATTGTGATATTGCGATATTGTTTTCCTTTCTCTGGATTTCACCTAAGATTTATAAACTTATTTAGGTTAGCTAATTGGCGTTCAAGTCCGCTTTTGAAATTTTTTTCGACTATTTGGAGAAAATTTTGGCGTTCATTTTTCGTTATTAAAGATTTTACTGGTTTAAACACAACAGTCGTGAATGCTAGAGTTTACGGAATCAGGTGATTATGGTTAACAATATTACTTGTACTTGTTTATACGATTGGTATAACTGTTAGAAAACAAACGCGTTTATAGAATACTTATGATTGGTTGACTTGCGGTACATTAGCAGTTAAACATTATAAACATGTTGTATAATTATAAAAATATTAAAACCATATTATTATGAAAAATATAAAATTATTAGTTCAACAAAATTAATAATTAAAAACTATAAAAATAATATGTGTAATACTTACGTTTTTTAGTTTTGATAAAAATTATGATTTTCATGGAGATTTTTTTATATATTAAAATTAGATTAAGAGAATTATAGTAGTTAGATATCTTATTACAATTGTGCTCTTATGAACAAAACACCATAAAGAAGAATATGTTATTTTTTAAAAAAAATATCTATAAATTTTCTTTATGAAATTAAAAAATAGATAATAATAACTCAAACCAAAAAATATGTGACTCAAACCAAAGATATGTGCAACGCATGGATCTATATATAATATATATATATATATATATATTAGTGATGGAAAAAAAGTTTATCAATAGAATTTTGATTTAGATATTTTATAAATATACAATTATGATAGGAGTGTAATATATATTAATTTAAATTTGTCAAATTATTTATATATTTTATGATTATAATATCTAAATCTTAATTTAAAAAAAAATTATATATATTATGATTTTAGTTGGGTTGGTTTGGCTATTCCTTTCTATTGAAAAGGATAAATTTTATATTTTTATGGATTTGAGTTTGACATCCCAATAGTAACCATATGAAACGCAGGATCACAAATAAATTAATGGGCCAATCTCAAGGTCGGCCCAAATTTGAACCACTCGAATCGTTGGAAGCCTGGCCTGGAACATCACGTTAAAAAAACATTACTATTTTGACTATTTTCTATCGTAAGGCTCCGTATAACCGTATGAAATGAATTAACCGTTATTAACTGAATAATTTTTTGTTTGTGTTTTTAAGTTATTTTAATTAAAACCTAATCGTAAGCGGTAAGTCGTAACCAAACAAACCAAAAAACAAACAGAATCTCAACCAAACTAAATTACAAAATGGCTCTATATGGTTTCAGTTTCTAAATAATAAAATATTCATAAGCATTGGTGGTGGGACTTAATTACGGCCATATTTTGTTGGTAAAGTCTTGGGGAATTTCTCAAGTTTACATTCCCTCGGAAAAAGACAATGACAATTTTATGCTGTTAGAGACTTTTTTCGTCCTTCTTTTTGTTTTGAAATGATGTTTCACAGAGATCAGAGAACCACACTCTTAAAGTGTGAATGCATTCATATCAGAGGATAATCTAATGTGTCGCGAACACACTTATCGCCTCTCTATTACAGTTCATAATTGATAAGATGTGGGATGGTGAACTGATTCTATGATTTTGCAGGTTCTTCTTCCCAATTACAATTTTATTGCGGAATTGTGATTGACATTTATCGAAACATTATCTTACAATTACCAAATTAAATGATTTATGACATTCCGTAAATTTTCAGTTAATTTAACTCTTTTTTTTCCTTTATTTGAATCTACCATTCGATTTTGAAAATTTTTTCATCTCTCTTATTATTCGTTGTATTACCAAAGTAAATTTTGGTGCCATTAGCCTAGTTTTGGTCTCTCTCCAGTGTCTAAGTTAGATACGGATAACATTATCAACTAATCTAGTTGGAAATTGATCCTAATCATATTAATAGAATACCCATCATAATAGAATAATAATTATTGGGAAATGATATGGTAGTAGATAAGTATAATGTCCATATACATAGACAGCTAGTGCAGCTTCAGTAGCCGAAGAAGATTGTTTTCCATAACACTAAATCATATCAAAACTAAATAAAATAGACTGCCTTTAATCTAATGAAAGCACTAGGAGTCACACTCCCACATGCCTCTCCCACCTTTCATTTATCTTTCTTACTTATTTAGATGTGTGCTTTTTCAAATTGGGACCATCCTGGATAATTATAGGATTTTTACGAAGTGTACACCGATGATTTTATAGTAACATAAGCATACTCTTCTATACTAATAAACATACTCAAAATTTGAAGGATGAATACACTCGTTAAACAGAAAAAGGATATTTACACCATATAATAAAAGTAAAAAAGGTGATAAAATTGGTAGAAGTAAGAGCTAACAAAAAGTCCATAACTAATAACATACCTTTCACACTAAGCCTAGTAGACCAAGTGGTTTCTTTTTTTTTCTACTTTTAACAAAACCACTATCCAAAAAAAAAAAAGGCAACTCCACATGAACAAAACAACGACACATCGTGATCGTACGTTGAGTACACTATGCATTATATTAGATTGTGTCTGTGGTCTTTTGTCGCATACCTCAGAAGCTGATGCGAGATCTGTCGAAGCAACACTCTTTTTCTTTGTTTTTATTTCCTACAGTTTTTTTGTAGAATTGCTTCGTGATGACACCTATTTTGACAAAAAAAAAAACAAAGACATGATGCTTGATTATTCCATAATTTTTAAAAAATGAATTTGAGTAAAACACTTTCGCTACAAAACAAAACAAGAAAAAACAAATGTAGTTAGATCCACAGATCCAATTTCTCCACGCCGCCATATTGTTTATTCAGGCAAACTCTATTTTCTATTCGGAAGACAACAGCACAACCATAAACTATTGTCTCAAAAGATTCGAAACTCAATTTAGAAAAAATAAATAAAAAGAAGAAAAAAAACTACAGAGAAAAGAAAAAACACAAATCAAGTACAAACAATAAAAGCAAAGGGAAGAGTGGGCCAAGCCATACTTCAGGAAAAAAAGTATACGACCGACACAATAGTTAAGGGAGATGGGCAATTTGGTAAATTCAGCTTCAGGCTATGTGGGTGGGTCTCGAGGAGGTCTAAAAAACTGGTGAAGTGCATGTGAGAGACTAAGTCAATGCCCCCTCTAATTTACATTTGATGCCACTGTCAGTCAGTGAGAGACAGAGCATCAAATCAAATCCTTGGGGAGAAAGTTAACTAAACATATCAATGCGACAATCTACTTAATTTAATTTAATTTAATTGGCAGTTCTGACTAATGAAAGACTTACGTTTTCAAAAGGGGAGGCTCTTTGAAGTGGAGCTCATAGAGAGCGACTTAAAATGCTCTGAAGGAACAAAGTCTTGTGGCAAATTAGCTCTCTTCACGATTCTCTTCATGTTGCTCTGTAAACTCTGCTGCACTAGCTGCTTCACTGCTTTCCTCTCTTCGCTCATCATCAAATCGCTCTCCTCGTGGTCCAAACCGTTGTCTCTGGTCCCATAGATTGGTGCGGACAAGGCTCCGCATGATCCGGTACTATCCAAGACTTGCTTCCCTTTGTCTACTCTAAGTCACTCTAATATCCTCGAGGCTCTCTTCTGAGCTAATGCACTCCCTAAAAGTGTTATCTCGAGCAACGATGATTCGATTCCCGCCTCAATCATTGCTTGTCGATCTCCGTATCCCTTGTGAGCCATCAACATTAGTATGTAAGTCGCCTTCTCTTGGCACCCGGGAGAGTCGGTCCAGTTCAGTACATCGACCAAAACCGGGAATGCGTCGCATACCGAACTGATTGATTTCCTTCCTTCTGGGACTGCCACTACATTGCTCAAGATTGCGAGAATCCTCTCGCTCACTTCCATATCTCCCAATGCGTTCAAGAGGAACGCGATTAAATCGGCCTCGAGGATGAACGAGACGTTTGGTTGATAGATTGAGAGGTTGTAGAGAGCTCTCAGGGCGTCTTCTCTCGCTTGTGAGCTGCTTGTCTCCTCCAGATTCTGGAGAGTTTTCACTAGGAAGATGATCGCTCCCGAAGAACCGATGATGGGTTTGTTTGAATCCAAAGCGCTTAATCCGAGGAAATTGGCGACCACGGCCTCTGCGATTGATTGATCAGGTGCGTTTGGAGACTCAATTAGCTTCAGCATTTTGTGAACAGCGCCTGCTTTTACAATGGCTGCTTTGTTCCTGCAAAAATGAAAAAATTGGGATTTCTTCAGAATCAGGGAAAGGTCTAAATTGGACAAAAGAGATTTGATATAAATGCTTCAAGTTAGATATGCACATTGTTCATATTAAAAACTAAACAAGCATGGAAAGTGACTTCGCGGATGAAACCAATTCAATTTTTGGCCGTCAACACACATAAATGATTTCTCCCAAACAAACAAATATAATCAGAATCAGGAGAGTGAGTGATTGAGACTCACGCGTCGTTTCCGATCCCTAGATTGAGCAGAGCGTAGAGCGAAGCGATCTGGGCGTCTGCGATTCGCGAGTCGTCGATCATACTGACAAGCGGCGGAATCGCGCCGAGCATCGCCAGCGTCACTCTCGCCTCCGAATCCTCCTTCGCCAGCAACCGCACCTCACTCGCCGCCGCTAATTTCTTCCGGCAGTCTCCGCCGCCGTTATTTTCACCTTCCTCATCTCCACGCGCCGCCGCCGCCTGTAACTTCCTGACCACGCGCTTCAGCACCTCAAGCGCTTCCTCTTTCTTCTTCGTCTCCACGTCAGCTTCCACCTCCGCTATGTTCAACAGATCGCAGAGCTTCTCCGACTTCTTCGCTTTCTCCTCGAACGATACGCCATTCAACGCCGCCCCAATCGTGTTGGCTTTCGCATCCCTCGATGCGACCGCTGACTTCTCCGTCACCGTCACGTAACTTCCCTCGTCTCCCTCTTCCCGGAGCTCGTGCCGGTAACGGGAGCTACCGCCGCAGCTAACGGCGTCGAAGATCTTCCTGCGGAATGCGGATCTAGAGAAGGTGCTCCAGAGCCGGAAATGGTTGCCGGAAGTAGAGGAAGAAGTGGTAGGAGCACGGTCAAGAATGAGAGATCCGATATTGTTCCGATGACACTTGGCCATTGTAATCTCCGATCAGTTGTTCTCAAGCTAACCTACATTTGCACGAGCCCAGCAAAGAGTGCGGAAGAAGACTCTTTTTTTTTTTTTTTTCTGAGCAAGAGAATTTTTTTTGTTTGTTTATTTGGAAGCGAAAACAGAGGAGACGAAAAATGATCTTCGAGATTAGCGAAATGTTGACTGTTGATTTATTCTTTTTCCTTCATGGTTTACTTTAACCCTGAGAGTCTACTAGAGCCGTGTTTGGATACAGCCGTTAACTAGACCGCGGATAGGATATTTTATAGTTTTGGCGATTTATTTCTTTTATATTGTTATGTGTAGGGATGAATTCTAAGACTTTTCAAAAATATTTTGGACCTTTTAAAATTATTTACTCATGAAAATTTATAAAAATCTATTGAATTTTGTTTCAAAAATTTGTATATACAATGTTAAGGTGAATAATGTCTTACGATTTCAACAAGTTTCAAACAATATCTTTTTAAGTGAATTTCAGGGTTTAAGGTTTTAAGTACGTCATCAATATGCAATAACTTGTAATTTGTGTAAGTAAAATATAGGGGTGTTGGTCTGGTTGGAGTAGGAAAACAAAATATAGGGGTGTTGAAACGAATTTTGATTCGGTTTAATTTGGTTCAATTTTTTATTTAATGTTATTCAAACTAACATATAATATAGATGATTGGATATAATATTGATTCGGTTCAAATGATTTTTTTATTATTATTATGATTTAGATCGGTTTTTATTTTTTATTTTCGATTCAAATTTGAAGGTGGATTCTATATTTTCATATTTATAAATAATGAATTTTTTTAAATCATATTAAAAGATCATTTCAAATAAACTACTTTTGTTAGAAACATGTCAATTTTTTTTAATGAATATCGCTGTATTAGTATACACATTTGTAAGAAAATAATATAACTCGTTATGTGATGGATTATGATTTTTATAATTATCGTATCATAACTTTACGTTTTACGGACATAAATGTCTTATGTGTTATGACAAATTTATTCGGCGAAGCCATCACTTATTCACTGATCTCAAAAAAAAAAAAAAGGAAGAGAAATGTGAGCTAGTACAAGTCTACAAGAGAACGGTGAGGCCATTGCTGATTTCAACCGTTCAGATTTATAAATGTGTCAGGGAAGCTTCTTATACAAAGCCCATCGTGTTATGTTGGATAATAAAGTGCTACAGTTGAGGTCATTTCTTTGTTTTAAAAAAAAAAAATTAATTATTGACAACAATTTTTTTTGGGGTCATTTATAGACAACATTTTATGACTTGTTTTCTATGAATAAGTAACATAACTTTCTAGAAAATTCAAAACTTCCAAAAAACAAAAATATTGTTTTTCAAATTGATATATAAAGGGCTCTATATGACTATATTAAAGTAGATAAATTTCACACTCATCTGACAGTGTACAATTCCCACTGGTAGTATTCGAGAATGATTTATCTGTGTTGTTTGCTCACACCACTATCTCAATTCCCAACCTTCTACTGGATCGCACTCAACCCCATTACTCACCGAAAACATTTTTGGTTATATATTTATAACTTTTGAGGAGCAGCTACACATCTCACGGTAAGTATCTTACTATCTTCCATCCAATAATATAAGTTGTTTAGTTCCAGATTTCAATAATGGTTTACTTACATTTTCATCGATAAAACTAGTCTTCTATTTGGTCTGGAGAACATTCCACATATACTGTAATTGTTATGTATTATATTTACTTTTGAGCAACACAGAGTAAATGGGAAATCTTGGATTATCGGATGAATGATATATGGAGATATCGTCCTATTTCTAGTACTTTAGGATTGCTAAAATCCTTTAGGTTTTCATATTACGATTTTATGTTAAAATGTAGTAAATGTTTTAATTGGAAATTGATATAAACATACGCTGTTTAGTTTTCAATTTATAAAAGAAAAAACAAATCTCATGTAGTATAACTCAATGGGAGGACGTACGGTAAGGGGAAGGGAGAGCCGTAGACGATCAGGGCAGGGGGCATGAAGGCGGTCATTCCGAAACATGATAAAGGTCAAAGCACGTGGAAGCTTTGTCTGACTGAAGGAGAGGAACATTGAATCGATTGTTTTACTCGTAAGTCGTAACTAGTGTGAGTGAACGCCTGACTCTTCCCATTTAGTATTATTCTAGTCCCCAAACTATTATTGTAGTACCATGATCAATTTTTTTGAAAACTTCAAAACATACTACTGTGTTGTGAACAGTGCCGTGCTTAACGTTAGTGGAGAAAGGCATTGGCCTAAGGCCACCTAAATTTGAAAAATTAGAAGGCCACACTTATTTAATAAGGCTTATGTGTTTAGTTAGGTTGATAAATAATATGTTTGAGTTCTTTGTTTGATAAATCACATATCATTATAATTGTTTTTTTTTTTGCTTGATAAAGCCCATATAATTATAATTGATATTTTTACCTTTATTTATTTGTATGAAAATTTGTTTACATGTTTAACATTTTTATTAAAGATAAAACCACTTAATTGATGAGAAAGAGATAATTAACAAAAAAAGAATCGTAAAATAAAAACCTAGACACAAGGAGGTAAAGAACAAAATAAATCCAAAACAAAGAATTAAAGAGACGGTCAGACAGGAAGTTTCAAAATTAAAGTTGATAAAGTCTTATCTTCGATCAACTATGTCGCAAGATAGGTTGAATGGTTTGGCTATCATATCTATAGAGAAAGAACTTGTAAGACAACTCGATTATGTGAGTTTGGTGAATGATTTTATTGAAAAAAAGGAAGGAAAAATTGTACTTTAGAATTTCTATTTTTTTAGTTTTTATTAACAATATTATGTATGTTTTTGAGACATATAATTATTAGTTTAATTTTTTTTAAATATAAAAAGGCCACATTTTTTAAACTTGCTTTCAGCCACCGTAAGGCAGAGCACGTCATTGGTTGTGAATGACATTATCACAGCGGAACAGATTTGAATCATACATGTCATCCTCAACCTGGTGGTGAAATAGAGTGGGGTGACTGAGAAAGTTCGAATCCTATAGTAAAATTGTAAGTAACTTGATACAATATACTTATCATTTATTCATACTGATACATGTGAAAAAATCCAATACAACTATAGTTGTACACCGGATATAGTAAGCAAGGGGGGGGGAGGGAGGGAAAGCTTAGTTTAGAAAAGCATAATAAATGACATTAAAATATGCTTTCATTGAGAGTTGAACTCAAGACCTCCCGCTTACTAAACGGGTGCTCTAACCAACTGAGCTATGAAAGCTTTTGTTCTAATATTAAATTATGTGTATATGNTTCTATAATTTATCCTTTTGATTTATTTTGTTATGTTATTTTCAAAGTTGTAATGTATATTAGAACACCATAGTTTTTTTTTACGCCTTTTACTATTATTATAGTAATTTTCGCAAAATTTAAGAAGGAGTACTTATGGCATAATGGATAAGACTGTTGATTTTCATTGAGAAGATTTTGGGATCGAATCCCCTTAGATGTGATTTAAAAGTATTTTGTTTGGTTCGCATTTAATGCCAAATGAAACAAAATTTAATAGGTTCTAAAATTTTAAAATTTTTTCTTAAATAAACTAAAACTCACATGAGTAAAATGTGAAAAGAATAAAAACGGTCAGAGTTCTTTCGTTTTCTTCCACAACTTGTTTAATTCCCACTAACTCATAAAGTTAAAGACTCGTATTTATAGCTTATGTTTCTTTTTTTAGTCCGGAATTTTTAAAGTTTAATAAATGAGTTTTATCTCTATACCTTATATTAATTTTGATTAATTTCAACTTATTGAGATTTTCATCGATTTTGATACATGATTGCAATTCGATATCACTATGAAAAATACTATAAATCAATATTAGACCACACATCTAAAAAAAATTTACGGGGATCTGCACATCCTCTCTGAGGCGTATATGAAACGATATTCATCAAACTTGTTGGATGATGCAAAAATTATGATTCGACTTTTCACTAAGAATGAATTCTTGTGATTGAAAATTGATGAATGACAAATAGTACCCCTTGTATCTATTTCATCTATGCGGACTTTTTGCCTATCCCACAAGTATGTGTACAGCTTGATAAATTGAAAGGGTTATTTTTTGGAGAAATTAAAGAAATTAAGGTGTAAAATATATTTACCATTTAACTAATTATGAATGGATTAATACTAACATGAATGTAATGAATTTAAATTTGTTATTTCACTAATCAGAAATTTGGAATTTTGACTCACATCAGAAATTCAAATTTGAAGTCTAAATTTACATATAAAATATTTAAAACTATCAATGGTATCTGCTTCTCATTTAATGTGTAGAAAATTGCAGAAAAGAGCGAATATCACATATTTTTAGAAAGAATAGCCAAGAAGTATCCATGGTTTAATGGTTAAAATGATTGACTTTTAATGAGAAGATTGTGGGTTCGAGTCTTGGTGGATGCAAAACAAATTTTTAAAAATTAAATAAAATTAATTTTTAAAAATTAAATAAAAAAGAACAGGTGGCAGGCTCTTGTGTGATGACGTGACACTCCGAGGAGAGTTCCCTTCTATTTTTATATAGTAGATTTACTCATGAAAATTTATAAAAACCTATTGAATTTTGTTTCAAAAATTTGTATATACAATGTTAAGGTGAATAATGTCTTACGATTTTAACAAGTTTAAAACAATATCTTTTACAGCGAATTTCAGGGTTTAAGGTTTTAAGTACATCATCAATATGCAATAACTTGTAATTTGTGTAAGTAAAATATAGGGGTGTTGGTCTGGTTGGAGTAGGGAAAAAAATATAGGGGTGTTGAAACGAATTTTGATTCGGTTTAATTGGTTCAATTTTTTATTTAATGTTATTCAAACTAACATATAATATAGATGATTTGATACAATTTTGATTCGGTTCAAATGATTTTTTTTTTATTATAATTATGATTTAGATCGGTTTTTATTTTTTATTTTCGATTCAAATTTGAAGCTGGATTCTATATTTTCATATTTAGAAATAATAAATTTATTTAAATCATATTAAAAGATCATTTGGTTTTCAAATAAACTACTTTTGTTAGAAACATGTCGATTTTTTAATGAACATCGCTATATAAGTATACACATTTGCAAGAAAATAATACTATAACTCGTTATGTGATGGATTATGATTTTTATAATTATCGTATCTTAACTTTAAGTTTTACGGACATACATGTCTTATGAGTTATGACGAATTTATTCGGCGAAGCCATCACTTATTCACTGATCTCAAAAAAAAAAAAGGAAGAGAAATGTAAGAGTACAAGTCTACAAGAGAACGGTGAGGCCATTACTGATTTCAACCGTTCAGATTTATAAATGTGTCAGGGAAGCTTCTCATACAAAGCCCATCGTGTTATGTTGGATAATAAAGTGCTACAGTTGAGGTCATTTCTTTGTTGTTTTTTTTTATAAAAAAAAAAATTATTGACAACAATTTTTTTGGGAGTCATTTATAGACAACATTTTATGACTTGTTTTCTATGAACAAGTAACATAACTTTCTAGGAAATTCAAAACTTCCGAAAAACAAAAATATTATTTTTCAAATCGATATATAAAGGGCTCTATATGACTATATTAAAAGTAGATAAATTTCACACTCATCTGACAGTGGGCAATTCCCACTGGTAGTATTCGAGAATGATTTATTTGCGTTGTTTGCTCACACCACTATCTCAATTCCCAACCTTCTACTGGATCGCACTCAACCCCGTTACTCACCGAAAACATTTTTGGTTATATATTTATAACTTTTCAGGAGCAGCTACACATCTCACTGTAAGTATCTTACTATTACATCCAATAATAAAAGTTGTTTACTTCCGGATTCAATAATGCTCTACTTTCATTTTCATCGATAACAAAACTAGCTAGTCTTCTTCTATTTGGTCTGGAGATCAACATTCCACATACTGTAATTGTTATGTATTATTTTTAGTTTTGAGAAACACAGAGTAAATGGGAAATCTTGGATTATCGGATGAATGAACATATATGGAGATATCGTCCTATTTCTAGTCCTTTAGGTTTGCTTAAATCCTTTAGGTTTTCATATTTCGATTTTATGTTAAAATGTAGTAAATGTTTTAATTGGAAACTGATATAAACACACGCTGTTTAGTTTTCAATTTTTAAAAGAAAAAACAAATCTCATGTAAAACTCAATGGGAGGACGTACGGTAAGGGGGAAGGGAGAGCCGTAGACGATCAGGGCAGGGGGCATGAAGGCGGTCATTCCAAAACATGTGATAAAGGTCAAAGCACGTGGAAGCTTTGTCTGGCTGAAGGAGAGGAACATTGAATCGATTGTTTTACTCGTAAGTCGGAACTAGTGTGAGTGAACGTCTGACTCTTCCCATTTAGTAGTATTATTCTAGTCCCCGAAATATTATTGTATTGAGTAAATACCATAATCAATTTTTTTTGAAAACTTCAGAACATATACCACCGTGTTGTGAATGACATTATCACTGCGGAACATGTTAATTTTACAGATCTTTGAAAAAAAACGAAGTCACGAGTGCAATTTAACATAGGGACTAAAGTAGAGTGAATAAGCACAACCTTATGGCGCATGGTGCGTTCGACTAATTGTAAATGTACTTGTAGTGGATATTTGAATCAAATATTTAGATCTTTCTACATAGGAAAAAAAAAAAGAAGAAGATAAATTTGGATGAAATTGGTCAACAGAAAAAACTGAATTGTCGTCTTGTAATTTAACCAAGTTACTATGGTTAAATATATAACTGACAACAGATTTGAATCATACATGTCATCCACAACCTGTTGGTGAAATAGAGTGGGGTGACTATGATAAAGTTCGAATCCTATAGTAAAATTGTAAGTAACTCGATACAATATACTTATCATTTATTCATACTGATACATGTGAAAAAATCCAATACAACTATAGTTGTACACCGGATAATAGTAAACAAGGGGGGAGGGGAGGGAGGGAAAGCTTAGTTTAGAAAAGCATAATAAATGACATTAAAATATATGCTTTCATTGAGAGTTGAACTCAAGACCTCCCGCTTACTAAACGGGTGCTCTAACCAACTGAGCTATGAAAGCTTTTGTTCTAATATTAAATTATGTGTATTTGTCTGTGTAAGGATGCACATTTTCTTGTTAAGAATTTGTTTTTGCTATAAAATTCGAATATCTACAATTATTCATCTTAACTTTCTTTTTGAATATGTTTCATCGGACGTATAATGATCGCTAATATAAATATTTTGACACTCCTACACAACTAATAACTCACACGTACAATCAAGGATGTTTACTGCGGCATGTACTTAGATACATATAAATACACATACTTTGGTCGGTTTTGTTTCCTGTAAGATTTATTTCTTGAAAAATTAAAAGGGTATAAAAGTTTAAGTTAGCAAAATATAAAACAATTATTTAAAAAATTTGGAAACAATCAAATTAATTAGGACATATTTAATAACTATAAAATTTTAAATTAAGATATATATATATATATATATAAAGTCCAGTTTATCGACACATGTTAAATTTTGTAATCCTTTTGATAAGTAAATCTAGTGAATTTTAATGTTCAAAAACAAAATCTACTGAATTTTAATTATCAACCTATTGAATCTAACAACCGCAAAAACATCCGCCATTTGTCTTTACAATATTCAAACCTTATCATCATACTGTTGAGTAATTGGTCAGAAGCAAATATGCTAATTTTATATATTTGAACTGCATGCATGTATTTACTTTCTATTTCCATTTTTTTTTTTGTTTTGACCAAGGTTTTACTACTTTCTATTTCCTTTTATAACATTTTCATGCACTCCATTTTGTAATTTTCTTAATTAAATACCTGTTGGAGTGTTCTTCTTTTCTAGAAAATAACATATATACAACTTTTTTTTGCCGTTTCAAATGAATTTGTTTCTATGTTTTCAAGCAAATCTTTTTAGATATTTGCTATATAAATCTTTTACACCATTTCTTTTTGGTCAACAAAAAATCTAAAATAAAATTTCAACTTTTTTCTTTCCAAAATATGTGTATTATATTTTTAAATTAGGTTAAATTATCTAACTTTATATAATAAAATACATTAATATTTTTGCTAAATGTTATTTATGTATTTTAAAATAATTTGTATATGAAATATGTTTGTTTTAATAATTTTATTTTAAATTGCTATTGCATTATTCGTTAAAATCGCGTAAACATTTCAATTACTTATCCGATCATAAAAAAAACTGTTAAAACCACAAATATTAACTTTTTAAAAGTTTATATACAAAGTATGTTTGTTTTGGTAATTTTATTTCAAAATGCTATTACATTATCTGTTAAAATTTTAAAATTACCGCACAAATATAACTTTTTCAGTGACTCATCCCATCATAAAAAAAAAATACTTCAATAGTTGATAATGTCCAAAACCACAAATATTTACCTCTGAAAATTCTAATTATTGTTGATTGCATCCATACATCCATAATTTTACATGCATTTGCACTCGCACCCGCCTCTTACTTACTGAATAGACCACCCTTATCCTGTAGTAAACGATTACTCACCACCAGTAAAAAGATAAGATACACACACACACACAAATATCACCGCTCTCTCTCTCTCTCTCTCTCTCTCTCTCTCTCTCTCTCTCTCTCTCTCTCTCTCTCTCTCCTATATAAAGAGGTGTTAATCGAATCGGTAAGAAACACTCGGTCACGTCCAAACTCCTGCATTTGCAGCATCTCGTACGCTCCTTCATCGTCTTCGATTTTTTGGGGTTTCAGAGATATTTCTCCGGAAACAGAATCCGACAATCGAAGGTCGATCCTCTCTCTTACTCTTTGTCGCCCTTTTTTTTACTCTATTTCAATGCACACAAATATCGACAACGTCTTGTGTTTTTCCGAATTCTAATGGTTAATCAAGTAGCGACGTGCGGTGTTCAAAGGCTCTTGACTTAGCTGCTTCGTTTTTCAAAGGTTTTTTGTCCAAGTTGAGTTTGGAAATATAGGGTTTCGTATTTTCTTCTTCTCATACGTACAGCTTATGAGTGCAATTATTATTTTTTTCCGAGAAATGGATATGCGACAACGACTCTTGAGATCTGGATTTCTGAATCTGGAATTCCGATGGGATTTTAGAGTTAGATGATTTTGGATACGATAACCTTTTTTGTTTGATTCTGATGGACTCACCGAATTTTCCGTTGATCTTCCCGCTTAGGTTTTTGAATCTCATCATAATCATATTTTTTTTTTCTTTCTCAAATACACTGATCAGGATCTTAAACTTTTGTTCGCAGTGTAGATAATTTGCTATCTGTCCCTTGTCCTATTTCTTATATCGCCTGGCTCGTAGTTTTGTTTGTATTCTATCTTTAAGCTTGGTGATTTTTACGCTTTGCCTTTTTAATATATTGCATGACTGAAACATTGTTGTGGTGTTCTCTTGCAGAAAAATGGCTAACTTGTATGATAGGTTACGTGCACGACCAGATCGTGGACAAGTTTATACCTTACATGATTCCGATGACGATGACTTTTTTCTAGACCAGGATCAGATAACCGAACCGGTCGAAGGGATATACGAAAGAGAAGCGGTTTGTCTCTGTCTAATCGTTTAAACTTTTAACATTAACTGTTTATCGGTTCCCTTGCTGCAGCAATATATTCCTTTTTTAGCTGTTCATCTGAATGTAGCTAGGGATAGAAAATGCATACCAGGGACATTACTAAGTCCTATAAATGGGGACGTATGCATCCCCAATATCTCTGAAAAATTCTACTGTTGAAAATTGGAGATTTATTACACATCGGTAATTAATTGCGTGCTATGGGTTAATGGCTTTGCACTGCAGTGAAGGACAATTACTTTCCATTTTGTAGGTTAGTCCCCTTGCCGATGTGGAAAAGATTTTGGACTGTGAAATGCGTCCTACGGCATCTAACGACCCGAATGTGGCACCAAGGCAAGTTTCTGTGAAACAATACCTTGTCAAGTGGAAGCGGTTATCCTACTTGCACTGCTCTTGGTACGTAGTTCCCGCATATTTTTTTAATTTTATATTTGGACATGCGAATTATTATCTTCATGGAGGTTTTTATCGGTTTGCCAATCACAGGGTGACCGAGCATGATTTCCAGAAGGCTTACAAGTCCGTTCCACGTTTAAAAGCCAGGGTGAACAAATTTCATGAGAAAATGGAGCCAGTCCGTAACAATGAAGAAGATTTTGTTGCCATTCGTCCTGAGTGGACCACTGTTGACCGGATCATTGCTTGCCGGTCAGTTTCTTCTAACTCAGTTAGATTTCAGCTTTTTTTTTTTTTTTTTTTTGACAAAAGATCAAGAAGAACATGTTAAATGACCAGTTTCCCTTTTTTTTTTCCCTTCTTTTAGAATGTTACCTTAATCTTAAATGTTTCTTAATGTGGTGCCTCATTGATCTAGACAGTTTTAATTTCTTTTGAATATCAGGCAGCAGTGCCATTAGGGGCAGGTCATTAAGATTTTTGAAAGTTTGAAAAAAATATGGCATGTGGATTTCCTTGATGGATGCCGTTGTGACAGTGGTAATTAACTGTTTTTTTTACTGTTGATGCAGGGGAGAAGAAGATGTGAAGGAGTATCTGGTGAAGTACCAAGAACTTGGTTATGACGAATGCTATTGGGAGTCTGAATCAGACATCTCAACATTCGAGAATGAAATCGAGAGGTTCAATGATATCAACTCTCGTCACCGCAGAGATAAGTACGTTGATCTTGAGAGACGTAATGAAGGTTTCTCACAGTTCGACGATACCCCTGAGTTTCTCAAAGGTTCTTGAACTATTATACTTGTTGCTGCAGTGCTATGATATATTGCTCCCTTTGTTTGGTACTAAATCTGTTATGACTTATTCGTCTTGTGTTATTAAAGGATCACTACATCAATATCAGCTCGATGGGCTGAATTTCTTAAGGTTTTCCTGGTACAAGAGAATTCATGTCATCCTTGCGGATGAGATGGGTCTAGGTACGTCTTGAATAATATGAAATCCCACCCTAGCTGGTGACACAGATATTTTAGGTTAAAAATATTGAGATTTTGTGGTGTTGCAGGCAAAACTATCCAAAGCATTGCCTTCGTGGCTTCTTTGTTCGAAGAGAACTTGGCTCCGTATCTAGTGGTCGCTCCACTTTCTACTCTGCGCAACTGGGAGAGAGAATTTGCCACCTGGGCCCCACATATGAATGTGGTATGTATGCAGTTGCGCGCGCATCATCACGTATTGGTATATGGTTAATGGGAATTAATGATGTGTTCATTTTCATATTTCACGGTTCTTCAGGTTATGTACATTGGTACTTCTGAAGCTCGTAAAGTTATTAGAGAACATGAGTTTTACTTCCCAAAAGGTTATAAGAAGGTCAATCCAATGAGTGGACGCGGTAGAGAAAGGAGGAAGGACAGAATCAAGTTTGATGTCATCCTCACATCTTATGAGATGATCAACATAGACACAGAATTCCTAAGACGAATTAAGTGGAAATGCATGGTATTTTAATTGCTACTCTACTTTTTTTTTCTGTCTTTCTCTCTCTATATATATCTCTGCTTATTATCATGCATTTTTCTTGGTTAGATTGTTGATGAAGGCCATCGGTTGAAAAATAAGGATTCAAAGTTGTTCTCTTCACTGAAGCAGTTTAAGAGCAAGCATCGCGTTCTTTTGACGGGAACACCACTTCAGGTTCGTTTCGTGATTTTGCTTCTTTGATTTCGCAATGACAAATCTGTTTATACTACTACCTTGCATAAGAATATACCTCCCAATTAGTTATGATCCGTAGTATAGACACTATTTTTGTGTCTCCATAAAGAGCTACGTACAGTTTTTGATTATGAAACACACACATAAAAATGTAAAAAGCATTCTTCGATGTGGGATGATGCCTTAGCATTAATTGTACCGCACATCATAGTATTTGTTTTATTGGCTGTCTTTGTATTTGGACCGTATGTTTATGCTGTTAATTCTTTTGTATAACTATTGATTTATCTGGTGCTTTTTTCAGAACAACTTGGATGAACTTTTCGTGCTCATGCATTTTCTTGATGCGGGGAAGGTTAGCGAAATGATAGCACATACTTGTTAAATAAGTAAATCTAACAAAAAACAGCCAATAGCATATATAGCTAACTTTAATTATTATGCTTGCAGTTTGGCAACTTGGAGGAGTTACAAGAGCAATTCCAGCATATCAATCAAGAGGAACAGATATCAAGGCTCCACGGAATGTTGGCTCCACATCTTCTCAGAAGTATATATTAACCAAAAACTTGATCTTATTAATAACTATGCGTGAAGGAAGAAAAACTTCCAGGTGAAATGTTTGAAGCCTGATTTGATTTCTGTTTCAGGGGTAAAGAAAGACGTGCTCAAGGACATGCCCCCTAAGAAGGAGCTCATTTTGCGGATTGATCTGAGCAGCCAGCAGAAAGAAATTTACAAAGCTATTTTGACCCGCAGTTATAAAATCTTATCCAAAAAGGGAGCTCAGGTAAGTTTTTTTTGGATCCGGCTGTGCTAATGCGGATAAATACATTTACATTTTTGTTTTGGTTTAGGAAACCTTATAAACTGTAGTTGGTTTCACTGTTTCAGGTAAAGAACGTTTTAATGGAACTACGTAAGGTTTGCCTACATCCGTATATGGTGGAAGGTGTTGAGCCAGTATTTGAAGATGCAAATGAAGCTTTAAAGTAAAAATCTCATCATAAAACCTCATCAACAGATTCCTTTATAGTATGTTGTGCTGACCCTTGTTTGAACTTTTCTTAACTGTATTATTATAGACGCCTCCTGGAATCTTCTGGAAAGTTGCAACTTTTAGACAAAATGTTGGTCAAATTAAACGAGCAAGGCCACAGAGTTCTCATCTACACGCAATTTCAGCACATGCTCGACCTGCTTGAAGACTACTGTAATGATAAGGTAGCTGAGTTTGCTATATTTATGTGTCAGTATTTTTCTTTCTTATTTGCTGTGGAATAGCAAGTGGCATCTATATATAGCATCAATTCATTATTTCTTCTACTTAAAAAAAAAAAAAAGATTTCTTCTAATTAGAGTCAAATCATTATTATAAATTTATTGACATGTTCAGTTAGTTTTGTTGCTATGCAAGTGTCTTGCGAAACAGATTCTTTCTTACACTCAATTTTTTTTTTTTTTTTAATATCTTGAGACGCCATGAACATATGCGTCTATTTGGTTATGCACCAGAAATGATTTGGCTATATAACTTTCTTTTATATTTTGCTTATATGCAACCAAGGAAAATCCTTTGTATGATATTATGACGTACATGTTCCTTTTTTCTTTTCTTTTCAGAATTGGTTATGTGAAAGAATCGATGGTAAGGTCACTGGAGCTGAGCGGCAGATTCGAATAGATCGCTTTAATGCGAAAGACTCTAAAAGTTTCTGTTTTTTGCTCTCTACGAGAGCTGGGGGGTTGGGGATAAACCTTGCAACCGCTGATACGGTCTTCATCTATGACAGGTTTGAGCTCCAGCGTCTCTTAGATTTCATCATTTAAATTGTCCGAAAAAGTACGTGGATATGCTTAAAGTGGAAGTAGTACGTGGTTGATGAATTGATAAAAGCTTGTTGGAGATTTGTTTCCCAAAGAACAGAGTGGTTTCTTGGGATTTTCTAATTCAAGATGGAAGAAATGTATTGTGGCATGTATCATGTGATATATATAATGCATTTATTGAAATGTTTTTCACTGCTTCTGTAGTGACTGGAATCCGCATGCCGATCTTCAGGCTATAGCTAGAGCTCATCGACTTGGCCAGACAAATAAGGTTATCTTTGCATTGCATCAATGTGGTCTCAACTTGCAATTTCATTTTTTTTTTTGGTATGTCACTGATTAAGCCTTTTTTTTGTTGTCTTTAGGTAATGATTTACAGGCTCATAAACCGAGCCACCGTTGAAGAAAGGATGGTGGAAATGAGTAAGAAGAAAATGCTTCTAGACCATCTTGTTGTGGGGAAACTGAAAGGACCAAACCTTAGTCAGGTATGGGTTTTGAATTAAAAAAATTGGAATTAAAAGGTAGAAAAACCAGAAAGATTTCATTCTGTTATTTGGAGTTGAAGTAAAAGATAGATACACCGGACATCAAAATCTAAATTATAGAAACGTCAGATAAGAATTAGGTCTTGTATTCTATGCTTATTGATTCTTATTGCTACAAAGGTTTATTGACTGTTTTTATTTATGTGACTTCAATTTAGGAAGAGTTAGATGACATCATCAAGTATGGTTCCAAGGAGCTTTTCTCTGAAGAGAATGAGGAAGCAGGAAAGTTTGGAAAAATTCATTATGATGATGATGCTATAGAAAAGTAATACTCCTTTTTTCTTCTTTTTTTCCATTTTCCTATTGATTCCATTGTAAATTACATGGAATATTCGTGATTTATTTCCACCTCTTCTTCTGCAGGTTGCTTGACCGTGACCATGTAGATGCTGAGGAGGTCTCAGTGGATGGTGAACAGGAAGATGGGTTTTTAAAGGCTTTCAAGGTTTTCTAACTCTCTTCTTTTTCTTCCTCTTTTTACTAGATTTTGACCTTTTTTTTATGGTTGAGTCGTTAAATGCTCATTAATATTTGTCATGGTTAGTTGTCTTCCTTGTTTTTTTCTTTCGAAACGAGCCAATTTCATTATGATACATATAGAAACTGCCTATTGATTGTTTCTTTACATGTTAAAGTGATAGAGTAAACCCAATGGCAATTAGTAGTTGTGCCAAATTGGTACCAATACCAAATTAGAGTCGGAATTGGTACTTTTGGTGGTGTTGATCGATAAAATGACTTATTTTTCTCTGAAACCTGAAGCATATTCTCTGAAAATGACGTATGTCAAGTCCTTTCTGTCTACCATTTGCTAGGGTTGCATTTTAATAAACCACAAGAAAGAAGCAGTACTGTTCATATGTCCATCAAAATATTGATTAGACTTCTCTGCATGTGAAATTTTGGTGTAAACATGAATAGGGGATGGAGTAGTAGTGGGTCATATAATAGAATTGCAGTGGACATTATGAATGGAAACTGGGCTTATGGTTCAAACATTTTTTCCTTGGAATATGTGAAAAGATTTGAGAGAGCAATGATGTCCTACAAAAGTTATCTTGTGTGCATGCATATACATTTTTTTCTGCAATTAAGCTTTTGATATATATATATAATTAATGGCATTAATTCTGCAAATACGATTTCCCCTTTAAGCTCTTTGGTGTTCTTTCCTGTATTTTAGGTGGCAAATTTTGAGTATATAGATGAAAATGAGGCTGCCGCATTAGAAGAGGCACAAGCTATAGAAAACAAGTCTTCAGCAAGCAGTTCTGATAGAGCAGCAAATTATTGGGAAGATTTGTTAAAAGACAAGTATGAAGTGCACCAAACTGAGGAGCTCAACAATGCTCTTGGAAAGAGGAAGAGAAGCTGTAAAAAGGTAAGAACTATATATGTGATGTTGCTGTCTCTACTTTGTACATTGTTTTTCTGCCCATAATCGTTTCATGTCTTTTAGCAAAGGATGTTCTTATTCCACTTCTCGTTAATTTTTACTAGATTATCGAAGAAGATGACCTTGCTGGCCTTGAAACGATTTCTGGTGATGAAGTTGAACCATATGATGATGATGAATCAACTGCACAAGGAAATCAGAGGGATGGAAGGCTTTACAGTAGAATGACTCGCGGTAAAAATAAGTTTTTCTTTTCCTTTTAATCTTTCCAAATAAGTCATTGAAAATTTCCGAATAAGTAAATTTTTTTTTTTTTTTTGGTTGTAAGATAACTCGGAGCAAATACCTTTGATAGAAGGCAAAGGGAAATCACTCCGAGTGTTGGGGTTTACCAACATAGAGAGGGAGATTTTTATACGAACGTTACTGAGGTATTGTAAAATTTTTTATCATACGGTTTTCAGTGTCCCTACGCACAAGTTTATTGCCTTCTTTGAGTTGGTCATGGTTTGAAAATAATTTTTCGTCTGAAATTTTTTTTGCAGGTACGGAATTGGTAACTATGACTGGAAAAATTTTGTTCGTCCACTAAAGCATAAGACCCTGGATGAAATAAACAAGTATGATCTTCTTTTCACACAAAAATTAATCATTGATAATTTGCAAAGATAACTATTTTTATTTATTAACTACTTGTTTATAATTCATTTTGGTTTAGTTATGGAATGCTTTTCTTGAAGCACATAGTAGAAGACGACCCTGAAGATAAGTCTTCAACTTTTTCAGGTGATTAATAACTTGGCTAGCTGATCATTTGTTTGTTGCCGTTTTCATATATTTATGTTGCTTTTTTTTGCTATCTTAGTAACAATTAATATATATTGCCGCAATGATATTTGTAGATGGAGTCCCTAAAGAGAGACTAATAAGTCTTGATGTGTATGCCAAATTGGCTGTGCATATGCAAATTAAGGAAAAGGTAATTATACAGACTCAAATCCTTTAATATTGATTAATTGTGTTTTTAAATTATATGAGTTATCATCTTCTGAAACCGATACACAGTTTTGTGGTTTGCTGTCAATGAAATCTGGTTGCTTATAGACTATAGTTTGATAGAAGAATACCATAAATAGTGTGTTAGGGCTAGTAACTATGGTCATATCTTTCTAGAAACCAACACGTAATAAAGAAGATGTTTCAGTATATTCTGTGGTAAACCTCTTCATTTTCAGTCTTTGCCATTACTTAATACATAAGCAGAGGAATCCACCTTTCCCTATCTTTTGTAGAATTCTCACTTTTGGTTGTTGTTCCTATATCTTAAGCTTCTTGTGTGATCAAATGTTTGTTTAAGCTCAACTCTCAGTGTTTGATTGACAGTTGAATTCGGAAAATCCTCTTTTCCCTGACCGCATCATCCAAGGATTCGCTGGACTAAGAAGAGATTTAAAGTTTTGGAATGAGGAACATGACAAGATACTGCTCGGTGCTGTTTCTAAGTAAGAACCCTTCAAAGAGGATCCTTAGCTTTAAAACACACATATTTCTCTTTGCTGCTTTCTCATATGTCTCTTGAAACTTTGATAAATGTAGGCATGGGATTGGAAAATGGCTATCCATCGTTAATGACAAAGAGTTTGGCATTGAAGAGTTCATCTGCAAAGAACTGGACATCCCTTACATAATTCCGACCGCTGCTGAACAAGCTGGCTTGCCAGAGAGTAGCCTGAATCAGAACTCGATTCTGGAGCATAGAGATAGGCTGATGAGAAAATTTGCTGACTTTGTGAGAAGACGATTCAGTATTCTGGAGTCAGCGATAAGTTATGAGATTGCTGAAGAGATGGATGTATGTATCGTTCGGTGCTCTCTTTTTCTTTCTTTGACATGTGGTGGCAGCATTGTTCATCTTGTATCCATCTTTAGTTGCAGGAACAGAACGGTTCATCTCCGATGCGTGCTGAACAAGTGGAAACTGAAACAGAGGTGATGGATAAAGAGGGAGCGAGTGGTGTATGGGCTGACAAAGAAATTTTTGATGGACTGCCTGAGATTGAGCCCATCATGAGTATGTTTTGTGACAGCTTTCTACAATTTTTAATGATTTAGATTTCTCTAGGTTTTTGGTTCTAACAGAGTAGTCTTAATCTCGCAGCTTTAGAAGAAATGAATGCAGACAACAGGCGAGAAAGGGTTGAACTTGCTCAACTTTACAACCAGGTAAATGCGAATGACCTTTTTATTTTGGAGGGTAATAGTTACGTCAAGAACCAATATTAACTTCTCTCTCTCTCTCTCTCTGTACATTTCCAGATGTACGAAAATCACGATGGGAGCTCACGCGAGACAGTCCAAACATATTTAAGTGGACAACCTCTGAGTCCAAAGCTGAGGGAGAACTCTGTGCCTCTGAAACCTGTGATGGAGAACTTAATAAGGAGCCTGGGTACCATTGGAAAAGATCGTGATGTTGAGATGAAGGACTCGGAAGAGAAAGCTGCGGAAGACGTTGATGATGTGAAAATGGAAGAAGCAGAAACTGATGATGTCATTGTGTTGGATTGATTTGAGGAAACTCAAAACACCAAGAGCAAGAACCAACATATCGCTGATGGATTTATGAATAATTGTTACTTTCTATCATTTATCAATTTTCAAAAGGGACATGGATTTGGAATCAATTATTGTTACTTCTATTCGTTACAAGTTACATTTATCTTCCAAACAATCTATAAATTGCGACCGGTTCTTGACTTGGGTAGTGGTATTTAATCCTCTTTTTCCCTTTTTAGTTTCGTAGGTTTAAAGCTTATATGAAATAATTAGTTAGCAAATTTTGTTAGGATATGTGTAGTTAATAGTTTCGATTTTTGTTTCTGATCAAAAATATTTTCGAAATTGAAGTCAAATTACTAAGCCAAAATATAAGATTAATTATGATTTGTCATATTATTTTTCATTGAAACTATTCTTGATCAAATATGCTGACAACCCTTGAACTTGCAGCAATCATTAAGCTCAGTGCAAAAGTTGTATCACTAATCTCTTCCTTAATTCTTACTTTAATCCTTACATATATCTTTTGCTTAAAAAAAATTCTTAATCTTTGATGATCATTTTCTCTTCAGTGAACCAAAGAAGTGTCTTTTGAGCCCTCTCAAAACTCAAGACACATTTATTTATATATTTGAATTGATTTTTGATCTCTAATTGAGATTTGCATGGAGAGAACATTCCCTGAACATATCAATTTGTTCGCATTTATTTTGATAGTCTTCACTTTGGAATCCTTGGATTTAGATGGAAAGACAGCGTTATACAGAATACATACATACATGATAAATGTACAATATATAGTATTGATCTTGATCATATCAAGAAAATAAATAAATATAGATACTATAAAATTAGAAAAAGAGAAAAGAGGAAAAGAGAGGAGTAGCAGAAAACAGGGAATAGTGGTGGGAAAGAGGAGACAAAAGAGAAAGGCTTTAATTCCACGCTTACTCCAACTCCCAAACATATACCAACTTCTCCACGATCCTTTCCCACTTTACATTTTTATACGTACACACACACCCATCCTATGAAAATTAATTATTTTTTTTTGAAAATAAATCAACAACTAAACGAGATTACATATAGAGTAGTTTTAAAACAATGACTTATTATATAATCATTTTCAGTTTTACAGGAGGGATTACAAAGCACAAAATTCTTGTGGTATTGATGTTAATTACAATTATCTGTAATTCCTGTATTGTATAGATGCACAAAGAAATAAGCTTCGTGATCCAATGACTATCTCATATACAGCTGCATATATGCATGCATACACGAGGTGTACGCATTTAAGTCCGTACGTTACGTATACAGTAACGATAGTTGGATATATAAACATGTTTCAATGCTATGTACAGCAAGGGACAAGCCAGGCTGTGATGTTCCTAATTCAAGATTCCTTCTTACGAATCACGATTTTTATTCATAATATTTGGCCGAATAATCAAAGATAATAATATCAATTAGAGGCAATTATTGATTAGTTTCCTTTTCTCCTTAAATTGATTAGTTTTTGGTCGGTTTTTTAAGAGTTTATTTTCCCTGTGGTACCAGCTGACTACCCTAAGGCGTGGAAACAGTTCAATCGAAAGATCCAAACGTGAATTGTGTAGGAACCACTTTTTTCTTTTTCTTTGAAAACTGAATAAACACAACACTATTAGAGCTCTGTATATAATTATATAGAAATTCAAAATTAACAAAAATCTGAATAGACCAAAAGTTTTAAACTAAAACCAACAGAAACAATTAATCGTATCACAACCTTTAATTATAAGTTAAGGGTATCCTTCATCATTCCCAATCATATTAGAGGTATAGATCCCGATAGTTAGTTCACGTATGCATCACGCATCTATGCTTATGAACGTTTACATTTAGTGTATATTTTACTAACTAAATCAATAATTGTAAGTATATTAAGTAAATTCGTCTGTTAATTGTACATGTAACGCCTGAGACTAACGAAAAAAGGTTTCCCTTCCGTTTGACGTTTGCATTTGCATTTTGCAGTAATTTAAAATAAATAAAAAATGTTTTTTTATAAACGTTATATATTTTTTTTCTTCATGTAAACCAAATCGCAAACCTTTCAGTGTTTGAACTAACGGGCTATAATTAGTTGCTTTTTATCTGCAACAATAGTGTGTGCTTTACCTTTTTAATTTATGTAATAAGTTCATAATAAGTTCTTAGGGAAGGATAGCATCCCCGTGACGGAGATCGTAGGGTTTGTATGATTCTGTACTGTCTTTTCATTTCACCTAACCCTATTGTGCGAGACAGATCATACCTAGCTTACTCTTACTATACTTATACCAAATTACCAACCAAATTATATGTGTATTAACAATAACTTCTTGCGTCAGTACATTTGAGCTGAATTAAACAAAAAGTTTTATCTTAATGAACAAAAAAAAGAATTAGAAAATAAAATAAAAACACTTCTTACATGACGTTTTTTATTTATTATATGTGAACCTAATTTAAAGCCTATTTCAAAGAGCACATATCATAGGCTTTTGATTTTTGTATATCCCATAGCATAAAATATACAAAATGGAATTATCTTTACAATCATTTGCTTTTGAAATTTAATAACCAAATGATCATAAACACCACCAACAGTAAGATAAAGATAATTAGTGTTGAAACTAATCATCCGTATGCATAGAGCACTTAGATGAAAATTAGATTATTAATTATTGAAAACCCCTCGAAACTATCTGAAGAGACACATGAAATGGCTCCTACGCATATGATTAAGCCCCTTTAATTTATCTTCTCGTATATATATATAGGCATATGTTACACATCTTATTACATGCACAGCCCAAATACTGTTTTCAACTCTTACTCACACACGCACTTATGTTAATGGCAACACATATCGATATAATCCAAAAGCTTAATGTATATCCAAGATTTCAAAACCAAGACCAGAAGAAGCTAATCACCCTCTCCAATTTGGACCGTCAATGTCCTTTACTCATGTACTTGGTTTTCTTCTACAAGAAAGATCGTGACTTTGACTCGGTCTTTTCAGACCTGAAACTCGGGCTGGAGGAGACTCTGTCTGTTTGGTATCCCGCCGCCGGCAGGTTGGGTTTAGACGGAGGTAGCTGCAAGCTCAACCTCCGGTGTAATGGGGGCGGCGCAGTTATGGTGGAGGCGGTGGCCACAGGTGTGAAGTTGTCAGAGCTTGGTGACTTGACTCAGTACAATGAGTTTCATGAGACTTTGGTTTACAAGCCTTCCTTTGATGGTGATTTCTCTGTGATGCCTCTTGTTGTTGCTCAGGTAAGTTTATGGTAAATACTATACATTTGTTTCTGCAAGAACTGTGATAGATTCACCAATAAAAAATATTGGTACTTTTTGTTTTCTTTTGCCAACGTATCAGTGTTAGTATTTTATGTGTATATATCAATGTTTATATACGTACTTTCCTAGATGTCTAGAGGTTTCATCAATATGATTCATGCACAATTAGAATAAATCTACACACAAACAATTTATTCGCTGAATTAGTTATAATTAATAAATAATTCTGAGATCAAATTCGAATTAGAACGTACGTTCATGTTAAACAAATTTTATAAGCAAATATCTTCATCAAATCGAATTTATGCTTTGATTCTGTGTAGGCCAAGTCATAGTACAGGTTTCACCGTTAAGTAAAGTTCTTTAAGGCAACTACGCAAGCATATTACATTTTTTTCAAAAACTAAAAAGTTGTTGAACGCTTTTCTTTAATATTATTAATAATCAACAAAACATTTGAAAAGGTCTACTACAAAATGTAAAAGATTATTCATGATATTAAAAAAAATTAAAAATTTAGATATGAGACGCCTGAGATACGGGTAGTGTTTTATTCGATATTTGATTTGATGTTATACGTATAATAAATGTAGGTGACAAGATTTGCATGTGGAGGTTACTCAATTGGAATCGGTACAAGCCACTCACTATTTGATGGAATCTCAGCTTACGAATTCCTTCAGGCGTGGGCTTTCAACATTCACATTCACAAAAAATCCAATGGTGAGACTAAAAAAAAGGATAATTTGGTCATCAAACCGATTCATGACCGAGGAAATCTACTGTTTAACCGGGACGTGAACCAGAGGCGGGATGCTATCCGAGTAACCAAGGCTGCAGCCATTTATCATCTGTACCAGCTGATTAAACAAGCCATGATGACCCATCAGGGGCAAAACCGTAATTTTGAATTACCGAGCTCTGGTTTTGTGATCAAAACCTTCGAGCTTAATGGGGAAGCGATAGAAAGCATGAAAAAGAAATTACCAGAAGGGTTCTCGTGCTCCTCCTTTGAGTTTCTTGCTGCTCATTTGTGGAAGGTAATATCAAGAAAATTGTTTTAAAGCTTATTGATAAGATAATTCATAAGTTTTGGTTGAATTAACTTGTGATAATTAATATCAAGATAAATGTATTAGGCTCATCCTATTCTTTATTTTAAGCCCATTTTTATCACAAGTTGCATACATTGTAAAAACAATTTTTTGTTGAATTAATTTTACATTCATTCAAAAAAAAAGATAATTAATAAAAAAAAATTTGACCAAATGATAATTAAGTCTTGATTGTTTTACGTTTAAAATTTCTCAAAACATTTTGTATAAAAAGAACTGCTATCCTTTTAATAAAATTGAAGATAATATTTTAGCATGTAACACAGTTACACAAATGTAAAATTTTGTATCTGAAAGAATCAAAGCCATTATAACAAACATTAATATTAATCGTATATGTGTTTTGCAGGCAAGAACAAAAGCTTTAGGGTTGAGAAGAGACGCCATGGTGTGTTTACAATTCGCGGTGGACATAAGGAACAGGACGGAGCCGCCACTGCCGGAAGGATTTTCCGGCAACGCCTACGTGCTTGCCTCGGTGGCATCAACCGCCGGAGAATTACTCGGAGAACTAACACTTGAGTCGATAGTCAACAAGATTAGAGAAGCCAAGAAGTCAATTGACCAAGACTACATCAACGCTTACATGGAAGCACTTGGAGGAGGTGATCAAAGGAATGACGGAAATCTCCCTCCTATCAAAGAGCTAACCCTAATCTCCGACTGGACAAAAATGCCATTTCACAATGTTGGCTTTGCTATCGGAGGCGTGCCGGCGGATTACGTGGCACCACTTTGTCCTCCGGTGCCACAAGTTGCTTATTTCATGAAGAACCCTAAAGATGCTAAAGGGGTTATTGTGAGGATTGGTTTGGACCCGCAAGTTGTTGATGATTTTTCAAATAATTTCCTTTGCTATTAGTCTATTACTAGGCTGATGATGTGATATAACTAATTAGTAGAATCTTTGTTAGTTACTTATTTTGTGTTAATATATATATTATATGATGGCTCCTCTATCTATATGCATGCGTGTGCGCTAAAGACACTTTATTGTAATTGGGTTATGATGGATTTATAATGACAATCCATATGCTTTATGTATTTGTCGTTATCACTTTATTTTCCGAATAGACTTTATTTGCTTCCGGAATTTCTGGATATATAAAAAAAAAATATATATAAAGTTATGATCTTTGTAGATTTTTTCTCCTTAGGTCCCCAATGTTGGGTGGTTGACACTAGACACCGAAAGCCAAGTTTTTGGGCATATATGGGTTCGATTTACAATGCCCCGTGGCTGAGTTAGGCCTCATGTAAAAGAATGTTCATAATGAGTTATAAGATTGATGACCAAATGATTCGAAGACAAAATTCAGTTTTCCATGTACGAAATCCTATGTTATTAGTGACAAATCAATTTGCAAGTACATACGAGTATCAATTTTGTTTTTTTGTTGTTTAGGTATGGCCTTATCGATATTTGATATGAATATACACAAGTCAATTTTGTTTGTTACCGCGCTATATAAAATATTTATTTTCATTATTGTTTCATGATGGTTTTTCTTTATAAATCACAAATATAAATTGAAAGGATGTGTTGTTAACTAACTGTGCAGTGGCCAGAGGGCACTATACAACTTCTACATTTCCTCTTTCTGATGTATAACCTGAAACACGTATATATTTACTTCTCTTTGTACTTTCAAAGTCAGGTTTTCAACGCATGAGTTTGGTTCTACTTCATGGATGGATAAGACCACCACTCTTTAACCGCCAAACACTTTTGACTCCTTTTTTCATAGTTTCGCCAACACATAAGGTTTATGGGTAACACGAAGACTTTGTCCTCCTGATTCGTAAACATTAGTAGCAAAGAGGGCATTTTGAATTTATTTATTAAATTATTGGATCTTCCTAAGTTGCCAAAACCAGTGGGGAAACTTGTAAACAAGAGCTTACAGTTTCCTTACAAAGAAGAGAGACAGAGACAGAATCAAAGATAATAACAACTGATTGTGCCTGAAAAAAAAAAAAACACTTTCTCATGTTGATCACAAGGAAAAGGAAAAAAAAAACTAAAAAAAAGCAGCTTCTCATATGCAGGTGCTGAGCGAGTTAAACCATCCAAACCCCAATTCTCCTTCTGAGAAATCAGCTTGGCTCTGTTCCTGTTACATTCAAAGAAATGAAATCATCAAATGTGCAAGTGACAAAATGGGCAAATTAAATGCTTCTTTATACCTGTGTCATCATGGAGTTGACTATATCATCCAAGGAACCAGTATCTGAAGCCATGAAACCGCTCTCTAGCTTCTGTTGTCCCATGAATAAACCTTCCTTTGGATTGCTACTTCTCAACTGTTGAGCATTTGTACCCAAGTATGCATTTGAGGATCCGAAATCCGTGTTTCTGCAGAAAGATGGCGGATCTTTATCCAGGTTTTGGTCTATCAGCGGACTGGCTGAGTCGCAGAACAGGTTCCATTCCAAGGCGTCTAATTTTGAATGAACACCACTCTGTGGAATGTTGGTTGGCAATACAGCGTTTGACCAATGATCTAGACGCTTGTTGACGTCGAAGTGACGAGAAAACCCCGGGTTTAAGGACGGAGATGATGACTGCGGGTAGCCCTCAAGAACCATCGGAGAGCTTTGTTGCGAAGCAAAGCTCGGAAAAGCCTTGTTGCTGTCGGTATGAAACCCTTCTAGTGGCGGAATTGGCAACCCCTGAAGTACGTATCCTCCATGATTGTGGTTACGAGGAAGCGACGATGAGACATGTGGGAAAATTCCTGCAAGAGAATTTAGGCGACCAAGAGTCCCATTTGAAGGGTAATGTCTCATGGCTGCGGCTCCACCATGGAACTGGCCGGATCCAAGAGGTATTGCGCGGTGGTGGTGGAAGCCGCCAAGTCCTTTGAGAGAACTCATTTGCCTGAAATGCGAGTCAATGGCCGCCATGTTAGCTTGTTGATTGGCTTCGTTAGTTATTTTCCTCAAGGCGGATCGGAATTTCTGCAACCAATAAGAACATATGAAAATGTGTTACTGGAAATCATATGCATGTAACACAAAATGGATCGAAAATCAGATGAGTCCTGTTAACCTGAAGGTGGCTCGCGACATTCTCTCTTGTGAGTTTGTCAACATTCATCAGATCAAGAATCTTTTTTGGTACAGCTTCTGCATCATTTTGACTTAAATCAGAAAAAAAAATGATTACGCAGAGAAGCTAATTAGAAAAACTTAAAGAGGTAGAGGGATCAAGAAAAAAATATTACTCTCAACGCCCAAATGATCAACAGCTGCAAGGAATTTGTTGTGCAGCTCGCACGTCCAAAGAACACGAGGCTTCTTCTGAACCGTTGGATTATCGTTTTCATTCCCTCCTCTTTCTTCTTCTTCTTCTTCTTCTTCTTCCTCTTCAGACTGATCTTTACGTTTTCTGTTTGATTTCATGCCGTTGTGATCAGACTCACCATTACTCAAACTGCTCTTCATCTTCTTGAGCTTGCTTTTTCTCACCACGTGCTGCCATATGTTCTTGAGCTCCTCAATTCGAACCGGTTTGAGCAGATAGTCGCAGGCACCGTGCTTGACTCCTTTCATCACATACTTTGGATCGCTATGCGCAGATAACACTGCAAGAATCGTTCACCATGTCAAAAAAAATCAAATCTTTCTCTCTAGGAAACATGATAAAGGAACTAGAACAAGGCAGGGGGCTGTTCATACTTATGACAGGTAAGTCCATCTCAAGGCCAACGAGCTCAAGCAGCTTGAAACCATCCATGTCTGGCATGTCGACATCGCTAATAACGAGATCAAACTTGTTCTTGTTCTCCCTCAACAACTCCAGTGCCGTCTGTGCCTGGTCCGTTGTTGTAACTGCAAACATAATTTCCCCCAAAGTCTCAGTTTTTTTACAAAATCTGTAATAATTCCCCCAAAGTCTTGAGTTTTTTTATAGAGCAATAGATTCTTTCAATTTCAACGAACTCAAAATAAGTAAAGTAAGAACCAAATGAGCTTTGTGACTCATGTGAAGTAATAGAATCTAAAACTTGGATTTCTTATAAGTAGTAGTATATGCTAGAACTTCAAATGGTGAATCTAAACTAAATCTTAATTTCGATTCCTCAAACCCATCTTTAAAAACATATAAATCTACAGAGGAATCGATTTATAGCGTTTGACAAGAAACGAAATCCGAGGCTAAATTTTCTAGCTTAAGTGGATAACCAAATCCAAAACTCAAATCCAAATCTATAAAAAAAACATTCACAGAAATATTTTTCATAAACAAAATTGCAGAAAAAAATAGTCAACCGTGGTATTGGCAGCGATGAAGCAGAGTCTCGAGAATTCGGAGACAGGTTTGGTCATCGTCAACGGCAAGAACTCTCATCCCCACTGGAAACTGGTCCACTGCTTCAAAATCTTGTTCCACAGTCATCGCGAGAGATTTTTGACGAACCCAAGAGACAACCAAAAAAAAGTTTAGGAATTCAAGTTACAAGACCAGCGTTAGAAACAAATAAGGATTATATAAGAACGATCCAATGAATGGGGCTAAGAGAGAGAGAGAGAGAGAGAGAGAGAGAGAGGGACAAAAGTATTATGAAAGAGTCATTTTTCTTTTTCCCTCTAGCAAAAGAGAATCTAAGCCATATATGGTTACTGAAAACTCTGTGATGGAATTTTTCAGGAATGGCCAATTAGCTCATTTATGGAATTTTTCTTTTTTATTTCTTTAACCATTTCTGATTTTCGAGAGTGGCTCCCAGAAAAAAAAAAAAAAAAAAAAAAAAACGGACGATATAATCTGTTAGAAAATTCAGTGGAATGATCGATCATTCGAGCGTGAGAATCACGCGCCTCTTGGAGCGGAGTTTTGTCATTGGTTTGTCTTCTTTTGACTGTCTGGGAATATATATTTATTTATTTCGTCGGCTGGGAATCCAAAATTAAAATTATGAACTTGTCCGGTTCGGTTTCAACCAAGAGTCGATTCGGTTTATATACAATTTTTTTTTTAACTTCGGTTTATATACTTTCATAGGAAAAATCCTTGATTTAGGATTCTCACTTTTTTGTGTGCTTATATTTGTATAGAACAGTGGAGGAGGACTGGTAAACCGGCATGTCTCAAACCAGAATCATAAATTAAATATTCCGGTTTCGTTACTTACCCGATTCACTACATGCCCCCTTAGTCTAAAATTATGAAATTTTGTTTTTTGGATAATTATGTTAATTGAGAAGGAAAGAAGACTACAACTTACAAGTAACCTAATGAATAAAAATGGAAAGTATTTTATGTAGATGATTCTGTATATCATGTAATTAAGTCTTTGAGATATGTTTGAGATATTGTACTATTAAGTATCCCAAGGCAGAAATTATTGTTTTTAGTTAATACCATAATTTGAAACAGAATTGAATACTTTCCTAAATATATGTCCTACGATTTAATTGACTATCAAAATCGAATGTGTGGCAAAACGGATTTATCAGAGTAGTTATTAATGCAAATTACAGTAGTGTAAATTTTAAAATTGAAAGGAGCTGAGAAAAGGACAGGCTTTTTAAGGAGAGACTATGGTGAAAATTGGGAAGTGCGAGACACGCGTGGGCGTGCTTCATGGCTTTTTTTTCTCTTTTGTACAGTCTCAAAAAGATTTAGGAAAGATAAGCATCCCATAATAAACAATTAATAATGGCTAATGCCGATAGTATCAAACCTAAGACAAGACTCTTTTTTTTTTTTTTTCCTTTGAACTTTATCTAAGACAGACTCTTTTAAAATAAATAACCTAAGTACATCATTATTTGGATAATATTACATTATTACATTATGAGATTTTAGAAAGAAAAAAAATGCAGAGAAAGATTATGTTAATACATGTCCAGCGTGTTTACAACTTAGCAGATTCCGTGTAATGATAAATTATTTGAAGTCAACATGGAAGCATTTAGCACGATATTAGTATATTACATATTACCGACCATACTGTGTATTGTATGTCCTAATTAAATTTTGAAGTCAACAAAGAAATTTGCTGTCACCAATTTTTTTTATATATTTAGAAAAAAGTGGAGTATCATTTACCGGTCAGATAGTGCATTAAGCTACTCTTCTTGTTGTAATTGTTATCTAATAATTTTCGTGAATCATGATTGTTGAACTGAAGTAAATGATTTCATAGACAAAAATTAAAAGTTTGGTAGCGAGGAAAATAAAGATAAAAAAATAAAATAAAACATAGTAAGAATTTGGGTCCCATCCACATTCTCAGCCTACAAGCTTGGTGGATGCAAAATAAGATCCCAATGATTTTAATATACTTTATGTATTAATTTGGTATTTATTATAACAATCATATTGTAATGCTTTCTTGGATTTACCACCTAGCGTGTTCATTTTTGTGCCTCTCATTTCCTTTGATATACTAGTCTACTTCGGATAAAGAAGTTAAAAAAAAAAAAAAACTTGGAGAAAGAAGTTGTTTTGGTTTATATTAACAAAACAAAAACCTCGTTGATTAGTATGTATCATTTTTTAAATATGTAATAAGTTAGGGCAATTTTCAAATATACTATGTAATCCAAAATTATAATCAATAATCTTAAAATTTCAAAAAAAATACCACAATTTCTACCTTTACCGAAAATTTTCTAACAAAATAGGAAAAGGGGCTAAATTTTTAAGAACCCTTACACCAACCCCAATGGTCAACTTGAAGGATCTAAACAAGGGGTCTTAAAAATAAAAATGAATAAACAAAGATTAGTAGTGTTTTAAAAATAAGACAAGTGTCTAAAATAAGACACTTGTTTGGGTTTTTAAGTTTTTACTTAAACTAATAATATATTTAATATTAAAATATACTTAAGACCTCAATATGATGTTTTCTATTGGGCTTGCTCTTAGAGCAAGAACAATGGTAGTTCTTATAAGAACTCTTAATATATATTAAACAAATAAAAATTATTATAATAATGAATTGGTTCTTAAAAACTTAATAAAGTATCTTATTTAAGAACTTTTGAGTGTTTTTCTTAAGTTTTTAAGAACCTTATTCATTATTATAATAATTTTTATTTGTTTAATATATATTAAGAGTTCTTATAAGAACTACCATTGTTCTTACTCTTAGAGCAAACTTATCAGCCATCCTATTACAAGTGTCTTTAAATTTAATTAATATTAAATTTAATAATATTTTGCCTCCCAATTAAATAATGAAGAGACACCAATGAAAAGACCAAGCAACTTTGGAGGTCTTGTGTGTCTATGTAGAGACACCAAATTCTACTGTTTTTTATTTTTTAATATTTTTTTATAAGAAAGACACCCACTTATCTGTCCGTTGGGGGTGGTCTTAGTAAAATCAAATATTCACAAAAATTGTGAATTTTGAAAACTATAATTTATTTTTATGGTATTTTAACAGTTCTCTAGATGCTATAGAACAATGGAAAACATTGTAAGAAAATACAACCACATAATCTACACACACAGAAAAAACGAATTTTAAGTTAACTTTGAAATAAGATTTTAGAAATTGACGGTATGACCTAATGTAAATAAGAATTCAAGTAAATGTGAAACTGATAATATATAAAATAAAATAAAATAAAAACTGAAACTACGGTATCATTTTGTCTTTCTACATATTTCCAAGTATATATTATCATGTAATTCAGAAAAGAATATTTTCTTAAAACTAAAACTAATTATATCAAAGATTAGTATTTAGAAAAAAATGTTTCTGAAAAAGTCAGAAAATCGTAATTCTTATTGTCGAGTGAGAAAAGTCTTGGTAATAAAAGAATATGCAGATCAAGATTTTACCTTTTTCATATGTTCGATGCAGTGCATTGGAAAATAAAAGACAGCTTTCTTATACAAATTACTATCATTAGTCCCCCGGTTTTTTTTTATTCTTAAGTTGCATATGACATCAGAGAGATTAAAGAAATGGGTTTTCTAGAAGCTCCCATGTTATGCACCAAATCTGTGAAGATTCTACTTCTTGGTTATTGGAAGTCACTTGTCATTAGCTTCTATCATTGGCTCATATATAGTCTCGTATATTATAAACACATATGTTAACATTTAAATATGAGAAAGAAGATGTCATAACAGCAACACTTTGGTGTAATGTTTAAGAAAAAGATGCTGAAACAATTTAATAATAAAAGAAAAAATAACTAATACTAATAAATAGAGGAGGAAAATCAAAACGAGCCTAAGTCGAGGTAATATTGTCTCCCACAAGGGCTAAGCTCAACAGTCATTTAATATGCTTCTTGTTCGGTTGCTTCCTACTCTCACTTATTTTTTTTTCCAAATATAAGAAAAGCTACGAATATTTCATCATGAACCTTTTGTTCGGTCATTGATCGAACATGATATGTTTGTCGTTGACTAGTAGGTCGTCGACTCGTCGTGTTGATAAAAACATGGATTAATTCTATCTGAGTACTACTGACTGATACACATACTTAGCTTCTATGGGGAACTAGAACACTCTCATTGTTCTCACTGCTATAATAGCTAAGTACCACAAGTTTTTATCTAAATGAAACCCATAAAATATCTTTAGTATTTTTTTGGTTAGACAATAATTTTTTTTGTTGAAAAAATCACCATTTTTAATGTGTGTTCTTGTTCGATTGGACTGAATGATTGACCAAAAGCTAAACAGAACTTTAAGATAGTTTGTACACCGAAACAATTTTAAATTCCATCCTACTGGAGGATGGGCCCAAGTTTTCTTGTTTATTCATCTAAGGCCGTTTTGTTTCAGACAAGCAATAAATAAAAAAAGGCCTCACCAATCTAGTTATCCACCTAAAGACAAAAGTAGCTAAAACCAATATTTTCCCATATTTCTACTTAAACCGATGACAATAAAACCAAAAGGACAAGGCACAACCCCAAAAAAAAACAAAAAATTAAAAAAATCATGTTTACTTGGCGATGAATGAATTTAGCTTTCTCAACCATTGAATGAGCTCAATCCGATCCTTATTCATCATATATTCATGCAAGAAAAAACAAAGCTCCCCGTCGATTCCTCTTACTCGCAGAAACTCCTTAATCGCTGTCTGAAAATCATACTTCAAACTCCTGCAACGAAACAAAGATGACAAGTTTAGCATTTCCTGTAACGCGGTATCTTACTCGAATGTATCAATACTTAAAATGCTTCACTCCACATGTATAAGTGATTCAAGAAAGCAAACAGATTCGTACTCGAATTTGGGTCCCATGTAAGGCTGGCCGGTGATTTTGTTGCGTCTAAGCATGTAAAGCTTTTGAATTTCAATACGGTTAGGCCAGACGGAGCAGAGGAACTCCATCTCTCCACTTCCATCAGCCTTGGAAATGTCGACAAGCAAGCTAATGTGGAGACGGAGATCGCGCCCTGAAGCATCTAAACCGGTCCTTGGAACAGTCATAAACCCATCGAACATAGTTGCTTCCATTTTGATTGTTTCGCCTTCTCCAAAATCCCCCCTCATCACGATGCACTGTTCACCGGGATAGTCTTGGACGGAGTATGATTTGAACTCAGTCGCTGGCTGCATTAGTTTTTTTAAGTTTGAAAATCATCAGAAGGAAAGGAATCAGCAACTCTTCTCTTCCCATTTGCTTGGATCTTGAACAAAACTCTAATTCTTCGATGCACGGATGATAATAGATTGATTCAAATACAGTGATTCTCGTGTATCTGTCAATGTCTCCCTCATCAAATCTACTTCACTAGAACAACAACAGAATTGTCGAAACATGGAATTAACGGAAACTAATTCTCTGACACTTGAATTCATTTCCCATATAAGAATTACCGAAATCTAAGATTAGTGATAGAAAATCGGTTTTCCAGCTGAAAATCCAGCTCTGTAGTCTGGATGATGATTTTAAGACGAAATCAGGAAATACCTGATGCGGAGGAGCATAATCCGATTGATACTTGATCTCATTTCTTATGATTCGAAGGAGGTTGGACCGGAAGGGCGAATTAGCCGACGCGATCGCGGCGTAGGATCGGCGCGAAGGGAGAAGCGAAGTCGAGGTAGTGATGTCCTGTGATCGGGGAGCTGGTGACAGAGACTTACATCGAGCCCAAGAAAATAGGGTTCTTGAGGAAAGAAATGGAGAATGAGAAGGAGAAATGCGAGCTTTCTGAAGAGTACGGAGCACAAGAGCCATGGAGGTTTTCATGTTTCGCCGACAATTAGGGCTCTTGAGTGGTTTTCTTCTAATTTGGGGGTATGAATTTGAATTGAACTGAACCAAATTAAACCGAATCGATATAGCAGAGCTGATTGTGGGCTTTTTAGATGTCCAATAATAGCGAATACAAACAGCTAATGGGTCTTCCATATAAAAGCATTGTTTTTGTTTTAACTACGATGGACTTTCTTATTTCGGCCTAATGCCATTTTATTAGAACCCATAAGAGAGAGACCAAGACTCGAAGCCGAGCCTTGTTGTTGTGTTAGGACTCATTCGCAAAGAGGATGCGGCGAATAACAATGGAAACCAAACTCAACAAGCCACATACTGTATATCCAATCAATAAAACGTGATAAGCAATTGAGAAACTTATATAGTAACTAGCTAGTACGTAGTTCGATGCACGAGCATGAAGCTAGTTTAAAAAAACATTAGGTTATGGCAGTTTTAAAATCCATTTTTGCGTTTGTGTTTATATTTAAAAATAAATTATCTTTACAAAATTGTAAAAGCATAAAGTAAACGTAGATGTTTAATACCATAAATCTTTTCGGCTTATCAAAAGAAACTACATTATCAAACATTAAAACTAATACAGATCACACAAACAAATAATTTACTATTTGTACATAATATACAGCTAATGTTCTGTTGACAAATATTGTCTTTTCAAACTGCATAAATTGTTTGCTCCAAGCACGCAGGGCTCCGAATCCGACCCGTCTTAGTTATCATTACAACACACCTTGCGATACTTTTTCGGTTTGTTTTATTTATAAAACTATTCTTTGCAATTTTTTTTTTTTTTTTTTTTTGAACATTATTAACTCTGCAGGTTAAAGTCACTAGTAGGCGAAGTCCAAGGTAGGTACGAGCAATATAAAACTGAGTTCTAGCTAGATTTCGTACAAAAATATACGTTGACTTAACTCTAAAAGTCTAATTTTGGTGACGAGGGTCACGCATGCACTTCACTAGTGAAACAATAAGTAATGCATTAATTAACTAATAACTCGAAATTTATTGTGTGTAATCAATAGATATATGATGATATACAGAACATAAGCAGCTCATGCATGGATCTTGCAAGACTATAATCAACACATCATTCGATGTCTCATGCTTGTATATATGGCGTTTAACCGATCATCTATATATACAGCTAGAGACGATTCTCTTCAATCATTCAAAACAAGAAATCACCATAACACTTCTCTTTTCACTATCAAAACACTATGGATACTTATCTCTTTTCTTTATTTGCTCCAGTCCTCGTTTTCGTTTTGATCGCTCTTTTTAAGAAACCAAAACATGTAAAAGCTCCACAACCGAGCGGTGCATGGCCCATAATCGGCCATCTTCACCTTCTCGGTGGAAAGGACCAACTTCTCTACCGAACCTTAGGAGAAATGGCTAACCGTTACGGCCCAGCCATGTCGCTACGACTTGGGAGCAGTGAAGCATTTGTTGTGAGCAGTTTCGAGGTGGCTAAAGAGTGTTTTACTGTGAACGACAAAGCCTTGGCTTCACGTCCTATGACTGCAGCCGCAAAGCACATGGGTTACAATTTTGCTGTCTTCGGGTTTGCGCCTTATAGCTCCTTCTGGCGCGAGATGCGTAAGATCGCAACCGTCGAGCTACTTTCTAACCGGCGGCTTCAGATGCTCAAGCACGTCCGTGTTTCTGAGATCTCAATGGGTAATTTAAAAAACCAGTGTGTCAAAAAATCGTTAGCCTAATTAATCGGATGCTTACGTTCACGTATATGGTTTAGCGCCTAAACCATTCCATTTCCCATTAGTTTTAGTCTTTTAGAGCATTTATATAGTTTTTGAATGATTGTCAAAATTACCACATTTTATGTTTTGCTTTTTTTTAAAAAATACCATCAAAATTATAATATTCCAAAATCACCCCAAACTTTAGATTTAAGAACGGTTCTTAAATTTTTAGTTTCTATCCGATTTGGTCAAAATCAAGAAATCCTATAATTTTTACCATACTCTATACGCCGATTTCAACAATCTTGGTAATAACATATCTATCAAACGGATATAACAATAGTAGTTGAATACGGCAAAGTAATTGTAAATTTGTAATACAATGCGATGTGTCACATGCAGGTGTGAAAGATTTGTATTCCTTGTGGGTAAAGAAAGGTGGTTCAGAACCAGTAATGGTTGATCTAAAGAGGTGGTTAGAGGACATGACACTGAACATGATCGTAAGAATGGTGGCCGGAAAACGATACTTTGGCGGCAGCTCAGCATCTTCCGAGGACACCGAAGAGGCGAGGCAATGCCAAAAGGCCATCGCAAAGTTCTTTCACCTCATCGGTATATTCACGATGTCCGATGCTTTTCCGACACTAGGGTGGTTTGATCTGCAAGGACATGAGAAGGAGATGAAGAAAACGGGTAGAGAATTAGATGTGATTCTCGAAAGATGGATCGAAAACCATCGACAACAACGAAAAGTTTCAGGAAAGAAAGAGAATGATTCAGACTTCATTGATGTTATGTTGTCTCTTGCGGAACAAGGCAAACTCTCGCATCTTCGATATGATGCAAATACTAGCATCAAATCTACCTGCCTGGTATACTTTCACCCAACCCAAATCATGAACTTTTTTAAAAAAAAATTCTGTCTCTTTTAACCAATATGATGATACAAATTTGAATAATCAGGCACTGATTCTTGGAGGCAGTGATACTACAGCTTCAACCCTGACATGGGCCATTGCACTTCTTCTAAACAACAAAGAAATGTTAAAGAAAGCGCAAGATGAGATAGACCTCCACGTCGGCACAGACAGGAATGTGGAGGACTCAGACATAGAAAATCTGGTGTATCTTCAAGCGATCATCAAAGAAACATTGAGATTGTATCCAGCTGGTCCTCTCTTAGGACCTCGGGAGGCGATGGAAGATTGCACAGTCGCCGGTTACCACGTTTCTTGCGGCACAAGATTGATAGTGAATGTATGGAAAATCCAAAGAGATCCGAAAGTTTGGATGGAACCAAACGAGTTCAGACCAGAGAGGTTTCTTACAGGAGAAGCAAAAGAGTATGATGTGAGAGGACAGAATTTTGAGCTGATTCCATTTGGTTCGGGAAGAAGATCATGTCCAGGCTCTTCCTTGGCTATGCAAGTGCTTCATCTAGGTCTTGCCAGTTTTCTTCATTCGTTTGAAGTGAAAACTGTTTTGGATCTGCCTGTCGATATGAGCGAGAGCCCTGGCCTGACCATTCCTAAAGCCACGCCTCTTGAGGTTCTAATCAGTCCACGTCTTGAGAAACAGCTTTTTGTGTGACACATACATACACTATATGAAGGTGCTTTTGATGTTTTTCGTTCTAATAAAACGTCGTTATCTCTTTTCGAAATATATGTATTAATTTTCTTTTTCTGGCTTTAAAATGTATGAAGTTATACCGATCGAATCCATTGTCTTTTGTCACTTGGAAAGGAAAAAAAAAAATACAGACATTCGTCATAATCCTCTTTTTATTTGTTCGCCTGTCACAATCGTTTAATTTGGTAGAAAATCTATTTACCAGAATAATTTAATGCATTTAAAATTATAAACAAATAATCAGTTACACAGTAAATTAACAGAAACGGAAGACAAATTAAAATACGATTTGTTGGCATCGACCACGAGAGGGGAAAGAAACTGACGATGACGATGACGAAGACGAAGACGAACCCTTAAAAAATCGAGTCTTTGCAATTTAGGATCTGATCCTTCTAGTTTCACGTCAAGCACCCGATTCTCCGTTTCTCAAAGCTCTCGATTCTCCGTTTTTGCGATGCATTGAGGCGTAGAAAAGAGATGTTTTGCAGAAACGTCTCGGTGAGGCGGAAGAAGAAATCTGGGTCGGTCCCTGTTCATCTCAATGTTTACGATCTAACCCCGATGAATGTTTACGGTTACTGGCTCGGAATCGGGATCTATCACTCTGGTCTTGAAGGTTAAATATTTAATTTTTCTATGATCTTTTGTTTTCCGCCAAATTCTGGGTTTGATTGTTCTTGTGTTGCCGAGAAACATGAGAGAAAATCGGAATAGAAAAGGAAATCGTTTGTCAATTTGGTTGAATTGTAACATTGAATTGGGGGAAAACAACTGAGAAAGATGATTATTCCCTTTTCTGTATTGCTGCTAGGTTTCTGGGAAAGTGATTAGGACCGGATAATTTTGGATCAGAAATGAGACTAAGTGGTTAGTTTTGCTTAAAAAGATGAAACTGTAGAATTGACTTTTGGTCCTCCTGGAATTGACTTTCAAAGTGTGAGGATAAATGTGATATCCCAATCTGTGTTTGATGATAAGAACATAGTGTAGAGTTTTTTGTTTTGCTGTTTGCTTGGTTTGTAGTAATGAATCAAATTGCGCAGTAAGTTGTTGTTTTGTTAATCGAAAAATCGGATATGGAGTGTTTCCATTGCTTCCATTGATCAACGGATCAAGAACTCATTGTTATTTCTTGGTTTTGGTTGTCTATTGTTTGTAGTTCATGGAGTTGAATATGGATACGGGGCACACGAGCAATCGACCACCGGAATTTTCGAAGTGGAGCCAAGGAAATGTCCTGGTTTCACCTTCAGGAAATCGATTCTGGTGGGTGAAACAGAGATGAGGGGGAAAGAAGTTCGAAGCTTTATGGAGAAATTAGGAGAAGAGTATCAGGGAAACAAATACCACCTCATCACAAGGAACTGCAACCATTTCTGCAACCAAGTTTGCTTAAAACTAACTCAGAACGCAATCCCTAGCTGGGTCAATCGTCTTGCTCGCTTAGGTAACCGAAACTTACTCACCGCTCAGAATGATTCAGGGGCTTAAAGTAATCTCTGCATTGGTTTTTTTCTATGAAATGTAAGGTTTTCTCTGCAACTGTGTGTTGCCGGCTAGCTTGAACGAGACTAAAGTGAAGCGGGTAGGAAAAGACGGGAAGCTCTTGGAAGGAGAGAATAAGAAGAAGAAAAAGAAGAAGAAGGCAAGAAGCCGATCGGGTCCTTTAGCTTCATCTTCGTCTTCTTCTAATTCAAGATTAGATAATAATCCTTCACATATCAGATCAAGATCAACGGGTGATCCTCCTCCTCCTCCTTCTCCTTCTTGTTCTGTGAAAAAACAAAGACATCAAGTTCCTCCTGTTGCATCTGGAGCTCAAGTTCAGAAGACTCCAAGAGCAAAGGTTAAGATATGATTCTTTTTTCATTATTAGAACGGATAATTATACTTGTATATGAATGTGGGGGTGCTTGCTTGTGCTTTATTACAAGTTATCTACCCTCCATTTTTGATCCGTTTGGTTTTACTTAAAGAAAATGTGCTTATAGGAGAATCATGAATAAAAGAGTGTGAATTCTACATTTCTTTTGTAATTTTTGAAAATTGTACAGATTATTTGTTTGAATGTCGTACAATTTTAAATAGATTAGCTATGTGTGCTTTTGATGTTTTGGTTACCGGCTCTGAAAATTTGGATGCAATATAAGAGTTGCTCTGTAGTATTTTAACAGTATTCAAATCTTTCACATTCTTTGTTACAGATCCAGAGTCTTTTTTTTTTTTTTTTTTATGTTTTTGTTTTGTAAACCTATGAACAACAGATGCTAAGTACGCACTTTTGTTGCATTGGCTTAGACTTGGTCAATAGACTGTTTTATGTTAGTACTTTACCTAGAACATCTATGGTCCAATTGCCAAAAAGGGATTTTTATTACGACAGAACAAAAGAGAAACTTGGGAACCCAATTTGTAATGGGCCTTAGCCCTAGGCTTTACTGTTTCAAAATCACATGACCCACTATAAAAGTACACTCTTCCGCAGCTTCAACAAAATCCGTAAAACCCTAATTCCCAGTTTCTCCAAAGCGTACATCCTTCCATCACTCTTTTTGTAGATTCCTTTCTCTTTAGCCTTCAACGAGGCCGAAAGTGCTGAATTTTCGTTCATTCTCGTTCTGGTATTTCTTTTTTGGTGGAATCAAATTGATTTCTTAGATTTATGAAACTCACTGTTGTTTCTGTCATTTTGATTCTATTCTACTTCCCATTCGTCTTGTGTCTAATAGGTGGCATTACTCGCGTAGATCTGACTTGTTTGATCGTCCAATCAATTCGAATATATTAAAAGTAGTCTATTTCGCTATCATACGATTCATGTGGATGCTTCTTAATACTTAGGCTCTGATATTGGTTTTCTATCAGAATTAGTTTTTTTTTTACTTACGACAAAACCATAATTAGTTTTGAAAGTTTTTTTTTTCCCCCCATTTGAAGCGTTACGAAAAATCCCTATGATGACTGATTTTGATTAAAAATGTTAAAAGTAGTGACTGATCTTCTTGACGAAACTTTCAGATCTGAGGGATTTTTAACTGCTTCGTTGTTTGTTCTTATATGATTATGATTAATTTGGTGGGTTTTTTGTTTGTTTGGTTGAAGCATACAATATGCATTTGTGCGGCCTTTAGTTGCATCCCAATGATGATGAATAATTAAAAAAAAAATGTTAAAAGTAGTGACTGATTATATTGATGAATTGCCAATTCTGAGGGATTCAGCTATTATTTTCAATCGTTTTTTTTATATTCCATCCTTTGGTATTCAAATGAGACACCTTATCTGTTGCTTACAATGATGAATAATTGAAAGTAGTGGCTGATTTCTTGCTGAGATTTTTAGATCTGAGGTATTTTTCTTTTTCTTCAGAGTATGTTTTATAATAGTATTTCATATTGATGGAGTTTTTCACTTTTGTTTCCCAGATTGATTTCAAAGGCAAATGATTTGTTTTCATTCTCGTCATTACATTGTATATCACGATTCTCCAATATTATGGTCTAGTGTTTTCAGAAAAGAGAGAATATTGAAAGCACAGAGTCAACTGTGCTACACAGTTTTATGAGTGAAGATCTTACAAAGATTCTGTATGTAAAACAGGGGATTCGGTGTCATATGTAGCTACGCTCTGCAGAATCAAAATTTAATTGTAAATGCTCGTCCAAGAATGTTTCCCTTTGAAAATTCTTTCTAAATCTTCTGTGATGATGTTTTCGGAGTGTTGTTATTGGATTTACGGTTTGTCTCCTTTTTATCAATGAGCCTTGCACTTGTGTGAAAGTGTTAGCATACAAAAAAACTTATTACCAAAAGGAAAGACTACTCTCACAAACAATGTTTTGGAAACTATCGTATAATGTGATGAACACCGAGAATCGTCTGATCTGCCAAAAACTTGTTAATGAACTACTTGAAGAACATGACAAGCCATAAATTTCCAAGTTCATATCTTCTCCAATGGTAAGGACGTGATTATTTGGACTAGAGATTTCAATGCTACCGTTGTCTTGTTAGAAGTTGGTTCCTCGTGTTCTATGTGTATTGACAGAAAACCTTATAAAAACTAGAGTTAACATAGGGTTAGATATCAAAATCAGTAATAACTAATATCATCACAAAATCATATAAAGAACACAGAAGAGAATAACTCACATTAATGATTTTCTTTTTATAATGACAACATAAATTTTCTTTGATGATTCAAAAGTAGAAAGTGGACAGATATGTGCCAGATCTTCTTTCCATCACAAGTGAACAGATATGTGCCGGATATGTGCCGGATCTTCTTTTAAGGCCCAAAAATATTATATTTTTGTAAATGAATTAGAGGGGAATATGAAACAAGTGTAAACAACATGTTTTTAATAGGCCTTAGAGGCTGGTTTTTTGCTCTACTAAATAATGGGCCTTCGGCCGACAAAAAAATACATTTTTGAAGCCTTAAAAGTTATCAGTCAAATAAAAAGCCCAGCCGGTACTTGTGCTAGGGTTTCCTCTTATAAGTTAAAAAGGTTAGTCACCTCTTCTCCTCGTTTAGCTTCGCTCCCCAACTGCAAATCGCACGACTTCAAGATGGTAAGCCTCCCTTTCGCGATTTTCCATACTTATTTCATTCAGTCGTTGGTTTCTCCTGCTTGGATTGAATTCAGAGTTTGATGTTAGTTAGGAAATGGAACGAAATTAGTAATTTTGATTTCTGTTTGTGCGTAACAAAAATGAAATGAAACAGCCGTCGCACAAGTCGTTTATGATCAAGAAGAAGCTGGGAAAGAAGATGAGGCAAAACAGGCCTATCCCTCACTGGATTCGTCTTCGTACCGACAACACCATCAGGTTCGACAGAATTTGTTCTTTTTTGTTTTTTCCTTCCCGATCTATCAATTAGAAAATATGTAATTGTCTTGGTGGGTCGATTTAGAGCAGATACAGTGAGTGAGTTTTGAAACCTGAGCTGCTTTGTGTTCTAATGATTTCGTGTATGTTTTTCAGGTACAATGCCAAGCGCAGGCACTGGCGTAGAACCAAGCTCGGATTCTAAGCGAACGCTTCTTCTAAAAGAGTGTTATTTTCTGTTGGGTTTAGCATTTCCTCAAGTTTTCTGGATCCCTTTAAGTTATGACATTTTCACTTTTCTGTAAGACTTATCTCTCTTATGATTGATGTTACCAAATTTTCTATCTTTAAGAGGTACTTTGTGTTATCTTGTCTCTTGGTTTTGCTTACATGCTCCCTTCTGGCAATTTAGAACCTGGATTATGGTTTAGTCATCTGAGTTATAAGCTTGTGTCTGAGAAGCTTTCGATTTTGTTGGTAGTTTATCAGTCTGAAATGTGATTGGTTCCGATAATGTAAGAGCACTTGGTCTCTTCTTATTTATGTTGCAGACGATGTAGATAATATTAGAAAGATAACAACACCAAACACAATCTGAGTTCTCTCGCATCTCCTCTTAAGCATTTCTCATTGTGAAATTATGCAAATACAACTGTATCGTTAGGTCATGAGGGCTAAGTAACAAGTCGATAAAGTTCTTCTATAACTCGATGGGAGTCTCCCAATACAACAAGGCCTGTGAAACACAGTCAGGTAAAAAGATTCCTCGGTAAAATGTCTAGCAATGTATGAGCTAAGTTTATTACTGTTTCAAATAAGATGAAGAAGAAGCTAAAAGGGTATATAAAACTTTGCTTCTTATTGTCATCGTACTGAGATGGAGCCATGGAGGCTCTCAGCTTACGTTGTGGTATGAGTCGATGATGGCATCAGCAAGGTACTCGCATTTCGCAAGAGACAATCCGGCCAACGATATCCTCCCGTCTTTAGTCATGTACACATGCCACTTGTTCGTCATATTATCACTCTGCTCGTTACCAAAAAAAAAGGACCGAAACAAACTTTCAAGACCCCAAGTCTTATACAACGCCAAATATATGAAGGAGAATCACAAATTGAGCATACCTGTGCTTTGTTGAGGCCGGTGAAGGAGAACATGCCAATTTGTTTGAGAATGAAGGACCAGTCTTTGCCGCTCTTGTCTTTTGAAACGAGGCTATCGTACAACTTCTGTCTCACCGTCTTTATTCTTCCTGCCATCATTTCCATCTCTGCTTTCCATTCACCAAACATAGTTGCGTCGCCCACCACATTAGCCACGATCCTCGCTCCATGAACTGGCGGGTTCGAGTACATAGGACGAGCAATCCTTTTCAATTGACTCTTCACCCTGAGAAAATGTAAACCCTATAGAGTTAAATATGGTTCTTGAAATTAAAAAAGGTCACAATTTGAAATGAGTTTTTACCTTGTAGCAGCATCGGCTGATGAGCACACAACATTGATTGCCCCAATCCTTTCTGCGTAAAGACCCAAGTTTTTACTATACGACTGAGCAACAAAAAACTCCATTCCGCGTTCAGCAAATAATCTCACAGATGCTGCATCTTCATCAAGGCTTCCACTAGCAAATCCCTGGAAAACAGGTGCATGCAGCATCAAATAAGTTGATATGGATTTTTTTTTTTTATATATTTTATTTTTTATTAGGGGTACCTGGTATGCAACATCGAAAAATGGGATATGGTTCTTTTCCTGAATGACATCAGCAATTTTCACCCACTGTTCTGGGGTTGGGTCAATTCCAGTTGGGTTGTGAGCACATCCGTGAAGCAAAATGAAAGATCCTTCTGGAGCTTCCTGTGCAATTTACATAACACAACTATATATCATTTGCAAAAAAGTACTCATTTTAGATTACTCATCCCATAAAATGAAGACAGAACAAACAGACCTTTATATCTGCTATCATCCCCTCAAAATCCAAACCAATTGTTTTGGGATCATAGTACCGGTACTCGGACCACGGGACTTTGGCATCGTTGAATATATTCTTGTGATTACCTGAAGTAGTAATATAGTTTGTCAGTGGATAAAAAGCTGTTGCATATGAAAATACGCGAATTATTTATGGTCAAGGCAATGCACACCCCATGTTGGTGCTGATATCAGAACTTTTGCTCCGGGAAAATATCGCTCAATAAGCGCCGCTGCTAACCGCAGTGAACCTGTCCCCGAAAGGCCCTGGATCGTTGCTACCTGGTGTATTTAGAGCCAATGAAAATGAAATTAGCCTAGGAAAGAGACAAACTATGATTAGTGAAGCCATAGCTCAGAAAAAAGGAACATCAAGAGAAACCATGGACACAAGTTCCAGACATACTTTTTGTTCCTTGATGACAGGATGACCAGCTCCAAACAGCAACTCAGCAGTTGCCTTGTTGAATGCCGCCAACCCCTCGATTGGGAGATACTGCAGTTTTCATCCAAGCAGGGTAAGGTTTTAAGCATATATACACTGCAGGGTGATCTTATTTCTTGTAGACGTTTCCAGGCAAACTAAGTTACCTCTTTGTTATCTCCTCTCTCCAACATCAAATTCTCGGCCTGTAAAGAAAAGAAAAGAAAAAGTAAGGAGATTAACTATCACTTAAATCTGACAAAAACTAAGAAAAAAAGACGAATGGAAGGAGCCATGCGGGATTATGAATTAGGAGGTAAATAAAAAAATCCAACCTTTTTAACAACATTGAGCACATAAGGCTGGAGTTCCTCAGTCCGATAAGCACCGACGCCAAGATTGAGTTTCAGCTCGTTAGTGTCTGCTTTGAATGCTTCGCTGACTCCAAGAATAGGGTCTGGCGGAGCCATAGTTATACCCTCAAAACGAGAAGGCTTGACCGCAACCGTCATAGTCACCCGGCTAAAAGACTGAAACCAAACCCAACCTCTCACTTATCACACTCTTAACAATATCTGATTAGATTATTTAGCTCTACAGGAGTTCTGGTCAGCTCTAAACGTCATTCAGATTGTTCATATATTGTTCAGGTTCGAGCAATAACAGAGTAAAGACACAGTACCTTTGCTTTCAGGAAAGGGTTCGATCCAGAATTTCCAAGCTTTAGCTTATCCTGTTCAAGTTCAATCGAAAACAAAAATCAAGATCGGCGGTTTATTCATTTGCTCAGAAGGAAATTGGTAATTTGAACAACTAATTTATTTGCCAAGCCAGAGAAATACGAACAGAACAAAGAAGTACCTTGTTAATCTCGCGCGGTAACAGAGAAGTAGAACCGAGAGACAGCATTGAAGAAGCCATGGAATCGCTACGGAACAACAACAAAAAAAAGCTGCACAGATCTTTAAATCGGTGAATTAGTACGAGGATAAGCGCGATTCCGACAGATGACGTGATGTTGGCGATGATCCACAGAAGATAGTCACACACAACAAAAGGGTTCAGGTCACAAGATTTTGAGGATTCTTACCGAGCTGATTTGTCACCTGGGCTTGGTTAGAATCGCGCGATTTGGAGACGATCAGATCGAGATTGAAGAAAGAATACGGATCAGCTAGAGAGTGTCGACGATATGTACGAAGAAGATGTTCTAGTCTAGGCTTGTCTTGATAGGGGTAAAATGGTCATTGAACAGTGTTCAAAAATCTATAGGCCTACAAGTACAAAAGAGTGGATTCTGGATAGTGGTCGATCGATGACTTTCTAACACTTCAAAGCTGTTGTCGAAGGTAAATATTGAATATATTTACTTGGTGTACAAAGTGTGACAAGAGAAATTTTATATATAAGCAATTTACAGATACAAGAGTTCTTAAGCAACCAGATCAAACCCTATATATAAAAAGAGAGACAAAACAAAAAAAAGCAACAATTACTTATTTTGTTTTTTTGAACTTTAACAATTATTTGCTTGAAGACGATGACGGTGTTAACCGTAAAGTCCCTCCTAACTCTACCGGAACCAGTGGAACCAATGAATGAAGAACATCGGTTATTAATGGCCGGTAACTCGGTTCTGGTTGCACACAAAGCACTGCCACGGCTGCTACCTAAGGAAATTGTTTCCGGTTTGATTTTCGATTCAACAAAAAAGAAAAACAAATCGATTGGTTTTGCATTCGAGTTTCTTAAACTTAAAACCATAAAAGACTATTCAAACCTGGTATAAATGCTTATGATCCATTGTATCTTTGATAACCGGATCCACGATTTTGGGAAGCTTCGATCTATCCGTAAGTTGGGGCATTGCCTGCAAAGTTTACAAATCGGTTACACCAATTAATCAACCCTTTGCATTCTGTTCGTGTACTTGATGGCAATAACACTGACCCAACCCGGACTTACCCAAGTGACAAGAGATAGACATTGAACCGAGCTCAATTTCTCAACCGGCCGTCTTCCTAGCAAGAGTTCAAGTAGAACCACCCCGAATGCGTACACATCACTTTTATCCGTTAATTTTCCTGAGCAAACATTTTACGAGAGATAGAAACATATTTCAATGAAACAAACTCGGTACACCGCTAATTAAACCGATTTAGGCGACCCATCAACCGCTATCTCTAGTTAAATGATGATGATTCCATGTGATTAGTTGAAATAAAAACATCAAAATGATTTAATTTACAATGACAACAACTTCAGGCGTAATAAAAAAGAGAAATTTAATGTTATGGGGTCACATGAAAACACATTATGATAACTATGGGATACAAATCTAAGCGAGTCGAGTCACTTAAGATAGATGGAAATGTGAACGTTTTACCATCTAGGAGATATTCTGGAGCAACGTAACCAAGTGTCCCAGATAGTTTAATGTTGTTCTTGCCGTGCACCCCGACAGTTACCGCAAGACCGAAATCCGAAATCTGAATGTTGTATATCGTTAGGGACGGAAACCACAAAAAAAAAAAAAAAATTATGTTTTGGATTGTTTGCTGAAGTGAAGACAAATGATTCTTGAATTCAACGAAAGAAGAACCAAGATTTAGGACTGTGAATCATGTTCGGCTAGCTCTAGTTTGGTTTGGTTTGGTCCTAGTTTCTGGTTTAGTCGTGGATACAAACTCCATACAAAATCATCATCAATGATTGAAGTTAAATACCTTGGCGTTGAAGGAAGCATCAAGGAGAACATTTGACGATTTAATATCTCTGTGGATAACCGGAGGACGACAACGTTCGTGGAGATACTCCACACCTCTGTTTCCAAACCAACGAAAAGACGGTTTACTTAAACCGAGATTAATCAACCAATAGTGAAAACCGGTAGAGATCGAGGATTGTTAAATGTGTGCGATCTTGATTGTACCTTGCTGTATCAAGAGCAATCTTCATCCGCATGTGCCATGTTAAAGCCGATCCTCGAGAAGGTCCTTAACCATTAAATGATGATGCTTTATGATTATATATAGATCACAAAAATATTATTTAAAAAAAACAAATTTATTTATTTCATTTGGTCACATGATCTGTTTTATCTCATCAACTCCTCTATACAAGATCTATGCAATTAATTTTTTTAAGTTTTTAACTCATGGACTATAACAAGAAGATCATGAGAAGGTAAAAAGACCATGTTTTTAGTTTTTTTACCGTGTAACTGTGAATCCAAAGATCCGTTTTCCATCAGCTCGTAGACGATAAAACTGGAGCTGATTTCACTTGCATATCCCAACAGTGAGATGATGTTCGGATGGTGAATCTTGCTCAACAAATCAACTTCGTTCTGAGATATTCCAGGTGATATAGATTCGGACTCAGATCCTTGAATTAAAACACAGAATTACTTGAAACCACTAGGACATGTTCTTGTTACCTGAAACTCTCGTTTTGCTTCTTGACTAACGTTTTCCATCTTTTTGACCGCTGCTAGAGCGTGATTGTCTAAACAGGCCTTGTAAACATATCCGAATCCGCCTCTTCCTAAAAGATTACCGTCTTTGAAACCGCCTGTCGCTTTCTCTAGTGTCTTGTAATCGAAGGACTGCACAAAACCCTTCTTGGATAATGAAATCCCACTCTCTTCCACATATACAAAATCATTTAGAAGATATCAGAATATAGAAAACACAAAAAGAGAGCAAGATCGAGAAACTTTGATACCCATTAGGATCAATGAGTTTTTCCATCCAAACATAGAATCTTTGTTACGAATGCAAAATTAAATATTTTTCAATCTTGGTTTTAGTAAGGTGAAAAAAAAGAAGATTTACCTGAGTTCTTGGTGGCTTTGGGGGATTTCGTAGACCTATAAACCCAAAAGCATAAACAACAGAGAATTATAAGTCCTAGAGAAGAGGAGCTGATTATGAGAGCGATTAGAAGTTTCTTGTGTCCATCTAACTTGTGTTCTTGGCCTCTACCCATTTGGATTCCTGTGATGAGAAGAGAAACAAAGAAACCCAGAAAAAGCTGTTGGTGGTATTTCGAGTATCAAATTTCCGGATTTGGATTCTGAATCAAACCCATTTCTCGAATTTCCCAAACGGATCTAGATTAAAAAGGAATTTTACTTGCCAATCCAATTTAATAACTGATAAGAGGATCATACGTATAGAAGAAGATAGGGAGGGAATCCACTCACGGAGCAGCTCAAAAATAGCATTTACGTGTATAATCGTATCTAATCGAAAATCAAAATTTTACATTTGGTTTTCGAACTTTAAGTTGAAAACACAGATCAATCCAAAACAAAAAAGAGGAGACGAATGAGGTTCAACGAAATGGTAACAAAACCACATCGCATTCATAACTTTTAGAAATTCGTAGTAATCAGCAGCAAATGATCCAAAAACCACACGTAAATATAATCAATCCAGAACCTGGAGAGAAGGAAGCCATGGATGTGTAAACGGGAGAGAGAGAAGGCTGTGAGGCAGGTGGATGAAGTGCAGCCGAAGCAGAAACACTATAGAGGAATTCGATAACAGAGACCTTAAGAAGAAGTTGAAGAATCTTTCTCATTTCCGGCCGTAACAAAATCCTTCGGAATTTTTGGGATTTTTCAAGTTGGAGAGAGATGGATCTTAGAGATTTACGAAGAGCGAGTGAGATTTCTCTTTATCTCACTCTGATTGAGAGAGAGAGAGAGAGAGAGATCTCTTTAATCTCGTTTCCTCTTTTTCTGTCTGCATAAAGGAGGGAAAGAGAAAGTGGTTTTTTAAAAGTCGAAATCATTCTCTAAGTTCTTTACTTCTTTATCATCAAATCCAACATGTGGGTTTGTATGTGATAGTTATTAGAACAAAAAAAAAATTAAATTCTTACTAACCAAAACACTTCCCTCATGTAAGAAATCTTATATTGTAAACTAAAAACAATTTATTACGAAATAATGTGTCACTTATTATTACCGATCATGTACATTGGCCCACTACTTATACGATTAAAACAAAAAAAAAAACAAAAATAAGAATGGTCAAATGATCAGATATTTTTATGAAAGTTCTTTGTTGCCTGAAGAGTTTACTGACCAGACAACAGCAAAAGTTGACTAGTTATGTCAAACCGACAAAAATAAGACGACTTTCTCCCGTCCCCTTTTTAAAACTATTTGTGATTTTTTTCCTTCTTCTTTGTTTTCGTAGAAATGACTTCTTTCGGAGTAAGAATTTTTTTTTTTTTTTTTAATATAATGAAGATGCATATTGTACACAGAGATAAACTGACACTCTTATGAAAGTCAACGGCAGTAAACATATAGTAATCTAACACACAACGTCGACGGTTGTGGACGAAAGAATTTTGCAGATGTAGTATAGAATGAGTGTGATTAAAGTGAAATTGCTCTCTTTTATTTTAATGTTTCTGAGACTTTACGTTATACATAACTTGTACCCACTACTGGAATGATAAAATCTTTATGCGACATATGAGTCATATGACACAGGGAGTCAGTGATTCGTCATATATAAACTTCAGTTGCATCGGATAGTTCTTATTTTATACTTTTAAAAATAAATATTAATGGTACATATATAGCTAGATATAGTAGAAACAACGAGGAGTACTTCACATGCGACCCAAAAGCAACAATTAGACTAATATGGCAAATAACATGATGCAACATATATGGAAGTGTAAATGTCTGAATGTTCCATTTGAGTAATATCCGCATGTGACACGATTTCAGTTGGCTAATGATCAAGTTGACCTAGAAGAAGGACATGTGAAAAGAAATAGAAACAGATAGACAACTAAAAAAGAATGAGAAGTTGAATTACCTTTTGGATCTAATTAATTGAATTCGATGTAAATCCAAAATGTTAGTTCCTGGAGTTGCTTGGAGTTCTAGTCGTAAATGAACAACTTTTGAAGTAATCCTTTTCATGTATTAAAAAGTTTGTATGCATATCGTATTCGATTTTATATACTACAGTCGTATCATTCTAATCTTGTTCTCTTGTACAAAAAAATATATATCAATTTTATTTTGGTTGAAATGTATAGATCAATTAATTAGTTATTGAAAAAGGGTTTTGTGGAATTTTATAATTTAAATCGTGATTTGTGAATGATTATGAAGAAAATGATTACACAAGAATTAATACTGGAAACTTAAGAGAAAAACATCAAATCGAGTTGTAGGCATAGTTGCAAAAAGATTAACTAGCAATGAAAATTCAACTACTATGTTACATATTGATGAATAAAGAGCAAATACCAGATCTATCTTCATGAAACCTTACGTATTTCGTGGATGCATGCAAACTTAATGACTATGCAAAGTAGGTGAGAATGTAAATATGTTTAGCCTACCAAGTACCAACCATTCCTTTCTAATTCCCTAATTATCGTTATACCTTTATCCCAAATCATGCTTTTATTTATTTAGCAATCGAATATGTATTTAATATCAATAAAGCATTATTAGTCTTAGCAATATGGCAGTTATATAACCCCGTGTGATGAACAGAAGATATTATATTATTTCTTTAATAAACGAATTATTTTTGTCACATGACTCATAGCAATTACGTGGATAGAGGTAATACGAACTCTCTCTCCAAATTTTATAGTTAACGACTTACCTGGAAGTAATAATTTAAGGCACTATATGTAAATAATTTTTATATAGTTATGCTATGAAATCACTATATTTCATCAAGAATATAATTTTACGTCTGTAAGGGTACATTTACATGTACACTTGTAGTGATTGTTACAAATAATGTTTTAATGGTACATGCATTTATGCACAGAATTGATAGTAGAAGAGAGGAATGGGGTAAGTTATTAAAGAGAAAGGACCAATCTATGCCTTTGCATCAATGAAACTCAACCCGATCTAATTGATTAAAAGGCGCTAGCTACCGGATAAGACTTTTTAACGGTTCAAAATCGTATGCAATTATTTCCATTTGACAACAAACTTAAAGTGTATAGCTGAGTGATCAGTTGAACTTGTATTGTGGTTTAGTGGGTATGTGAGTCCCTTTTTTAATTAATGGTTCAAATCCAATCCATAACACTGTCGTTCAACAAAAGAATGATTGAATTATTACAGGTGCAGAATAAACTAATTAGATCTCTTTCCATGTTATGAAAAATCGTGGCAATGATTGAATTATGTTTTGTAATTCTGTTTCATTGTAATAGAATCATGTTTTTTTTTTTTTTTTTTGGTTAACCGGAGAAAACTCAAGCCGAGAGACTCTAATCCTCAAACAGAATCGTGTTTTTATAATACAAAATCATAATTCTATATAAAAAATATTAGAAACAGAAAATTTTATTATTACTAAATATTCTACAACAGGAATAATCAATCAAAATACAGGATATCTGATGATTCTGATCGATCCACGGCATAAGCAAAGCAAGGATAAGTTGATTGTGCTTTTCAAAAAGGCCCATCAACCAATCTTCCGCTCATTATCCTGATTCTTCGGGCTACGTACATTTTAGTTTATTTTAGCTGTAGCCTGCAAACCCATTTAACAGAACCAAAATCAAAACGAGATATATATACACTTTTTGGTTTGGCAAACCGGAGACTAACGGTGGAAATAACATGCACACGTTGCAGTTTAGAAACCGTGAACCACATCTTAGTCATGAGTGCATTAGCGATACTGGTCTTGGGGGAATAGATTTAATAGGTTTGAAATACGAGAGACGCACATTCTAAGGGCAGAGCCATGTCTGAGATAGTTGGGATCCGATACAAAATTTTAAATCGAGGCTCTAAATAATGTATTAAAAAATTTCAAATTGCTAAAACTGATGCAAAGGCATAGATTGGTTCCTCTTAATTAATGTTCATGCGCCTAATTCACGTTAAAAATATGTAAATATTTTGGTCGACCACTTCTTTCATTTCGAACGTTGTTGTCTTTTACCTATTCCCAACACAATTATCCTAGTTGGTTTTTTTAGTTTAAACGTATAAAATTTCATCCATCCACCTACAAATATCTAAATTTTGTATTTATGTCCATTTCATTCAAATAGATCGAGCAACTTAAAATGTGCCAAATAGACATTACGCTTAAATTCATGGCCTAACTAATTAATTAGTAGTTTATTGACCAAACAAATAAAACTAATTAGTAGTTTAGTAATGTTTTAATGGTGGCCTTAAATCACAACAATATGTAGGTAGAATAAACTGTGTGCGTAATCCGCATCACAAATTTGCAATACAAATGTTAAATGTTAGTTTTGAAATCGTATTATAATTATCTAAATTTAAACAAATTCTTTAATGATAGATATTGAAGATTACATGTTTAAAATGCTAATAATTACATTTTTTAGGCATACTTCATTTATGTTTCATCTATATCGTTGTTCATTTGAAAATTGTCTCAGATGGAGCCGTTTAACTGCCGTCTAACGTCATCTGAAGGTGGTTAAGTGGCTACCATTGTTCGACGAAGACGAGAAGTATCGAGAGAGTTCACCGCAAAAGAAAATGATGAGATTTGGACAGCGAGAACTATAGTTTCAATTTGGGAAAATAAATTGAGAAAAAGGAGTTAAAACTTAACGACTACCGTTTATTGTTTAACATTGACATGTAAAAAAAAAAATTTAAAAGTCTAATTTTGCAAAGTCAATTGACACATAATTTAATTTTGCAAAATCAATTCACACTTAATCTACTACCCCCGCAACAGAATAAATGTAGCAATCTCAAATATTTGAAGAATTAAACGAGTATTTTTCCAGCAAAAATGTGTAGTACTCTAAAAGCCCAACTAGAGTTTGTTCGGTTTCTTGTCCGGTCTAAACCTAACCGAACTCACCAATCCCCCCATCTTTAAAGAAATGAATGATAAACCCCCGAAAGAACTAAACAATTAAATAAGAGCAATAAAATACTTTGATAACTACTAGTATTATTTGGGCCGGCCAAAGTTGAGTCGGCTCGATTGACTGATTCCCCCATAATCACTCGCACAACTTCACGCCATTCCTATCGTCAAATTACACGTGTTTTTTTCTAATTGAATAACATGTCCTCCAACACGTAGACTCTGCCTTCTTTATTTATGATATTAATTACCATATATGCCCCTATCATCTCCTCAATGCTTAGAAGAAAACATAGCTTATATTAATGTCATTTACTTTTTGTTTAATATATGAACACCCAAACTCAGATTAAAAAAATAATAACGCAAAAAGATCACGAACGAAGGAGAGTATCGTAGTAATCCAAAGTTTTTACTAAAAAAATACTTAAATGGGCGTGGTCAAAGAAGTTGGACGGGTGGTGTGGTGGCAATTAGAGTAAATAAGTGTGAATATAAAGGGTAAGTTATAAGGGATATTATGTGAATAATTGAGGGGCGAGAAAAAAAGGATGAGATAGAGGAGAGGTGGGGAGCCTGAGAGTGGGACCCACAAACGCGCAAGAGTAACAGCTTAGGTTTTGGTAAGGAAAGTATAAGAAGGTCGTCTCGTCGTGGGTTCCTCTCTCAACCCTAGAAAGCAAACCACTTCATTCTCACGCGCCTCTTTCGCATTCATAAAATTCGAATAAGAAATTATTATAAATTAATTATTTTGGTCGACCACTTATTTCCTTCAAATGTTGTTGTCTCTTACCTAGTTACCTATTCCCAACACAAATATTTATAATTGGTTTTTCTTTAAAAAATAGAAATTTCTCTATCCACCTAATTAATAATCTCCAAGTTTAATACTATAGAACTATAATTCGATCATTATATAATATATAGTATGTCCGATTCATTCAATAGATCGACCAACTTAAGATGTGCGAAATATATGATGTCTAAATTCATGACTACCTCATTTATGAGGGTTTTAAAAATAGAAAATGTAATATTTTAACCGAATCACAAATTTAGCTAACAATAAATAAATAATAGAGATAAACATTTCAATGTTTATAATATTGAGTTTAAAATCGTAGACTAATTTTCAAAATTTAATTAATGCAAAGTTAAACTGACGTTTATGTGATGCAAATAATAATAAAAACAATTTTTTGATAGAAATATTTAACCAACATATTACATGAATTACTGTTATCTTAACGTTTGAGCATATCAAACACAAAGTTTTAGATCGCATCACTTGTAATATATTGTAAGTAATTATACATTCACTGTTTTTTCTTATATTGTTTTACAATCATATTAGGTTACATTTACATATAAATTTTGTATATTTTATAAAAAAATCTATGTATATATCAAAATGTTATAATTATTTTTTTATTTGCAATAATTTTTACTAGATTTGGTAATATTTTAAACTTTTTAGCATCTTATTAATCTAATACGAGATTTGTATTTTATTGAAAACATTATCATAAAATGTATGCATATAATCGTTTTATTCACTTTATTGTAATTATATAATTTTTTTCATTTTTACTAAGGCATAATATAAAATTTAGAACCAGCGTTTACATATTAATTATGGATGCATAGTGTATATATATGGGAATAAAGTAAAGTTTACTCAAAAAGATAGATATTATTTATTTAGCGCTTGATAATGAATGTGACATATGCGCACTTGAGGATTTTTTGCTTTGATACGGTCGGGCAAAGCTACTTTAAAAAATTCAATCAGTACTATAGATAACTTGGTTGAATTATAAACAATTCCAGTTAATTGCACAATAACCTTTATAATAAGTATACTCCGTCTCCACGTCCATGATAAACGGGTTATGTTATATTTTGCACGAACGAACGATAAGTTGATAACATTGGTACGGTATAACAAATAAAAAACAGAATTTGTGTAATACAACGTCTCTAAGCCATGGTATTGAATCGATTACGCAAAGGAAATATTCTTTAACCAACAAAAAAGTAAATATAAAGTAAAAAAAGAAAGAAATATAAAAGAAAATCAGTTTATAAGAAAAGAAAAAAAAATGAAAAAAGAAAAAAGGAAAAAAGAAATGAAAAAGTGAAAAACCTTAGCGCGTGTACGCACGGGCGAGATTCGAGAGTAGGTTAAGAGACCGCCTCTAAGCTGTTGTGGACACGCTGGGCATCGTGTATAAAACCACCGTTCGTCGTCTTCATCCTCCACCACATGTATCCATCTTCTTCTAAATTTTCTCTCCTTTCCTTTTTTCTAATTTTCTCAAATTCCTCCTCTTCCTCCACCTCTCTATCGGCGATTTTTGTGAATCCATCTGCCCTTCCTGTAAGCCATGGGCGTCGCTGTTCTACATCCTCAGGACTGTTTGAAGCACCCTCTCTCTCACATGAAATATCCTCGTAACCCTAGCGCCTGCCCCAACAGGCAGAAAAAGCCGGTTTCCAGCCGCACTCGCCGGAGCCCTCCGCGCAATCAGGCCACCAGATCTCCTCCCGTAGCGCCGCCTCTTCCTCCTCCTCGCGCCACCGTCATTCCAAAGGGAACGGTGAAGAAGAGTCCCAACAACATCGTCGTCGTTGGACAGGTGAGGATCCTGAAGCGCGGCGAGGAGATCCCTAAGAAGGCCGCCGATCCGGCTGTGGATATCCCTAAGAAGACCCCCGATCTGGCTGTGGATAAGTCAGATCTGGGATCTACTCGTCGGATTGGACCAGATCCGGGTATGATTCCGAGTCAGATCCGTCTCTCTGGCCGCAGATCCAAGGCCGCGCCGTTTTACGCCGGCCCTGTGACCATGACCTCGCCGCCTCCCAGCGACGTTCCGCTTCCAGCCTTTTTCACCACGAAAAAGAGCGCCTCTTTGTTCCAAGCCGCCGACGCAACCAACGATCTGATCAGGATCCTCCGCCTAGACATCGCATGACCGCGTATGTCTCCGATCATCTTAGATTTTTTTTAAATCTCCGATGATCCTTCGTTATCACTGTTTCAAGTCCATTTCTCAATCGTCCGATTCCGCCTTAAAAACAGGAGATCTACAACATAATATCTCCAGACGACGAATCTAGAAGATGAAGAAACACATCTTCGTTATGAACCATTTCGAATCTTCCCTTATTTTTTCAAGGGGCAAGGTCGTAATATCTTCTTAACAGGTCTTAGTTTCTCTTCTTAGGGTTTAGTGTTTGTGTAGGAAGGAGTATTTGTGCATAGGCTTTTACTTTTCTTTGTGTTTAAATTCCTGTTTAATTATCGGTTTCTCTGGGTAAATTATAGGTTCGCTATGGGTTTTCTTCTCCTAGGTGTCTCTTGTTATTCCCTAGTGTTCTTCGTTTGTGTCCTCGTCTTTTTTTTTTAATTAGCTTTTAAGGCAAAGTATGAGATGTATTCACTGGTAAGATGGAGCTTAGGTTTCGTTGTAAGTTCAGTATTACAATTCTCTGTACTTCTATCTTTATGTTTTATCGAATCTAAAGTTATATTTGGCTTTCATTCTATTGTTGTTTTAAGTATTATCCTGCGATCAAACAAAATTCACATGTCTGGGTTTTATACTCTCATACAACAACCTTGTAAACAAAGATAGAATTAGAGATTTGTAAAAAGATGGATGCTAAAATCTGCAGATTATTCGGACTCCAGCCTTTTGTATTTACTACCATGACAGAAATGACTCCTGAAACTTCTCTTCTAGTTGTTTGTTCTTACCTCAATTATTAAATGGTTGGAACTACGTACTTTCAAGTTCATGATCAATTTAATTTGGAGGAAAAAAAGTTGCCTGATTATTTTCCATTGGGAAAGAAACAACCTTTGGTTGTTCTATCAATTATCATACGCAAAGACATTGTCACAAATTGGTATGATTTGGAGACTTGTATGGTTGTTAAATAAATGCCACTTGTTCCTTTTGGATTTTCTCTCCACGTTGATGTTGATTTTCTTATATAAATTAATAGCAATGGATGTCGTCATTATCTCAACTATCCGCGTTTTAAGATGCTCTGAAAATTGTGCAGCCCACCTAGACCCGATTCAAGGCCCAAAGTTGCGCTGCAAAGCTTGCGTTTGGTTTTTTTTTTTTTTTTGGCCATATGTTTGCTTTAAATTCGTGAAATTACTCAAGTCCCTAATTGGAGTTTTGCAAGTTTAGGGTTAATTCGGAAAATATAAGGGAATCTACATTCAAATTCCATAAAAGAAGCATAGGGTAAGGGTATATCATATTACTAATGATAGCAACTATGAAATATTAACGGTGCCTTGTCGGATCAAAAAATTATTAACGGTGGTAACGGAGCTCGGTCACAGTCGTCATTTGATAATTGGTTGAGCATGACGTGTTAAACGCTGAATTCAATTTTATATACTCAGCAAAATCATTGAGCCACGTCAGTTTTTTTTTCTTTTTTCTTCGGATGCAATTATTAAAAAAAAAATGTAATTCATAAAAATAATAACGAATACAATTGATGGTGCCCTAATGAGCAAACGTTATTTACTACCTACCTCTAATCAGAGAAAGTAGCAAGCAAGACGAAGAAGAAGAAGAAGAAGACGAACCCTAAATTAATGTTCTCAGAAGAGTTGTTTAATTGGGGAATCTCTACATATAATTTTACATACACTTTCCCACACAATAAGACACAACTCAGTTTTTGGGTCCCACATTTTATTAATTTATGTACTCAAAAAATTAAATCCAAATCTGCAATCCATCCAGCGACGGACCCGATCTTTGCATTTTCGCATCGACATTAAAATGGAAACAAAAATCAATTTTATTTTTTCAAAATTAAAAAAAACAAGGAAAATGAAAAAGGTAAAAAAGAAAGAGAAGAATAATTTAGCGAGCTTCGTATATAACACCATCCATATATCTTTTTCTCCTCTATTTCGATATTTCAACTTACTCTGTCTCTCTCCTTCTTCGCCATTCTCTCTCATCTGTAACATCTTCTTTTTTTTTTCTCTCTGGCTGCTTCTGTTCTGTATCTGATTCCCTTTTTCTACGGGAGGTGGAGATTTGATTAGTGTGACGTCGATGAAGAAGGTTACATCGACAGCAGCTAAGATGGTTGTCAAAGATGAGTGGGTGGCGGCGGCGATGACGGACGACGAGATGGTGGTGGAGCTTCTTATACGGCTGAAGCATGCGGGGACGGTAGTTGCAGAGAATCCGGCGGTGAATCTGCCTCCGTTGCGGTGGGGAATCCGTCAACGGCGGTCACGGTCCTCCAGATCTGGTGGCGGCGGTATTCTCGTTTCGTTGAAGAAGGATATGGATTCCGCTAGAGCCAGTCCGAAGACTCCGCTCTCCTGGAGCGGCGGATCTGGAAGCGGTGGCGGCTCTGCATCTCCATCCGCCGCAACCGCCGATGGATTCGAGGACACCAGTCGCCAAGCTAGCTGCTCCACATCTACAGGATCCGGATCTAAGGTACCTTATCTCTCTCTCTCTCAAAACCTATCGTGATTCAACTCGCGCGTCTCGATTTAGTCTTCTCTCCATCTCCCTTCCTCTCGATTGCGAATTCGGCAGCCGTTGGAGAGACGCAAAGCCGTCATCTCAATGGATTTTCCGTTCCGATCTTCCCGGTAATCCGGATTGTTCGTCCGTCGCGTGTTCGTAATTGAGAAGATCCTTCTCGTCGTCTCTGATTTTATAATTTTTTTTTCCCCCACAATCCCACTAACTACCTTTCTTCATACACGATTCTCACGCATCTCCTTTATCTCCCACCTATCTTTGGTTTAAGCGATTTTTCACGAGACCGTGATTTAGTCGGGAGTAATCCTCCGCCGGGTTTCGCTCCTCTGACCTCACTCGGCGTTACGCCGGCGCCATCTTCTTTTCTCTTGCTGTAGGTGAAACGAATTCATCCATCTCCAAAAAGTCAAAGCCTATTTAGCTTTTTTTCCTTTTTTATTTTCCTCACTTTCTATTTCGATGGCGTTTTGGTAATTTTCAACTCTCTATCACAAGTTTATGAAGGGTTTTCGTTTTAATAAATCTGATGGTTGACGGTTAATCTTATCGATTAACCTAGCTATCCGGTTCGAACCGGGGATTTAACCAGATCTTTCGTGGGGAGCGTCGGATAATATTGGCCGGTTCGAGGGGAGGAACCGGTCAATATTTTATTTGTCTTGAGGAATAATAAAAAGCTCCTTTAGATTAAGGGGTAGTACAGCTAGTTGGTCAAACGTGCGCGTTGGCGGTACGTTTTGAGGCACAAAACGCTATCGTTTTGAGGGCAAGGTGGGAGAAGCGAGTAAATCTTGTCGGAGAGATTGGGATCACGTGATCTTAAAGAGTGATGACGATTGATGACCCATTTACACGGGATTTTCATGATGTGGCATGGCATCCTTCTTTCTTCAGCCCTTCTATAAAATTCTTTCGAATTGTATTTGTGTTTCAAAAGGGTTAAATTTTTATTTTATTTTCTCTCTTTGAAATTCTTGACTTTTTGTTTGAAATTTCTATTAGGGGAAAAGAAACACTTAACCAGTATGTTGAATGAGATCTTGGGTTTGATTATAAAAAGTAAAAAGATCAGTTGTCGTTACTCGTCAGCATTTAGTTGTATTCTTTTAATACTAATATTTACAAATTTGGCATCTTAATTTACAGCGTCGATACAATTTACTTATCTGTTGCTAAACAAATGTTTGTTTTTTTTTCTTTCTTTTTGCAGGCTTTTCCCACAAACGAAATCACCAGTTCTTTTTCCAAGAGATTGAGGAAAAAGAAGGTATACAAACTCTCTTTCACATCTATATGAATGGAATCGAAATTCTTGAATTCCAAGTACACTCTTAAGATCCGAATTTTTACTGAGCTGAGGTTCCGTCTTTAAATATTTGACAGTCTTCTTCTGAGCTTAAAGAGGAAGAGAACTTGAAGTTGAAGGAAAGACTTGACCTTGAAAAGGTACATTCTCTCTTCTAAGCTTTTTTTAAAAAAAAAAAAAAAAATCATAGTAGTAGGATCTCACTCATTTCCATCATATTCTAACAAAGCCGGTATCTTCCGCAGGAGATTGAAAGTCTCCGAGCAACGTTCGACGAACAAAACGTAAGGAACCAAAGGTTGAAGAGGATTAAGGTAAAATTTTGAACATTTTGCTTCTCCCTAACCATCTGGACAGTCTTGTGATCTTTGCTGGTCTTAAGTGAATCAAAGTCTACTCTTGTGTNTTGTACCTATGCGTGTCTGTGGTTTTCTAGAGAAATTGTGACGTGTTTAGTTTCGAGATTTTTCAGGTAGTGGCGATGGAGGTGAAAATCGTGATGTGTATCTGCAGCTATCTCTTACTGTTCTTGCTGCTTTCTGCCGTGTTCCGGAGATAGCTTCTTCAGTAGAGATGGTCTCCCGAATTCCCCTTATTCTCGAAATAATGTCGAAACGGTATGTTTAGATCGCCTGATTCTTCAATCTGTAATTTTCCATCAAGTCTTCTCAATTTTTGCTTCTTCTGCGTCTTTCGATTTTGCACAGAATGACTTCTTAAAGTTAGGAAATTGGCTTTTGCAATTTCAGACCAAATGGAAACACTCTCGAAGAATGCTATGAGCTTCTGTATTTGGTATCCACGGCTTGTGAAGATGGCGTCATGGCTTTGATAAACTCTGGAGGCTTGAGAGTGATAGCCCCCCAGATGTCTGATCTGCCTGATGGTAATTAGTCATTTCTTAGTTTTACATAGCTTATTTCTGTCTACATTGGATACCAGTGAATGCTCTTTGGATTAACAACAGATTCCTGATGTGGGATTAATTATAATCAATGTCAAAGAAAATGTGCCAATATGTTGAGGGTAGATGGATTTGAGAATAATTTCTCCCTAAAAGCTAATGCAAGACATGTTATTCAGGCTCACATGCGATGGAGGTTGCTATCAAGATTCTGCAGTTATTGGTTAGTAAGCTTTCCAGCGAGAGCATGAATATTGAACGCTTCTTAGAACTGTCTTTGGTGGTAAGTCCACTTACTTGATTATTTTTCCTCTTTTTTTTTTTCCCGATAATTACTAAAGCTCTCGTGCTTAAGTTGGAGTGCAAACATCATGTTATTTGTTATTCAGGTTGCTGCTGCTGCACGTCAGTTTGCAGTCTTGCATAATGCCCTGAAGTTTGAAGCACTCCATCTTCTGTCTGCAGTCTTCTGTTCCGAGTATTCTGTGAGTATTCAGTCCTTAGCCTTCTGTGGAAAGTTAGCTGTGTTTGAGCGGAGTCATGTTTTTAACTATAGTTACTAGCATGCTGAATGTAAATTTAGTAGCAGCTTAATTTTGAGTTTTAGTGTTACTTTTTTCTGCTTGGATCATACAGTTGTCACCCTGATAATGGGGGCTTAATTGTCTTGATGTTCTTTCATATTCATGTCGTCTTTCCATGGTAGAAGCTCTACATCTTTTTTTCCTTCGTTTTTTGCAGGCGAGTCTGTTTATATGTTTCTCACAGAACTCCTTTATGCGTAGGCACTTCTTCATGAACCTCTTCGTTCCATGCCAGACAACAATTGGGCAGACTATATGCGCACAGGTGTTGTGTCTGTTGCTGTCTCTTATACACATCTAGATGTGTATAAGAGACAGGTCCTGAAGTCATCAACGGAGTCAACGCCGATGGCGAAACGATACACGGCGTTGTTGGTGGTGAAGATTGGAGGAACGCTAGCTACAAAGCTGCGATTCTGAGACATCCGATGTACGAGCAGCTTCTGGCGGCTCATGTGGCTTGCCTTAGGGTTGCGACTCCCGTTGACCAGATTCCGAGGATCGATGCGCAGCTCAGTCAGCTGCACACCGTCGCCGCAAAGTACTCCGCTCTAGGTGTGGTTATGGACAACAAGGAACTTGATCATTTTATGGTAAGTTGGAAAATTCAGTTTCAATTTTCTAGATTTTTACTCAAAATTTCGATTTGCGATTTTGCGCTCCTTGAGTTTGACATTAGCTATCCAGAAACCCAACATTGCTTTCATTTGTATTTTTTTCTTCTTGGGAATTTCCTGATTTTTAAAAGGGTATAGTATAATGTGTTCTCTTTCATATGCAACATACGAATGTTTTGCACTGAGAATTTCTGTTTAGTGGGAAATGCACATTTTTTTTTTTGTGGTTCATTGTTTCTGCTTCTCGAGTCTTGAAGCCGATACGATATGTTCTCCTCCTTTTTGGCTAACTAATTCGAATTGTTTGACTCGAGTAAGTTGTACTTGTGGGATAAAGCTTCTTTCTTGAGGGCTACTAGTTTGTCTGCTACTTACTAAAAAGGGGTTTGCATCTCTTGTGAGTTTTTTGTTTTTTGTTTTACGAGAAAGAAAACATAAAACTGTTTTATAAGGTTCTGTTTGTATGTCTTATGGTTCAGAATCTTAACTTCTTTATGATGGTGCAGTCACATTATGTTGTGTTGTTATGTTCATTTAAAGAACAACTCCAACACCACGTTTGTGTCCATGCAATGGAAGCCATTACGGCTTGTTGGGAAATCGAGCAGTCACTGCAATCCATAACGGGTAAATGTCTCAACCCAAAATCAATTGTTGTCTTGTCGCTTTAGGGGCGTCCTGATTCTATCTCTTTGTCTTTCTTGGGATTTCGTGTTGTGTGTGTGGTTGTAGGAGTTTCTCCAAGTGAAAGTAACGGCAAGACAATGTCGGATGATGAAGATGATAATCAAGTAGATAGCGAGGTGAACATGTTTGATGCAAGTTTGGACGGCTCAGATTGCTTGATGGGATTTGGCCCTCTTGTTCCAACCGAGCGCGAGAGATCCTTGATGGAACGTGTGAAGAAGGAGCTGAAGCATGAGCTTAAACAGGTAACGGCTTAATAAAGTTGCCAAGTTACATCAAACAGCACTTAACGCATTTTGTTGCTCCTAAAGGGTTTCAAAGAGAAGATTGTGGACATAAGAGAAGAGATAATGAGGAAGAGAAGGGCGGGAAAGTTGCCGGGAGATACAACTTCTGTACTCAAAGAGTGGTGGCGAACTCACTCCAAATGGCCATACCCAACTGTAAAAACCTCAGCCAAGAAGTTTGTATCGACATTCTCAAATGGGCGGCTTTTTTGATTTCTTGATTGTTTTTTTTTGAATTGTAGGAGGAGGATAAGGCAAAACTGGTTCAAGAAACCGGTTTGCAGTTGAAACAGATTAACAATTGGTTCATCAACCAGAGGAAAAGAAACTGGAACAGCAACTCTTCCACATCATCTACTCTCTCCAAGAACAAACGTAAACGGTAAAACAAGATTTGTGTTTCCTCATAATATACGCTTTTTTGTTTTTCCCTTTGGTGCAATTCCATCAAAACCGATCAATATATTATCTCTTAACCAAAATCAGGACCAGGAAGCCGTAGGTGACAGACATTCCTGTTGACGAGAGAGGATGTTGCTTTGCCACGTGAATTCAAGGGAAAAGGATATGAAAAGACACGTTCTCCTCCGGTTTTATGATCCGTACATATTGCAATATGTATAGGTGTTACCGGTTTGCCTATAGAACCGGATTCGCTGATCGCTGTATTCGTGTTTGTTTCGGCATGTGTATATATATATATAAAGTAGTTCTTGGAAGTTATCTGGCTAGTTGGTTTGCGTCTTGTAACGAACGCTTGGTCGGGTGACGGGTGTGAGCTGTTTTTTTTTGGGGGTAAATTGTTCGTTACCAGTATTAAGCAACAATATTCGTCTTAAATAAACAAACGGGGTAGTTTGAAACAAAACAAAAAAGGTAGTTTGAAACAAAAACATGATTTCGTATGATTCCGACGACTGCGTTTACGATAGAATCGTCAAAATTGAACGACGACATTTGTTCTGAATTCTCTGATAATAATACTAGGTAAACGACAGCGTGTCATTAAGGGGTATATATGTAATATTGAAAAATCTAAGGTTCAAAACGAGAGAAATTATAAAATTGGATTTGGGGGAAATAGTTGATTGTCTCGTCCAGCGTCTTCTTCTCGTTTTCTAGAAGTTCCGTCGCCATTGATTCTCACTTCGAGGTAGGTTAAACCCTTTAACTTGTAGGTGTTTAGACGCACTCACTCTTCCTACTCTTCCTCTTGATTGCTTTCTTAGTCACTCTTTGGTCGCACTGAGCTATTGAATACGTTGTTTCCAGATTTCTGCTCTTTTAAAACACTAAAGGAGTAAAGAGCAACGAGCGTTGTTTTATTTTTTTTTGCATTCTATCGATTTTGTTAGTCACTGTGTGCTTGTTTCAGCTCGGTGATTATGGCGGAACCACAGGCGGAACGATCTCCGTTGCTTAACGATTGCCTTAAGCTGTTGGAAGGGGAGAGGGACGAGCAGAGGCTCGCCGGTCTACTTCTCGTCACCAGATTCTGCCGGAACGATGACGTCGTTTCCCTCAAGAAGGTGTACGAGGCCGTCGGTACTCGCTTTCTCGACCGTCTTCTCCGGACCGGTAAACAAAATCCCGACTTACTAGTCTTTGTCTACTTTCCCTCGGTAGATAGCAAAATTTGATGGAGAATTTGTACCTATGCGTGTCTGTGGGTTTCTAGAGAAATTGTGATGTGTTTTGGTTTCGAGATTTTGCAGGTAGTGGCGATGGAGGTGAAAATCGTGATGTGTATCTGCAGCTATCTCTTACTGTTCTTGCTGCTTTCTGCCGTGTTCCGGAGATTGCTTCTTCAGCAGAGATGCTCTCCCGAATTCCCCTTATTCTCGAAATAATGTCGAAACGGTATGTTAGATCGCCTGATTCTTCAATCTGTAATTTTCCATCAAGTCTTCTCAATTTTTTGCTTCTTCTGCGTCTTTCGATTTTGCACAGAATGACTTCTTAAAGTTAGGAAATTGGCTTTTGCAATTTCAGACCAAATGCAAACATTCTCGAAGAATGCTACGAGCTTCTGTATTTGGTATCCACGGCTTGTGAAGATGGCGTCATGGCTTTGATAAACTCTGGAGGCTTGAGAGTGATAGCCCCCCAGATGTCTGATCTGCCTGATGGTAATTAGCCATTTCTTTGTTTTACATAACTTATTTCTGTCTACATTGGATACCAGTGAATGCTCTTTGGATTAACAACAAATTCCTGATGTGGGATTAATTATAATCAATGTCAAAGAAAATGTGCCATATGTTGAGGGTAGATGGATTTGAGAATAATTTCTCCCTGAAAGCTAATGCAAGACATGTTATTCAGGCTCACATGCGATGGAGGTTGCTATCAAGATTCTGCAGTTATTGGTTAGTAAGCTTTCCAGCGAGAGCATGAATATTGAACGCTTCTTAGAACTGTCTTTGGTGGTAAGTCCACTTACTTGATTATTTTTCCTCTTTTTTTTTTTCCCGATAATTACTAAAGCTCTCGTGCTTAAGTTGGAGTGCAAACATCATGTTATTTGTTATTCAGGTTGCTGCTGCTGCACGTCAGTTTGCAGTCTTGCATAATGCCCTGAAGTTTGAAGCACTCCATCTTCTGTCTGCAGTCTTCTGTTCCGAGTATTCTGTGAGTATTCAGTCCTTAGCCTTCTGTGGAAAGTTAGCTGTGTTTGAGCGGAGTCATGTTTTTAACTATAGTTACTAGCATGCTGAATGTAAATTTAGTAGCAGCTTAATTTTGAGTTTTAGTGTTACTTTTTTCTGCTTGGATCATACAGTTGTCACCCTGATAATGGGGGCTTAATTGTCTTGATGTTCTTTCATATTCATGTCGTCTTTCCATGGTAGAAGCTCTACATCTTTTTTTCCTTCGTTTTTTGCAGGCGAGTCTGTTTATATGTTTCTCACAGAACTCCTTTATGCGTAGGCACTTCTTCATGAACCTCTTCGTTCCATGCCAGACAACAAGTGGGCAGACTATATGCGCACAGGTGTTGTGTCAATTCTGCAGAATCGTGTGGGTGAGTTAAAAGAGATCTACTAGCAGTTTGATTGGGTCACTGAAAAATGGAATTCCCAGTTATGGCATTCTTTTCTTGTCTGCCTTTAATTTTTCCTAATTGTTTTTTGACAAATATCCTCTCTTGTTTTCTCATGCGAAAGAATGGTATTAATGATCTCTGTACTTCTCAAAAAGTACAGACTGTTAAGTGAACATTGCTAATAAATTTGACACTTTTGCGGGCAGATGTCATTGATATGCTTGCTCAAATCCTTTATGTTATTGAAGCTTTCAAGATACTTAAGATACCTGTCTTGTTTGAATGTGTAGCACCTTCCGAAAAGCTTCATGCATTGGTTCTGGCTGAGAATATGATGTCAATAAAGGGTGAGAAGTGGCTTATCGGTCGAGTTAAAGTACCCAGTGTTGAGGATTTTCTTCCAGCTGACAGGTAAGTAGAGGATATTCTTATAATCTTATTACACTACACACTCACTTAACCTACACTTTGTAGCCAGTTAACTGTCATTTTGTAAGCAAAGGATGTTCTTCTTGCAGGTGTCTTCTGCTGGTATTAGAGTCATCACATGTTGAAATTTCTGTTTTGTCAAATGAACTCGCTTACTTGAATTATGAAGCTCCTAAGAATAGTTCAACTGTTGAAGAAAAAGTCTTGAAGCAACGTTATCTGGCTATCGAGTTTTCTTTGGTAGAAAAGATCATCAAATATATATCAACTGTTGGTGAAGATGAAGGTATAACATATGATCCTGCCTTATAAATGTTTCCTATCTACTATATATCTGTCCTACACGACCGCTTTCCTTAGATCTTTTAGTTGTCATTTCTGAAAACATTTCGCTTGGCATAATTCATGGCAGTCTACTTCCCATATGAAAGTTTTGGAATTTACATGTTGAGCTTTGCAGGGACTCTAAGTGATGAAGCCGTGTCTTCGTAAAGGTGATCAAGACACTTAACGAGACAGTAGGAGTGGTACTCGAGTATCTGAAAGATGCAAAGGTAATCTGATAACATCAAACTTCTTTGCTGTGTCTTTTGTGTCTTGAAAATGATTTTCATGGTAGTTCTGTTCTACAGGAACATGGAAAGAAGAGAGGAAATGATCTTCTTGCATCTGTGCGAGTGATTGGGAGGTACAGATAATCACTCATTATTCTACTAAGAAATTGTTTGTGTTGAATATTTACGTACCAGATTGGCTAATTATTTGCTTGTGTAATCATGGTTTGCTGCTTCATTTAAATTCTTATGGAAGAACATGGATCGTCTCCTTCTCACTTTAGCATTCACTGAAGTTTTTGGTGTTTCAACAGCTATCTTGCTGAAACCCCTGACGCATGCAAAGAGCAGGTCCAAGATCTTCTGGATTATATGCTTTCAGTGGAGGGCGAAGAGGAATCCAGGTTCGGAAGCATACTGCCCTGAAATATTTAATCTTTTACGAAACTGTTAAACGTAATGCCTTCCAGGATAACTTGGTCTAAATATTTTTGTTTGGACAGCCCCTTTTTGTCAACTTGCTTCTTGCTCCCAATGCTTTGCCAAATAACAATGAAGGCAGAAGGATGTAAACTCTTGGCTGATACAAGAGGCTATGTAGCTGTGCGTTACTACGGTTTATACCTTTGTTACACCAACGCTAGTTGACACTTGACATAGTGCTTAAAGATATCTGATTTACGGCTCTTCCATTATTCTTCAGGATGCTTGACCTAAATATGAATCAAGTTGGTGATTATAATGTATATAATCTCATAAGGAGTTCTGTAATATTTCAATACAGGTCGTGGAATGCCTAATAAAACTGATCCAGCTCGATGGTCAGAGAGCTGATGACAATGGAAGCATATTTTTGGCTTGTGATGCAGTCATGAATATTCTTTTGAAGGTACCCTCTTCTCCACACGATAAGGCCTGATTACATTTTTCGGAATCCCTTATTCTAATGATAAGTAAAATTGTAAATGTTGGAAACAGAGGGAACAAATCAGATTTTCTCCGGGATTGTCTACATTTTCCAGCCTATTGAAGGCCTTGGCGTGTTGGGCAGGTGGTGTAATCTTAAGATCAAATGCTTCATTGTTTCTTTTTTGCCTCAAGAGAGTTGATATGAGTTCTTCTAAAATATTTCAAACTTGTCAATCTCTTTCTTCCTTTTGTTATAGATGGTACTAATGACCCATCGGTAGTAATGATGGCTGCAAGCATCTGCTCTTTGATCTTTGAATTCACATCAGAAGCTGCTCTACTGAAGCAACCTAATTTCAACGGTAGCTCCATGGATAGTTTGGCGCGGCTCATTGCAAGAAGCTTGTCCTCATCGGGCCAGGTATAGTCCTGCAACTTGTATGAAGTGTGTCTTGTCCTCAATTTAGTCTCTTTGTTGTTCAAATCTCATTTTCTTGGTAGAGAATTGCTTCGTAGATGACTGTCGCATAACCGATATCATTGCAGGATATGTCGGATGCTGCGGATCTTCATGAAATCATAACGGCAGGTTTGGTTTCAACATCTCTATAATTTCAAATCACTTTTTTTTCTTATAAATCGAAAAATATAAGCTTTCCCTTTCCTCTGATCCTCTGATTGTAAAACAGGATATTCTGGATGGGCAGATCGATTCCCCACCATAATGAAACAGAACCGTTGAGCAATGACTCAAAGTAATCTTTATCTACAAGGTTCTGTTTTCTTCAAGTCCATGATTGAAGAGAAAGTATGAAACATTTTCTCAGGCTGCTTTCTAGGGGATAGAATAGTAATTTTTGTTCTTTTATCAGTTTCATCTTTGTTGTATTATATACACTGTAGATGCAGATTATTAATCATGTTTCGTCTCACAAAGAAATCGAATATTTGCATTCTCTCTATTTAAGATTCCCAATAAGGTTCTCCATTTGCACATATTCATTTCAATTTCGAAAGAGAGAAGATCCGAAGTTATATATTTAGTTTTTATTTATGGTTCGCCTAAAATTTAACTTGTTTTATAAAGGCAATCTAAAAAATAAAAGAGATCCGAATTTAGAGGATTTACAATCTATAATACGACGTCGGTTTTTCGCATACCAGACCCAAACTGAAAACAAACGCGTTTTCAGGTGTTTGGATTTCCTTTTAAATAGCCTTTAATGGATGGAAAGGTTAGTTTGCAAAATCCGTTTCGGTGAGAATCTGCAAAAAAAAAAAAACAAAGAACGAAAGAGAAGGATAATTATGCCCGCCTTATCTCACTACAAAGCACTATCATCTCTACCGTCCGTTGACCGATCCTTCCCTCTCAATCTCATCCAACGACTGAGGATCCACGGGATCTCATCTTCCTTCCCGGAATCTTCTCCCTCCTCGGCTGTTCTTCCCGCCGCCGATCCGTCGAATCGCACCGTCCCTGGCGGCTCTCTTGCTAAATGGATCTCCGGGATAACAGCTGGCTCCGGCTTGGGGTTTCTGTATTGGTTCTCCGATTCTGACTCGACTTCTGGAATTAATCTATTGTCATTCGCTGATTGTTCATCGCCCTCTGTCTGTGACGCAGCAGCCGGCGATCTGAAATCGATATCGAGATCGTTTGTTCCGAAATTGGCATTGCCTGGTTACAGCTCTCGATTCATCTTCGGAGGTCGGCGATCCTTTGTAGTTTCTACTTCATTGATTTCTTCTATTTTTTTTTAATTTGATTCTCAGTGAACTAATTCGGTGACGTATGGTTTTCTTCTTCTTCTAAAAACAGATGCGTATAGAAGGAAGATTTTCTTCAATTACGAGAAGCGTTTGAGATTACAAAGTCCGCCTGAAAAGGTGCGTTTGATAATCTAACGATTTTGCTTTTCTTAAGCTTTCTATTTCGAGGATCACCTTCTTTGTTTCTTGTTGGCATAGAAACAAACATGATTTGAATTATTACTTTTTTTTATCGTAGCAATTGACTGCTTGTCGTTTATCTAAACAAGGTTTTTGTTGGTATTAATAATCGGTGAAAGATCTTTTGGATGATGCAAATTAACTTGGCATTTCAAGTAATTGGTTCTTAATGGTATTTTAGGTTTTCGAGTACTTTGCATCTGTTCGAACAGAAAAGGGAGAATTGCTGATGAAACCGGCAGATTTGATGAGGGCAATTGTCCCGGTGTTTCCTCCATCGGAGTCTCATCTAGTAAGAGAAGGATATTTGACTGGGGAGAGGAATCCCGGTGAGCTTAGATGCTCTCCTTCCGAGTTCTTCATGCTGTTTGACGTCGATAACGATGGCCTTATATCCTTCAAAGAGTGAGTTGCTGAACTAGATCACTACTTGTTGTAGGTCTTGCCTTCTTTTGGGAATTGAAGAGATTTGGTTTTTTTCTATTTCTTCTGGGAACAGGTATATATTCTTTGTGACATTGCTCAGCATCCCTGAATCGAGCTTCGCCGTGGCTTTCAAAATGTTTGATACTGACAACAACGGGTGAGTAGTCGTTCAAATATGTAAATAGATAAATCCTGCTCTTGGTAACTTTCATTTTTTCTGGTCCGTTATTCCCATATTGCGATCCTCCAAACGGACGGTTGTGGGAATCAGTGGAGTCTCTTTTGAGTTTACGCTGAGTCATGTAAAATCTGGTCAGTTCTTCTCTCCTCTGTAGCTTATACTTCTTTGAGATGGCTCTGATCAAAGATTATTTATTTTAGGGAGATTGACAAGGAAGAGTTCAAGACAGTGATGAGCCTGATGCGATCTCAGCATAGGCAAGGAATTGGCCACAGAGATGGCCTTCGATTTGGGTTACATATGACCGGCTCTGTCGCGGATGGAGGCTTGGTAGAATACTTCTTTGGAAAAGATGGCAGTGAAAAACTTAGACACGATAAATTCACTCAGTTTATGAAAGATCTAAGTGAAGAAGTAAGTAACCCTCTTTGTAGTTATATGTATGCAAAGAAGGTCTTCAGCATCCGGTCTTCCCTCGTTTGATTACTAAGAACTCTTTGTAGACGAGACTTTTTGAGAGATACGCAGCTTAAGATAGCAGACTCTAGTTCCTGAATCAGGTTCTTTTGTTTGCTGTAAAAAAAACGGAGATCAACATTTTTCGTGTTACTGAAAGAGAATTTCTTATCTGTATATAGATGCTGAGGCTGGAGTTTGCACATTACGACTATAAACGAAGAGGAACTATATCAGGCAAAGATTTTGCATTGTCGATGGTGGCAGCGGCTGATGCAAGCCACTTGAGCAAGCTGCTTGATCGAGTGGATGATCTGAGCGAACACCCGCATCTCCGAGACATCCGTATCTCCTTAAAGGAATTTAAACAGTTTGATGAGCTACGCAGTAAACTTGGGCCGTTTTCTCTAGCGCTTTTTGCTTATGGCAAGGCTAATGGTTTACTTACGATGAAAGATTTCAAAAGAGCCGCCTCTCAGGTGACTCCTCAAACCTATTCTCCATACAGTTTAGTTTGTGCCTGCACATCTTTTAATTGAACTCTTGCAACAAATTGAACAGGTATGTGGAGTATCATTGTCAGACAATGTGATAGAGATTGCGTTTCATGTGTTTGATTCGAACCGAGATGGGAATTTGAGTGTGGATGAGTTTCTGCGGGTTCTGCATAGAAGAGAGCGAGACGTGTCACAGCCAATTGCCAAGGGTCTGTGTCGGTATATTTCAGATGGATGGAACGGTTCTAAGAACTGCTTCTCGCCGTAAAACAAAGAGTCCGTAAAGAAAAGACCTCTCTCTTTGGGGCTGACCGATGAAACTCGAACACTATATTTTTTGGGCTCTTGGGTTCATACGAGTGAGCCCAGAGAGTGATTACTCCACCACGGTTGCATTGTAAGAAAGAAATCTGAATAAATCTTTGTACAGTTGATGGACCTATGAACCTTTTTTTTTTTTTTTTTTTTTTTGTCATCTATCTAATGATAATTGGTAATTTGCATTACAAACAGCTGTGTCACGTCGTCTCTGACGTATAGGCAATGTCGTACAATTGTGTGGTTTTACAATTCGAAGAGAAATTAGTCCAAACACAAAATATTGTGGAGTGAGCGAAACATGAAAGTGGTATATTTCGGTGATAATCCGAGATGTAATTCTTTATTGAGAAATAAATAAACAATCTGAAGGTTATCGTTCACGGTACAAGCGACATTCACACAACAATCACAGAATTAATTGAAACTAATCCAAATCAACAACAAACAAGAAGATTACAGAGCAACTGGTACATAGACCAAACAAAAACAAAGACAAACAATGAAATAACCAATATTTTGTATCTATCTGAAGAGAAGAGAATTAGCCATCTAACCTTCTTCTCTGGACTGAATCCCAATCCCAATCAGTCTCAGCCACCACATGAATACCGCAGAGGCCGAGAGTATATCCCGTGGAAATCGATTTCCACCAAAAAAGTATTGCTTTGGAAAGATGAGAAAAACCAAACCAAAAGGGGGGAGAGAAAAATGAACACCACCCCTCCCCAAACAAACAAAGTGCCTGCAATAGTAGTAATACATTGTTGAACAGATCAAAAGATTAAAAAAAAAAAAACCGAGTAAATACAGCTTGTAAAGGATAAAAGACTTAAGGCGATTATAGGTAAATCTTTGAGATAGAGGTAAGCAATCTCATCATATGGATCAAAGGTATTAAATCTAAGTACTATTTTCCCTAATTCATGCTCCACAACAAGATTGTTTTGTGGGATAGCATTTGACCAGAGACAAACTAACAACCTAAGATTATTATAAAGAGGCTGCCATATTTCAGGATTATGTGAAGTGGATATGAGTTACTACTTACCTACTGATACAAATGAGAAGAATGTTTCGTCATCCCGGCCCCGAAAATACATTCTCTAAAATATCATGCAGTTTTGGGGCTCGTCTCCGGAACATTGGTTCTAGCCGGAAAGATGGGACACCTATCTGCCATCTCTTGGCGTCATACATCTCATTCCATGCCTGTACTATCTCATCAATCTTGAACCCCATACCTGCGGTTATCACAGGTTTGTTATTTCACACTCAATATCGGCAGAAAGATAACACAAAACCATTGGACTGTGAATACTCCAAAGTTTGGTATTCCTGTCAAGAATTGATTACCTTCAAGTGCATTTTCGCTTGAACAATGATTCTTTACCATCACGGCTATATCAGTTGCAGAAGCTCCAGCTAGTTCAAATTTCTCGACTGCAACCTCTAAACATTCATCCCAAGTTGGTAACCCGAGCTTATACTCCACAATAGACCGCTCATACAGCAAGGAACCCCACAAGAGATTAATCTGGGAACTCAAATTAGCTGTCTGCTCCACAGTTTCTTCATCTGAAGCTTCGCTAAACAATCCATCCAACTCCATCTTACGCAACACTGTTTTCTGTTTATCGAACTTGGAGATTCCGTTTAGACGACGTTCTTCCATCTCTTCCCAAATCTGCATTCCCCTCTCCATGCTATCCTCAGCTTTGTTATACAGCTTAAGCACCTCCTGGGAAACCTCGCTTTCTACGTCTACCTTGCTTTTGAGTGCATGATACCAGCAAAGCTTTGCCTGTTCAAACTGCTCTTGTCCAAGCGCAAGAAGAGCTTCGTAAAAGTCAGGTTTAACCTTAATCGCTTCTTCATATTTCTCTGCAGCTTTGTTGTACTCATTCCGTGTCCACACAAATGCAGCCTCAACCACTTCTATTATAGCTTCTCTCGAGGCATCCTCCGGAAAACAGACCTGCTTCCTTGCCTTGGACATGTGAACGTTACCCCAGTTAAACATAGCTAGCGCAGCCATTTCTTGGAATTTGTCAGCTGCGATTTCAAAGAGTTCTTGCGCATCTTCACCAGTTACAGCATCCTCCATTGCTTCTGTATACAGCCTCATCCCAAGGTCATGGAGGTCCAAGTACGAATCAGAGTCAAACCCGACATGATTCTTGAACAGCTGCGCAAACTGGAAAATCCAGTTCTCAAAGCACGTAGATGCTTTGTCAGAGTCCACATACTCTCCAACACTTCCATTATCCGCAACACTGCTCAATCTCTTGACAGCCTTTTCAGTTGTTTCAGCATCGTTCATGCCATCATAGGTTGGTTCTTGGTCGGGGTTAACTTCTGCTATATATAATCTGAGGGAGCCAAGTTTATCACGATTCGAAGCAGCCAGCCTCAGCTCATCCGTCGTGGTAATGGTAACCAAATCGCCCTCTGGATCCTTATATTTAATGAGGAAACCCCTTAGAGCAGGAAAGCGATCCCTGATTACGTCTCTTAAAAGTCTAACACTAGAATCCAGCGGCAACTGTGCCCACCTTATATCATCTCCATGTACCAATTTAACCGTCCTCGCAACTGTTGCCTCTTCTTTTGTGCTTTTTCCTCCTTCAACAACCTCGGAGGCAATGACCTCTTTGTCCATGACAACAACCTTATCCTCCAGCTTCCTCTCTTCACCTGCCTTATTACCACTTTTCTTTTTCTGTCCTTTATCATTCTTGAAACTGGCTTTCTTCACATCTCTATTCCCACCCAACTTTCCATCAATCTGAGACTTATCGCTCTTTTCTTCCTTCGGCTTATTTCTGCTTTCTGCTTCGTCTCCCTTCTCAACCTTTGGACTCTTCAATTCCTCGTCCTTCCCACCATTCTTCTTCTTCTTGCTCTTCCTCAACCTCTCCTTCACAATCTTCTTTAAACGAGCTGCTCCCACAGGCTGCACATTCACAAAGTTCTTCTCCATTTCATCCACATCGATACCTTTATCCACCAGCATCTTCTTCACCCTATCAAAGATTTCATTCGCAGAGGCGTTTTCGGGCTCCATGTTCAAAACAATACGAGCATCCCTAAACGCGTAATCTAACTTGTTCAAGGCCTCGTAACACCGAGAACGTCTCAGCAGAGCCTTACTGTACCTAGGAGAAGCCTCGAGGGCCAGATTGCATTCGCTGATCGCGTTCGGGTACTCGCCTAATCCCATTTGCATATAGCAGGAAGCCATGCTCGTTCGCAGATAAGCTACATCGATATGGTCCTTGGGCAAGAGCTTAACGGCTTTGTCGTACCTCAACATCGCTCCTTCGTTGTCGCGTTTCTGGAACAGCTTGTTCCCTTCTTCTTTGAGCTCAATTGCACGGCTAATGAAAATCTCCATATCCTCGTCGAATGCTCTCGAAGCAGAACGATGGTAGGTTTTCCCAGACTTGCCTCCGCCGCCGGAAGCATCCTTTGGCGTCTCCGGGCTTTTCTTCTTCGCCGTCGGCTTTCCCATTTAAGGTGAGACTTATGTTTTTCCGAGGAAAAAAAAAATCAATAAACAGCTAAACAGCAAAAACGAAATCGAAAGCTGGGTGAAGAAGCAGAGGAATCAATCAAACAGAGAATTTGAAAACCGATCTTGGGACGGAGGAGAAGAGTCTACGTTTCGGGAAATAAATATGATTAGCCGAAATTTCGAAGAAACACGACACGACTCTTTCCCTGTAGGTGGAGTGAACCCTAATCCACCAATAAAATAGTGTTCCACGGAATTAATATAAAACACTTTGTTTGTTCTAAATTCTAATTAACAACAACGATATTGTTGTATTGGGGACAGGCAGAAAGTCTTCGTTTTGTTTTGCTGGAAAGATGGAAAATCTTCCAACTTTAATCAATAAATGTATATTATTATTTGTGTTTTTTTTAAAAAAACTTCAAATAAAAAACAACACACACACACACACTTTCACAGACACAGACTAATATTCCGTTTTCTTAAAATGGTAACTTTTTTTTTACATCGGAAGCGTTATTTAATTCAGATCAAACCAAAACGCTTCCAATTTAAAAGCTGAAGTCTTCAACCGGAAGAACGTACGTTTGTGCTAATTGTATACGGTTCAACGTTTGAATAAAGATTACCGGCTAATGCTAGATTTCAAACCAATTGGTCATTATAATATATGGGCTTATAAAAGGCCTAAATAGCTGCAGGCCCAATAAGTATTTTTCGGCCTTCGGATTTCAATCTTGGATTCGTTTTTGCTGTGTAAAACGAAACGATGTTGATTGGTTTTATATCATTAGAAATAATAATGTTTTACGAGTTGAATTACTTTCTAATTGGCATCAAATTCTATAGATCTTTCTACTGATTTTCAATTAGAATGTGCGCGTGAAGGTATGTGTAAGAGTAAGTGCTACTTTCTCTCAATGATATCAAACTTTGTTCCTCTGTGGATGCTTAGTCTTCTAACATTTCTGTCTGTAACTCAAGTTTCACAAAAAAAAGATGCGTATATCGGTGTCTTGGAGAATAAGAAAACATCGTCTTGCTTGAGACGAAAGTAACCTAATAGCCTTGTCCACACACAGTCCATCTTTTTTTTGTTCACAAGTTATAACAGCAAAAGAAATCAATGGTTGCAACTTGGGCCGACCGTGGAGCCGACGGGTCTGAAGATGTAAGGCTGGCCGGCGTATTTGAACTGAGCGGAGGAGCCAGCTGGCAAAGCGTTTCCTTTAATCAGAAGACACGTGTTTCCTTGTGGGAGTGGGAGCAGCAGCCATGGCTGGACAGGCTGCACAGGAGCAAACCCTCTGCAAGAGAGAGTCACTTGCTTCTGAGGACAGTTGCACGTGTTTATCACCGTCACTTTCCACTCCGGTTGTCCGGCGATTTCTCTCCCAGTCCTCACCGTCCCGATCATGATCTCACCGAAAGTGCAGCGGCACATTCCTGTGGGAGTGTGGGTTATTGTTTCATTATCTTCTCTTTTTATTAGTTTTGTATTTTAATTTATACATGAAAAAATTATTGATCCTTGTAATTAACAGAAACAAAACTATTAAATATAAGGCATTCTAAAAATTATTTTTTACCCCAAAATATCATCATAAATATTCAAAAAGGTTTTAAAACTTTTAAAAAGCTTTCCTAAATCTTAGATATATTTGAAAAAGCTCTTCTAAATTAAAAGGTGAATTTTGCTAAGCTATAAAGAAAGATAAATCTCCTATACCAAAGGTCCAAAACTGTTTCAAAACGAACCACATAAGCTTCGACTTTTTAAAAAATACAAAAGTCGACGACTCTCATTCAGATTATATATTCCATACACAAATAATCCAAAAATCAAACCGCATCCAAACCAAGAACCGGACTAAGCATCCCAGGATGATGATTGGAAATTAATATTATATAGATGCAATAAAGGCATGAAACTTCTGGGATACATGCAAAAAGCTTTTAGAGATTCGATTACATTACCTTGAGTGACCATAGAGAGGAGAAGAAAAACAACAAAATACTTAAGAGCAAACGCCATTGTTATTGTGATTTGTGTTTTAAGAGATGGGGAATGAGAAAAGAATCGGTCAAATTTATATAGTCATAAGTCATTGAATATGTTTAACTCTATTGCTGCCTTAATTAATAGAGAAACTGTTCTTGATTTCATAGCAATATAGAAATACAATAGACGACAATTAAATCCAGTAATTAAAACGTTTAAGTAGGACCCGCAAGTAACTTGTTTTTATAGAACCTTTGGCAATGTTTTTACTTAATTACTTATTTGGCTGGTCAACGAATCTAGGAATTCAAGTTCATTTTAAATGAGATTCACCGTATTGGAAGGTGTTTTATATCTTTGTTAACTTTTTTTTTGAATACCACGAAATTTTAGGGCGAAATTCGTACATTTTCATGGGTCGGAACTGGACTCGTGACAATACCAAAACATAGAGTAAATCATTTCTTTGCTAACTTGTACGTTGTTACTGTTCGTGTATGCATTTGTTACTGTTCGTTGTTACCATCATTACGTTCGTGTATGCACTTGTTATGTTAATAATCATACCTTCTATATTATATATATCAAAATTCTCATGATTAGAAGCTAATTGAGCATGTTAAAGTCTTTTATCATTTTTTCCCCATGGTAAGGGAGAAGGCATATATGACTAGCTTAGGGTTTTTTTCTTTCTAGCGGCAATTTTTTCTAGGCTTTCTCCTAATCTGTTATCTACTTTTCCTAATATTCAAAGTTTGTTTCTCAACGTATTCAGATCGTTATCGTGATGGAGAGTTGCGTTTGTAAGAACAGAACTTTCGATTAAATAAAAGAATTTACAAAACAAAGTATCAACAAAAATAATTATTGAACTAGGTGATAACCTGCGCCATGTGCAGGGTGAGTAATTTATTATTTATTTAGTTTTGTATAATTAAAAAATTAAAGCATAGTAAAATATTTTAATCCAGTTTTTTTATATAATAAGTTGTTATGTTGACAATATAGTATGTTTTTAAAAAATATTCTCTCATAAGAGAAAACAAAATTATGCAAAGTAATTGAATGTGTATAATATTAAATCATAATAAATTTTGATTTCGTTTAATTATTTTGTATAAAACTTTAGGAAATGAATCATAACAGAAAATGAATTATATTTTTTTTGGTTATATTAACAATTAACTATTATTTTTTATGTATATCATAAATTGTTTGTAAATTTTGATTTCGTTTAATTATTTTGTATAAAATTATTAGTTATTATTTTTTTTTGGAAATGAATCATAACAGAAAATGAATTATAAATTTCATGGTTATATTAAAAATTAACAAATGGATAATAGCATATAAGATAATTAGTTTATTAAAATAAGTCTTTTTTAGAAGGTTGGTGAGAATGAATGTGGTGGTGACACATCAGTAAAATGGCACCACTGTAAATATTTTTAAAAATAAAGGTGTTCTCTAAAAATGCTTCTCAAATAATATATAGGGGATATGCTAAACAATATGTCATAAAGGTTAACTAACGACGAAGAATAAAAGAAAGAGATAAAAAAAAAAAGGGTTATTAAATCCCTCTGGGAGCAAACCAAATTCGTTTAGAAAGTTAGAGAAAATAGATTACATTTCAAGAGACTGCAACATCTTAATTATTTCTGTACAATTCGTTCTAAAGTCTTGAAAATTTAACCCACAATATATTAACGCTTCCATCTTCAAATTCTTTGTCTTATATATTATTATTCAAATTTGGTATTATATATTATTATTCAAATTTATAATTAATATTAATTTTTTCCTTATAAATTTAAGTTTCAGAATTAATTTAATTTTCAAAGATAATTAAATTAAATTTTTATTACCATCATAATTGGGTAGAAAAGTTAGGTCGGTAATTTCCTACCATTTTCCTACCACTTTTCTATCAATAATTTCTGACTACTATTCCTACATGTTTGGTAGAAAATTACCGCTGATTTTTCAACCATTGTCGATTTCCGACGAACGATAACTTACAAAATATTTTCATAGAAAAATGGTAAAAAACGACAACTTTTTATCATTTTCTATGATATTTTCCAGAGGAACTCGTTATGTTTTCTTGTACTGAAAAGAGTTGATTAGAGAGAATGTCAATTTGTATGTCTTTGGTTCTTGATCAACAGAATGTGAACGGTAATAACTTATAAATAACAGAAAAACAATATGAAAAACGAATATCTTTGTTAATCCTCAAGCTAACGATTGGGACAATATTCAAGTAAATATATCATCAGTTTCGTGTGCTGAAGCTAGTAACTAAACTAGCATGAACCAAAACTGAATTAAAACAGGAACATTTCGGGTCGAGGATTTAAGGGCATCTATAATCGGCATTGAGGACCTTGAAGTCGAAGCTCCTGTCCCATACGTATTTGAATACGGCGTCTGAGTGAGCAGTGACCGAGCCAACGCCTCCGAGATAACAATTGTTATTGACATGATACATCACCAAGCTAGAGATGGGTGTGACCGAATTGAAACCGACACATGACAACTTTACGTGTTCGAACCTGCACTTACAAGGGTTCGTCACTCTCACTTCCCACTCCGGTTTGTTCTGAACCAATTTTCCGGTCTTCGATTGTTTCACAATTAGATCGTTTGGATTACAGTCCCTCCATATAAATGCATATCCTTCCATATTTCCAAAGAAAAACAAATAATTATCTTCCGCAATGTATAATAAAAAGCAATAGATAAGAAAGAAAAGTTACTGATTATAATAACATACTACGTGTTCATATGTTCTAAGATGAATGTTAAGCTTTATATTAGATCGACTACATATATTGGATCAAATAGATCAATCAGGATTACGTAACTCTAGTCTATTGTTTTGTTGTACAACAGAAAAAACTCTATTGTTTTGTCAAATTTAATTAATATACTGTATTACAATTTGATAACAAGACAAATTAAGTCTTTAGCAAAAAAAAAGAAGACAAATTAAGAACAAATGAAGATTGAACAATAATAAAATTGTTCTATATAAAAGTTTACCTTGGGTGACGAAGGCGAGTGAGAGAACGAGGCAAAGGAGTTTGCAAGCGTTTGATGCCATTGTTTGATCTTTGGAGTTTATTAACTATGAGTATATGTGGCTCTGCTCAAATCAAATGTCGAGTATATATATTTATAGGGAGGTATAGGGGTTAATTTGTATGATAGAAAAGTTTTGGGATAGTTATGAGATTTATTTTCACTAGTTATGAGAATCCAATTGAAAGAGAATCTACTGACTTTATTTCTGACAATTTGGTCAAAATTTGAGTTTGGCAAATTCTTTGACCGCAAGGTTCTTAATATAGTCATTATATATTTATCATTGAATTATTGATTCGAGTCAAAATTATATTGGTAGGATAAATTCAAAAATGAGAAAAATATGAATTTATGAGGGTAAAAATAAAATAAAAGAGAGAATGTACTGACATTATTTTCACTAGTTATGAGAAGCTAATTAAAAGTGAGAGAATCTACTCACTTTATTTCTGACAATTTGATCAAAATTTGAGTTTGGCAAGTTCTTTGACCGCAAAGTTCTTAATTTGGTCATTATTTATTATTTATCATTGAATTATTGATTTGAGTCAAAATTATTTTGGTAGGATAAATTCAAAAATGAGAACAAAATGAATTTACGAGGGTAAAAATAAAAATTATATGGGAGACACATATAAGATACTTTAATAACTTGTGAAATATCTAAAAAAATTTATCGAATGAATAATTGACCATGTTACGTTCTTTCTGTAAGACTTTAATAACTTGTAAATTATATCAAAAACCCTCTTTTTTTTTTCTTGTTAGCTATATCAAAAACTCCTACTTATTCAATTTAACTAGTTGAGCATGTTAATCTATTTTCTCATTTTCCTGTGTTCTCTCAAGAAATGACTTATATACCACCTTTATCAAAACTCAAGGTAATGAAACCTGTATCATGTGGTATAAAAAAATTTAAGAGCAAAGGTCGGATGATGTTGAAGTTAAGGGAGAGAATCACTTGTAATTGAAATACAAGACTTGGTGGGGAAGGAGAGAGGATTGCCACGGAGACACTCGTCGTCGCCGGATTTCATAAACAGAGGATTTGAAGCCACCACATAACAACAGCTTTATGACGTCGACTTCACAGGGACATATGAGATGAATAACGGACAAAGTATATACTTAATTCACAGCTATACCATTTCCGAATTTTCTTACTCCAAAGCTCAAGGGATATGCCCTAATCACAAACTGTAATGAATGGCCTAATCTACACAAAAAAAAGAATTATAAAAATTCGGTATCAGGTCCAAGAATTTGCCCCAAAGCGCCATGGATGTGATGAGAACCCGCTGTGGGGGACAAGCGAATCAGCTACACGCATTGATCATGCCATGGAACACACTTTTTCTGAGAAAATGAACAGATTTACATCGGCTATTATCGAGCAGCTACCAAGACAAAATGATTTGTTTCCTAGTATCATAAAGCATTCTTCAGTTAACCATGATAACAGTTTTCTTTTGTGAGAGAGGAGTATTCAGACCTTGCTTTGTGCTGCTGCAGCAAAGGCGATTGTCGTCTATATATGTTGCCTGGACACCAATCATCCAAGATCCGATGGTGGTATCATCAAACGCATATGTCTTCAACAATCCACTGCATTTATACAAACA